>CAIGQZ010000461.1:8767039-8786752 GCA_903798205.1 Danio tinwini | reverse complement strand
GTAGTAAAGGCTAAAGTAGTTATTATTATTAATTTATGACAGTTACTAATTATACTACGTTATGTAGTGTAATTCATTAATAAAGAAATGTAAATATATATACAATATAGCCTAATGCTCATTTCTAAATATTTACCTTTACTAAAAATTACTATAGTATTTTAAATGTTTTTATTTGATTTTTTTGTGTTTGCTGTTATATACTATAATTTCTTTTTGTTTGGTACAGCATATTATTTGCAGTAAATAATTGAACTGAAGAATTATGCCTCATATTTCATTGACAGCTTTATTGATCACTTAGATATGATTGACTTGGATTTAAGTTGCTTTGATTTAAATCTAAAAATTGCAAAAATATTTTAAAGATGTATTTTTTTATTGCAAAAATCACCCTGCACAACTAATTAAATTTAGATTTTGTAACAACAGTAAACTATTTGTTTGGTTATAAGGTCTGATTTTGTGGTGGCTGTACTTTAAATTAAATTAATATAATCTTAATTCAAGTGATGAAAGATTTTGAAATTCTAACAGTAAACAGAGCTACTGTAAGCTCACACCTGCTTGCTATAAATGCTTGAAAATGATTTAGTTGAAAATATCCATTGGAAACTTAAAAGTAATCAGATGTAATCAGTTACTTTACTTTCATAAAGTAATCGAAAAGGTACACTACTTATTACTTTTTAAATAGGGTAATTTGTAATCTGTAATCTATTACATTTCCAAAGTAACCTTCCCAGCACTGGCCGGCACCTATTGACTTTCGTAGTTTTTTTCTTCTATGAAAGTCAACCCAGGCTCATTCTGAAAACGTACATACACATTTCTGGAGAGCGCCGACTTGTTTTTTTTTTTGCAGTTTTTGTTTCCGCAATCTATCATAGGCCGCTGTGTACGCTTTTTGAGATCTCAAATTTTTCTCGCAAGTGCCATTCCTGCCTGCTGTTCTTGCATAAATCCACCAGAGGCCGCTGTCAACTCACTGACTGACCAATCAACTGACCCACCCTCCTCCCTCCTTAAACCCAACCAATAGGGTTAGGGTTGTTTTCAAAAGCACAGATTGACCCGCCCACCCACTTACCTAATACAGTTTTAAATGCAATCCAGAAAAAGAAAAGCCTTCGCCTGATTTTTACCACGTTTTCAGATTTTACCACATTCTCGCCCTGTTATTTACTTGTTTATTAAATTTTTTGCCTTCTGTTTTTGTCTTACCTGCTTTTTAGAACTGTTCTTCACCTGACTCAAACCCCGCCATCGTGGTCAACTCCTCTCTGCATCTAAAAGTCCGTCGACGTACATGGCGAGCTACTAAACAAACTGGTAACAGCAGGAAAGCCATCCATGTGGAGGTAAGCGGTCAGCTGGTACTTGTGAAAAGAAATGTCGTCATACTACCCGTAGCATTCATTTTAAAGACAAAATGCAGCCATAGGTAGCTCTGGCTACATGATTCGCAATCTCCAGAAATGTATATAGGGCTACGCTTTCAGAATGAGCCTGTGTTGATGAAAGTGGATGAATGTCAGCAGTGAGAAAGAAAGAAAGGTTTAAATCCACATGAGGAAGAATAGATTATGATGTAATTTTCATTTTTGGGTAAACTGTCCCTTTAAGAAAGTATAAACATTGAAAAATGCACAATTTATTCATGTTGTCCCAACACAAATTGATAAAGTTAACTTAACAAATGGATTGAATATAAAATTATTAAGTTGTCCCCAAAAAAACTCAAAAATTGTGTTGTTTCAGCAATTTTTTTGGAGTGTAAAATTATGGAAAATCTGCAGACTTTTTAGCATTTTCTACATGACTCATGAAAAATAGTGATTGACTGCTGTAATAATACACTTGCTGAGTAACGGTGATTGTGTGGTGGTAAAATGTTTCTACGGTATGTGATAAATAACTTGCAATAACAACTCTCGCTCCATTACACGCCGGCAATAACAACTCCTGGTCCATTAGTTTTGCTGTAATTTGTAAGACTGTCATGGGCTAAAAATCGAACATATGGTTGGTGGGTGGTGAAAGGAGCGTAATTACATCAGGAGCGATGTGCAAGAACATTCATTTGCAGCGAAACATCCATGTCAGCACGAATCAGACGATGTATATGCACGTGTTGGGTCTGAGATTACTGAATGAACTCTGCAAAGGCGTTAACAAAACTAGAGTCTATCTCTAAAGCTGTCTAATAAATTAATGATGGCTAATAAAGGGTTTTATGTGTTCACAAAGGCGGCACTAAAAAAGATTGGGAAGCATCATTGATGTTCTCCAAACAGAAAGACAAGCAGGTTTTCTTGCCAACCGCAGCTCTAGCCTGTATTCATAGCCAAAGCGCGGTCAAACACGTGACGTCTGATTTCAGAGACTTAATCAAAGCCACTTCCTGCAGTCTGGAAGTTATGATCACATGGCGGATTATTGTATTTGTCCTGTTGGGAAGAGCCACTGCTTGGGCATTATATTAAAAACAACCAACTCTGATGATGATGATGATGATGATGATTATTATTATTATTATTATTATTATTATTTTTCAAATTTGTAGTGGACAATTAGTGTTGGGTAAGTACAAAAAAGTAAATAAGTACATCATTAAAAGTGCATTTGAATAACTTTTCAAATTAATCTGTCTAAAAGTTACTTAAAATATTATTATTATTATTAATAATAATAATAATAAATAATAATAACAATAATACATTTTATTCATCATGCACTTTTGTTAAACTCAAACAGCTACAATATATACAAAAAATAAGAATACAACTAAAATCAAAACAACAAACTTGCATAAAATCACAGTAAATAATCAGTAAATAAACAATAAACAAAATTTGCAAGTGTTGGCAGCGTTAAAGGGGTGGTCCACTATGACATATCATATTTTAAACTTTAGTTCATGTTTAATGTAGCTGTGTGAACATAACATCTCTGAATATGCTCAAGTTCAATGCAAAGGGAGACATCGGCTTTTACAGAGTTAGCTTAGCAAAGCCATAAAGCGAATGAATATGGGGACTACAAAACAATACATCCGGGTTAATCACATCATAAATGCTTCAGGTTACGCGCATTCACTCTGAGCAGTGAAGGGGCGTGGCCAGAGGTGCTGTAATGTTGTAGCAGAGGAAGCTAAAATGCCGTCCAAACTTTGCTATTTCCACAGAGCTTGTTCTGTTTCTGTATTTGGGCGTCCAACGGACACGACACAAAGAGAGAGAAGTGCTTACAATTAAATTTTAATTATGTTTCAGAGAATTATTGAAAAAAGATATAGCTAGCATTTGACAAAAGACAGCTTCCAGAATCTCTCCCAGTTCAGTGCTGACCTCAGCTAAAAACTCCTCCAACTGACGAAGCTGTGGATTGTGAGCCACAACCTGTAAGTAATTTATTTGTTAAAATTGATCAACTACATGCAGTTTCTAGCGGTATGTTGTAGGCAGGACTTAAACAAGGATGTAAACAACAGGAAATGCTGTTTGGCACCGCTAACAGTTTAGCTGCAAATTCATATTTATCCGTCCAACCGCTGTGAACACCCACAATCATCAGCAGAGCTGCAGTGTCTCTTTATGTGGACTCTTTCAGTGTCTCTCTATGCGGACGCTTTCCGTGCGTTCTACATCTCAAATAATAAACTCGTAAAAGATATGTGAACGTTTCATATTACTTACACATGCTTTTTCCGAATATGTGTGAAAGACACTTGTAAGGTGTTGTTTTAGAGAGCAGGTGTGAGCTTCAGCTGTGTGCTCTTCTTTTTTCTGTCTGATTCAGCTACTGTTTAGTCAGAGCAAAAGCGCATACTTATAGGGGCATGACGGGGTGGCATGATGATTCATGAATCACAGCACATTATGTTATCAGATCAATCAGAGCCTCTTAAGGGCGGCCCTTTCAGAAGAACTAGGAAATATGACAGTCGTTTTTATGTTAGCTGAGTAGCAGTATATAATCAAAGTAAGATATATATATATTAAAAAAAGCAAGATTTTCTACAAATGAAGCATGATCACACAATGCTTTGCATCATATAAAAACACACTTAAAAATACACTGTAAACCACCCCTTTAAATCACATATTAAATGCTTTACTAAAAAGATGAGCCTTGACCCAACACTAAACATCCACATAAATCAATAGACAATAATTTAGCTTTAAACTTTTAACACCTTTTAGTTTAATTTAATAAACTTAAAACACGACTTAAAACACCGTATTTCATAAAACATTTCAAAAGCAATGACACCATATTTCACATTATATATTGTCATTGATTTCTTATTCAGTTCATTGTTTCTTACACAATGCAAGTTGTCTCTGTAAACTTTTGAGTTGAAAAAATGTCATTTTTCTTCAAAATATATTTGCATAGGAAAAGAAAAACTATTTCTTTGCTTCTCTGAGTTGATTTATACAGAGCTGTACCAGTTGTAAGTACATAAATAGGTAACTAAATAAATTATTTAAAATGTCTGTCTGCCGTCCTGACCTTTCTCCAATAGAGAATCTGTGGTGCATTTTGAAGCGCAAAATGCGACAACGAAGACCCTGTACTGTTGCTAACCTTGGGACAAATGGGACAAAATTACACCTAAAACACTTCATCACTTGGTGTCTTCATTGCCTAAACGTCTTTTAAGTGTTGTGAAAAGGACTGGCAACATTACAAAGTGGTAAATGCTTTACTAATACAACTTTGTGTTGCAAGAACCTAAATTGCAATACAAAAAATAATAAAATCACGAGGAACACATTAAATAATGTTTGTTGTATTGTCTACAATGAAATACAAGTCTAAGTGAATTTAGAAATCACTACTATCTTTTTTTGTTTGCTTTTTCCATAACTTTATCTGATTTGGGGTTGTAAATACACCAAAGTAAATGTAAATAAATCATGCTATTTGATTTTGAAATGTAGCAAAGTAAAAAGTCTCCTAAAATGGAAATACTTCATTACAGATACACAGAAAAGCTAATTATGTACTGTAACAAATGACATTTTTCTTTATTACTGTCCACCACTGCAGACGCTTGTGCGTATGAGATATTAAATGTGAATTAATTAAATAAAAACAGCCTCTTATGAACAAACGTCTGCTTTAGTGCTTTATTAAAGCAATATAACATGAGTCAGAGTTTGTTAAACAGTAGGTTATTATGAGCATGGCTGTGATAACCTATATTAATGGTGCCCTGAAACATGCATTATCAATGTTTTGACATACTTTCCACTAAAACTTTCTTATGAAGCCATTAACAATTTTTTTAAATATAGCCAGCAATCCGGTCACAGTCACCTCGAGCCTCATTTGACAGCTCATCCTCCTTCTCATCTCTTCAATATCGATTTTAAATACAGCATTCAGTGTAGAATACAAATGTCTGTGCACAAAACATATTCAATCTGTGCTGTGTCTGTGCTCTTCATTCATCCAATTCATCCATATTCACCATGTAGAACATAGCAATTGTGCAAACAAATGTGTCATTTCAGCCAGAGCTGTGCATCACATTGTACAGTATGGGATTGCTTCACATTACAGCCAAATTAACGCTTCATCTGTGCATTTTCCCTCAAAGCAATTTAATGTTAAAAAGACATCTAATGGATGTGAAACATAGACATCTTTGCTAACATCAAGCTAGATTTTGATGAACATGTAATAGATGTCTTACAATTTAGACTAGTCATCAAATTAAACCTAGTTTTTTTCAAGAGGTCTATATTTGGATGTACAGTGCATCTGGAAAGTGTTCATAGCGCTTAACTTTTTCCACATTTTTTTAATGTTACAGCCTTATTCCAAAATGGATTAAATTAATTTATTTCCTCAACATACACACAAAACCCATAATGACAATGTGAAAAAAGATTTTTTGAAATTGTTGCAAATTTATTAAAAATAAAAAACCTGAAAAATCACATGTACAGAAGTATTCACAGCCTTGCCGTGAAGCTCTAAATTGAGCTCAGGTACATTCTATTTCCACTGACCATTCTTGAGATGTTTCAGCAGCTTAATTGGAGTTCACCTGTGGTAAATTCAGTTCATTGGACATGATTTGAAAAGGCATACACTTGTCTATACTAGGTCTTAGGGTTGACAGTGCATGTCAAAGCACAAACCAAGCTTGAAGACAAAGGAATTGTCTGCAGACCTCCAAGAAAGGATTGTCTGGGGAAGGCTGGGGTAGGTTACAGAGAAATTTCTGCTGCTCTGAAAGTTCCAATGAGCACAGTGGCCTCCATCATCCATACGTGGAAGATGTTTGGAACCACCAGAACTCTTCCTAGCTGACCGGCCATCTAAGCTGAGTGATCAGTGGAGAAGAGCCTTAGTCAGGGAGGTGATCAGTAACCCGATGGTCACTCAGTCTAAGCTCCAGCGTTCTTCTCTGGAGAGAGGAGAACCTTACAGAAGGACAACCGTCTGTGCAGCAATCCACCAATCAGGCCTGTATGGTAGAGTGACCAGACGGAAGCCATTCCCCACCTGGAATTTGCCAAAAGGCATCTGAAGGACACAATTGAAGAGAAACACAATTCTCTGGTCTGAGGGTACTAAAATTTAACTCTTTGGAGTGAATGCCAGGTGATACGTTTGGAGAAAACCAGGCACAGATCATCACCAGGCTAATACCATCCCTACAGTGAAGCATCGTGGTGCCAGCATCATGCTGTGGGGATGTTTTTCAGCAGCAGGAACTGGAAGACTAGTCATGATAGAGGGAAAGATGAGTGCAGCAATGTACAGAGACATCCTGAATGAAAACCTGCTTCAGAGTGCTCTTGATCTCAAATTGGGACGACAGTTCATCTTCCAGCAGGACAATGACCCAAAGCACACTGCCAAAATATCAATGGAGTGGCTTCACAACAATGCGGTGAATGTCCTTGAGTGGCCCAGCCAGAGCCCAGACTTAAATCCAATTGAACATCTCTGGAGAGATCTGAAAATGGCTGTACACCGTCGCTTCCCATCCAACCTGATAGAGCTTGAGAGGTACTGCAAAGAGGAATGGGCCAAACTTCCCAAAGACAGGTTATTCAAAAAGGTTATATTCAAAAAGACTTGAGGCTGTAATTGCTGCCAAAGGTGCATCAACAAAGTATTGAGCAAAGGCTGTGAATACTGATGTACATGTTTTTTAGGTTTTTTATTTTTAATAAATTTGCAACAATTTCAAAAACCCTTTTTTCACATTGTCATTATGGGGGATTGTGTGTAAAACTTTGAGGAAAAAAATTAATTTAATCCATTTTGGAATAAGGCTGTAACATGAAAAAAGGTGGAAAAAGTGAAGCGCTATGAATACTTTCCAGATGAACTGTATATTAGACATCTTTTAAATACAAAATTGCTTTGTGGGATAATGCAAAGCTGTAGTGATAATGTGGCTGTAATGTGAACCAATACCATACTGTACTTTCAGTTTTAAAATGTCTGGTATTTTTTATTCAGCAGTTGAGTAAAGAAGATAATGGTGACATCCATTGTGATTCATGCAACATAGGCTTATTGGGAAAAATGTGCCCTGGTGTATATTTTTGAGAAACAAGAAATATGTGAAAACATAGGTTGGTGTCACAATCACAATCTCTTTAAGAGTGATACGCTTAAGTGTCCTCCTAGGCTTCAGTTCATTGCACCAGGTAAACACCGTGACGATGCTTCCCTGCTTCAGCCTATGTAACCCGGTGAGCGATAAAACATTGCAGTCCTCTGTAGCACACCCTCGTGTTGTCTGTAATAGTGTTTTCCTGGTACTGAAGTTTTAAAAACGTCCATTTCCCGCTAACATTCAAGCGCCGCTGACCGTGTTCATAAACACCAATGATTTGTCATCAGTATTAGACATAAAAATAGCTAAAAATGCCCACAGATTCTGTCTGGCCCTACTATTTACTGTACAGCACTGACTCCATTATGCTTGCCTTGTTTAATTTACTCTTGGTTACTAGGTTACCAATACCACCATGGTCATCCATCAACTTCACACATTTTTTATTTCATTATTTGAATAGATTTGTTTCATATTAAGGGCGATGCGGTGGGTAGCGCTGTCGCCTCACAGCAAGAAGGTGGCTGGTTTGAGCCTCGGCTGGATCAGTTGGCAATTCTGTGTGGAGTTTTCATGTTCTCCCGTGTTCACATGGGTTTCCTCTGGGTGCTCCAGTTTCCCCCACAAGTCCAAACACATGTGGTGTAGGTAAATTGGTTAAGCTAAAATTACCCATAGTGTATGTGTTTGAATAAGTATGTATGGATGTTTCCCAGTGATGGGTTGCAGCTGGAAGGGCATCCGCTGCGTAAAACATATGCTGGGTAAGTTGGTGGTTCATTCCACTGTGGCGACTCCAGATTAATAAAGGGACTAAGCTGAAAAGAAAATGAATAAATGAATGAATGTTTCATATTAAAATGTAAACCATACAGCTTCTATGAAATACTTCTCTGTTCATGGGATGTATCAGGAAATAAATCTTTAAGAACTACTTCAAGTATACAATATTTTCTGAAATAGCATGTTTTAATGGTCCAGTGAGGTGCTTTCAAATGAGCATTTTTACTCGACCCTTTGATGTAATCTCAACCGAAATATGAAGAGAGGGTAGTGCATAATGTAGGTCCCCCGCCCTTTTAAAAATCAGCCAATAGCGTTTTGTTTTATCAATCTGCCAGTGCAAGCGCATCAAATGAAAAGCGTCTTGACGGGGGTGGGGCATGTCAGATACTATAGAGTGTTTGATTGATCAAGATAAACTGAAGTATGAGGTGACATGAATAAAACCGTCGATCCATTTAGGGCGGGGGTGTCCAAACTCGGTCCTGGAGAGCCGGTGTCATGCATATTTTAGTTCCAACCACAATTAAACACACCTGAACCAGCTAATCAAGCTTATTCTAGGTATACTAAAAATGTCCAGGCAGGTGTGTTGAAGGAAGTTGGAGCTAAACTATGTAGGACACCGGCCCTCCAAAGTGACAAACTACAAGCTTTACATGTTTATATCAGTTTTATATCTTCTAAACGCAAATTTTGTCACTGTTTTGGAGTGCACCAGCTTATAGATATCCTAAAAACTAACAATACTGATACTAACATCTAAAAAAACTTCATTTTAATTTCATGGGACCTTTAAAAATACGTTTGTGAAAAAGACCTTTTTAAGCAATGTTTTATGCATCATAAACTGCGATGAAAAAGGACACTGGGAATAGAGCAGTTTGTGCTTTTGACATAACACACAGAGCAAATATTGTGCTGGGAAGGATGAAAGCTTTCCAGCTGTCTTCACGAGAGCAGAAAACATCTGGAAGGGTAAGTGTGAGAAAGTGTGTTTAGCAGTGGTGGAAGTCCTCTTTGGAGAGTCAGCCCCCTGTGGCATTACATAATTACACAAATAAACGAAGCTATAATGGTTTGACCTCTCTTTATAGCAGTTAGGCCCGTGACCACAGGTGGTCTGTGATGGTCAGCAAGAGGTCAGCTCATTATAGTTTGCTCTTAAACTTCATTTTATTCATTCATCCATTCATTTTCCTTTGGCTTAGTCCTTGATTTATCAGGGATCGCCACAGTGGAATAAACCGCCAACTATTCCGGCATATGTTTTACTCAGCGTATACCCTTCCAGCTGCAACCCAGCACTGGGAAAAACTTTATTTTACACAGAAATATTAACAACCAAAGCTAAAGATTGTTCAAAAAATGTTTCATTGATCCTCTCAGATTAACATTCATTAATTTTCCTTTGGCTTAGTCCCTTTATTCATCAGAGGTCACCACAGCGGAATGAACTGCCAACTATTCCAACATATGGTTAACACAGCAGATGCCCTTCAAACTGCAACCCATCACTGGGAAACACCTATACACTCTCATTTACACACATACACTATGTCCAATTTAGTTTATTCAATTCATCTATAACACATGTCTTTGGACTGTGGAAGAAACCGGAGCACCTGAAGGAAACCTACATCAACACGGGGAAAACATGCAAACTCAGAAATGCCAACTGACCCAGCTGGGGCTTGAACCAGTGACCTTCTTTCTGTGAGGCAACAGTGCTTACCACTGAGCCACTGTGTCGCCACTCAGAATAACACTTAAAGGAGAATTCCTGCTTTTCCTTGTTTTCTGCAGCTGCTGAAGCTCGTGCTGTATATCCGATGACAGCTGCAGGAAATTCAGGCTGTGAAGGAATTGATTTTGTCATTTGGGAAATTTATTCCATAAATTGGCATTACAGGACCTCTATTGTTTAATATTGTCAGCTTTTAGAATAAGGAAATATTATTTCTATTTAATTAGATGAAGCTCCCTGTAGAACTTTGGATACAAATGAAACATCAGAGTGCATTTCATCAATCATCAAAAATGTGCCAGAAGCATAAAATTTTTTATCTGTAAAAAAATTACAGATAAACTTTTTCCACATACATTATATGCTGTATATAATATAATATAATATAATATAATATAATATAATATAATATAATATAATATAATATAATATAATATAATATAATATAATATAATATAATATAATATAATAATAACATTTCTAGAATTGCATTAGCACCAGTTGGCATTTCTGTAAGTAGTTTGCATGTTCTCCCCGTGTTCGCGTGGGTTTTCTCAGGGTGCTCTGGTCGTCGCCTATTTGTATAGTCTATATTATAAAACAAATACAAACAAACAAACAAACACAAAATATCGAAATTTTTTACTATAAACAAATGTCATTCTGATTTAAATACCTCAAATTTCTACCAGGCATATTTTCCAAAATATAAAAATCATGTAATATTATTAGACAATGTACGCTGTAAAATATTATTGAAATCTTTATATTTGTCACTCTCTGTCAAACGAGTAGCTGGTTGGAACCTTATTTAACCCATATTTTGATGCATTACTTATCACAGTACTTATTAGAATTATTAAAATAGACACTTTTACATGCATTTAATGTGCTTTGGCAAATTATAAGTAAAATCACTTTTAATAACAAATATAAAGTGGTCATAAAAACAAAAATGCACTTTATTTATTGTTGTTAATGTTACCATAATGAGAAAGTTGTTATATCAAATCAAAGAAAATATTAGACTCAATCTCAAATCATACCCCTTAGCCCTTCCCCTTCCCCAATTCTCTTTAGCTTGAAGGCCTAGGGCTAAGGGGAAGGGGTAGATAGCCCTTCGAAGATTTTTCAGGACCACACGCGAAACCAAGGGGTAAGAAAATTTCCTAGACTACACCTGCTACAACCCCAGGATACTTGCACCCGGAAGTAAGGAGAGCCACAAATTAGTATTTTTGTCATTATTACAAATTTTTACGGCAAACAAGCATATGTTTTAATATTCATAACTGTGTTCGTACTTTACCGTCATGCTTTAAAAAAAACCCCGGCTAAATTTTGCAATCTAATAATAACTTTTGTACAGCAGTCCCACAACATTCTGACACTCGAATACCCTGTCAGAAAAGTCTAGTGGCTGTGAATGGGCTTTTTACAGTGTCTGCTATAATGTTAATGTTGTTTTTGGTGTGTTTACAAAGATGCATATGGCCACGATGTAGATGCGCAGTATAGTTACGATCTTGTTGCCACATTAGATTGTTATGATAACATAATATATGCCTTCAGTGATTTCATTAAGATAAAAACCAAAAAAATAACACAACTGGAATAACTACAGCAGTCCCGATCGTCTGATCTCATATGAAGCAAGAGATCGCGATGACACATGATGATGTGTGCAGGTGTTGTAGTGCTGTCTTAATTCTTAGGGGTAAAATTTCAAGCCCTTCCCCTTTACACTTGTTTTAAGGGCCAAGGGGAAGGGGTACAAAATAGAATTGGAATTGGGCCTTAATATGGAAACTTTACAAACTCTTTATAAGCCAGAACTTAGATTTTTTTGTTCAATGGATTAATGTGACTATTTTCAATTTCATAAGTTTCTTTTAACACCATTGTTTCTTTTTACACCATCGTTTCTTTTTGGATAGCGCAAAATCTTTATTGAAAACATTGTGGTAAAATAAATTTCCATATTTTAAAGGGCACCTATTTTACCCCTTTTACAAGATGTAAGATAAGCCTTTGGAGTCTCCAAAATTTGTCTGTAAAGTTTCAGCTCAAAATACCCATTAGCTTATTTATTATAGCCTCTAGAATATTCCCGTTTTTGGTGTCTGAGTACAGTGTAGCTGTTTTTGTAGCCTGTGGCTTTAAATCCAAATAAGCTGCTTCTCCCCACCCACCGTTTCCACATGCGTGTCTGCTTTTCCTGCAATACAGCAGATAAACAGCCATCAGTGATAGAGGCAGACACGGATGAAGCTGAAATACAACTCATTAGTAGGGCCAGATGGAATCTGTGGACATTTTTTGCTATTTCTGCTGAGAATTTTGTAAAAAATCTGCAGATTTATGCAGAATTATTTTGGATGTATCATCCAAAATAATTATATCACTAAAAATGTAATAAATAAAATGAAAAATAATAGTTTTTTTAATGTTTATTTAATGTTTCAATCTAAATCCATCTAGATCCACTTGTTTGGTAAACAAAGCAAGACTCTCATATAATATCACTACTAAAAGACAGAAAATATTACTTTACAAGTTGTATTATAAATAAATCAAATAAACACTTTCATATTAGTCAATAATATTACTGTAATTAATAAAAAACTGAATAAATATAAATTTACATTTACACAAGTAAGTAAATAGACTCAATGATAGCCTAAAAATCTGCGGAAATCTGCGATTTCTGCACGCGCAGATTCCGTGTGAGCCTACTCATTAGTCACATATTAGCATTCACTGACACCATGCGGCTGTGGTGATTATATTGGTTAAGAATTACATGTCGATTTTACTCTCTTTATTACATACATGCTCTGTTTTAAAAACATTTAAAACCTATTATAGAAACAAGGCACATGTCAATCAATTCAGTGGGCTGGGAAAAGTGCATTCCTACATCACGTTGTGGTGGGCCTCAAAATCAAAAAAAGACTTGTTGTGTTTTTGTCACTCCAATATGACTGTGGACACACTATACCTGCACACAGCTCTGTCCAAACAGCTTACAAAAAAAGATTTTCATCATAGGTGCCCTTTAGAGAAATGACACTGAACAATTTAATTTAATGCAGTGCTTCTTGTCCAGTGCTTCATACCCACTTTATATTGCATATCAATCAGGCAGGGAAGTTCACTGATTTTTAAATAAACCAGATCTTAAACGTGGCGATTTTGTAATAGCATGACATTTTATTGGACGCCCTTTAACTTGTTGACTGAATATTAAACGTCTGTTTAATACCCTATTAAATAGATGCCACAAATGCTGTCAGCTGATCTTGGCATACTGAATTTGCTTTAATGATTGTCTCTCAGTGTTTTAGATGCATCTTTAAGGCCGTACTCACACTATGTACAATTGTCTTGAACCGGGCCAAAGCACGCTTGTCCCCCCTCCCGTCTCCCCCGATGGCCCGCACTCACATTACATTCAGGCCTGGGCACGATTACGTCATCGATGATGCGCTGCTCAGAAAGCGCTCTCGCTCAGCACAGTGGAGATTTCTTTAGTTATATCGTTTAAGTCGTTTGATATGCGGTGACACACAGTCTAATATTTCACTGAACAGATCAGCCACTTTTGACGCTAATAAACAATCATAAAGTCCTCGTGCTGCAGGAATTAGGAAGTTTGCTGAAGGTGCAGCTGACGTGCAGTGAGTGGTTTGCGTCTTTAATAATCTACGACAGTTTGCGTCCATTGAACAGTACGAATGATTAATTAATCCATATGAAATCCCGTAAAAGAAGTCCCTTAAAAGTCACGTCTTGCTTTCAGTTTTGGGCTTAGGCACGCTTGCACTCACATTGTAAGCGTACTGCGCCTGAGCCCAAGTAAACCGTGCTCTAGCCCACCTCTTCCAACCGGGCCAGGGCCGCCCAAGTGTACCATGCCTGAGCCCGATTCAGAGTGCTCACACTTCTCAAACGATCCGTGAAACGGGCCTGGGCATGGTTCGGATAGCATAGTGTGAGTAAGCCCAAAGACTTCAGCAGGCAATAATAAACCTCTCTACTGACGTATTAATGGACTGTATGTGTGAGAAGTCGAGTTGTGAGGTATAGCCTCCACACAGGCTGCCATGGCCTGGACTGTTTTTCTTCCTGCTTGACCTGGATAAATTCCTACTTTAATCTTCTTTAACAAAAGCAGAGTCCACTTTCACATGGATTACATTTCCATAAAGGCAGCCGCGGATTAATTCCTCTGTATTTCGTTTTGCCAAGTTTAACACGTTACATATTTCTTTGAACTGCGCTGCCAGCAGTCTGGATCTAAAAACGACAGAAAGATTCATTCCAGAAGATTGAAATATTTTGTACGAACCGCTCACAAACCCTTTGCTTTACGACAAAGGAATCAATGCAAAATGAATGTTTAATATATTGTACATCCTACACAACACCTAATGACATTCTCATTCCGATTCACATCTGCAAATGCTGCAGATTTAAGACTCACTCCAGAATAGTGGGGACATTTCAAGCATTTTCCAATCATTCATTCATTCATTCATTCATCCATTTTCCTTCCGTTTAGTCTCTATTTCAGAGGTCGCCACGGCGCAATGAACTACAGACTATTCCAGCATATGTTTTACGGAGCGGATGCCCTTCCTTATAATATTTCTCATTTTCATTTAGGTTACTTTGTACAAAAATATTTAAGAAAACGTAATAAAAGATAAATTTTAAAAGAGGACACTTTTGTAAAGCTTTTTCCGAATTACATATGGCTGAATTTGGATAAGCGCTGGGATGAAACAATATTTTACCACATTTGAACAACAACGCGGACACATTCAAATCCCTCCTACACATCTGGAAAAGGTTGTGACTGTGTTGTGACCAAAACACTATTAGTTCTTATCTCTGGTACAATGTATTTCTCAATGGATTTGGTCTTTCCGAAGGCTCTGTGCTCTTTTTGAAGACTCCAGAGATATGAAAAGCATGTCTAAAGTTATTAATCTTGAGTGGAGATACATCTTCAATGCGGGATGCTGAATAAAAGTGAAATGATGAGCGATTGTCTCATAACTCATCTGAATTCAACAGAGATTGTTGGTTCTTCATAGAAGCACATTGGGTTTTCTGGGTTGGGTTTGAGTCTAGGTCAGTCTGTGCTTCTTAAAGGAACACTCCACTTTTCAACATAGGCTCATTCTGAAAACGTAGCCCTATACACATTTCTGGAGATTGCGAATTATGTAGCCAGAAGTACATATGGCTGCATTTCGTCTTTAAAACCAATGCTACAGGGCGGTATGATGCTGTTACCTTTCGCACTTACCAGCTGACCACTTACTTCCTTATAGATGCTTTTCTGCTGTTACGAGTTTGTCCAGTAGCTTTCCACGGAGTTTGAGTACAGCGAAGAATGAGTCCAGAAAGCATGTGATCTGTCAATCAGTGCTTTTGAAAACACTATTAGGTTTAGGGGAGAAGGAGGGTGGGTCAGTCGTTCTGTCAATCAGTTGACAGTGGCCTAATATTAGATTTATGTGAGAAGAGCAGGTGCGAATGGCACTCGCGAGAGAAATTTGAGATCTCAAAAAGCATACACAGTGGCCTCTGGTGGATTCGCGAAAACAAAAACTGCAAAAAACTTATCTCCTGAGATGTATTTGGTGCTCTTCAGAAATGTATATAGGCGTACGTTTTCAGAATGAGCCTGGGTTGCCACTCTTTTAGGAATTTTTTTAGGTCATTTAACTTATTTTACAAGTCACCTAAAGTTAAACAGTTTAGTTTAACCATTTTTAAACCATTTAGACATCTCTGGGTCTGGTGGGAGCACTTTTACCTTAGCTTAACATAAATCAGTGAATTGGATTAGACCATTAGCATCTACCTCAAAAAGAAAAAAGTATTTGGTCATTTTTGGTCATTTTCCTATTTTAAGCTTGACTCTTATGTCCTTATGTTATATTATGTACTAAGACCGATGGAAAAGTAAAAGTTGCTATTTTCTAGACCCAAATGGTTGGGAACTTTATACTCATTCCAGGGTAATCAAGGTAATTTGCTGCTGTACCATGCTGCAGTAGTCGCAATGATATTATGCAGGACTCATGCATAGTTACCTAACTTGGGACTATTTTCAGGTGCTGCGTGATATCATCATTCTAGTACACTATGTAACTACAGAAAAATCAAGCTTTAAATAGGAAAATTATCGAAAATCTGGGGTTTGAGATTTGGGGGGGACGGGGGATGGGGGACGGGGGACGGTCGTGAATTGAATCTACAGGTAAAACAACAACAAAAAAAAAAGAAAAGGGGGGGGGGGGGGTTAGATCGCGGGGCCACTTGTGCCTAGTCGGGTGTAACAGCTTTGGAAATAAAAAGTTGTTCATAACAACATTAGCATGAATTTTTATTATTAAAAGCATTTTCCTCTTTGTATAGATGTCACATATATTCTTCCCATAACATTTGTTATGTCTTGTTTAAAGACAGTGTTCAAATGCTGCATCAAAATATATGAAAACTTTTGCCTTTAGCTACACCTCTCTGCTCTGGCACAAATAATTGAATTTATCAGACACATGCAAAAAACTATGAATTATATGTCAATTTTTAGCTACTATAGAGACATACACTAGCACCAGCATTAGATTCTAGACTAGAGGAACAGTCTGTGGTAACGATCATAAAAAATATAGTGATTTATATTATATACTGTAGTGTTTTTGAACTATAGTGTATTATACTGAAACTGTGATATGATGAAACTGTTACTACATACTGTAGTTTAGTGAACTGATAAAATGTAATAAATACTGTAGTATACTTTAGTTTTTACTACAGTAAACTGGTGTATTTTAGTATAATATACTGTATATATATATTTGTATAAAACTATTTTGGGTAAGAGTAATGGGTAATTTATATTATTATGGTAGTTGTATTAACATGTCAACTACAGGGTAACCATTCATTCATTCATTGTCCTTTGAATTTCCCTCACCACAGTGGAGTGAACCGCCAACTAAAGATCACAACTGATTAATTCAAGTACTTAGATCAAGTATAGTTCAAACACACTACAGTATTTACTATAAATGATTATATTTATAGTAAGAAAAGTAGCTAATCTGTACAAAGTCATACAATTTCATTTGCATGAAAACATACACAACATATACATACGTGCCCTTAAACCCCACCCCTAAACACAAAATCAATCATTAAGAAAATCTATAGTAAAATGTACATTACAAAATGAGATTATACAAATTAGTACGAATTAACTACTAAATCAAGAAGTTACGAATTGTCTTGTGATTGCGTTTGTTTGACGTCCAAACAACGATTCTACGTTCTTGTTTAAAAAATCTTCACACTACAATTCGTGACACAAATGCAGCAGTGTATGTACATTTGTAATGTGTTTGGTCCTTTGCCACCACACACTCGCTGCGAGCAATGCTGAAGCAGACTGACACAAGTGGTTCTCATGGTGATGCTGGTAGAACAACACACAACCTCTCAGCCAATCAGAGTCTGAACATTTGTGTTAAAAACAAATATATAGGACTTTCAGAACTTTTTTTTGTAGTATATTCAAGTAGAATATGTACATATAAAACTGAAAGAAAGTTAGACAGTGTGAGAATCAGTCACTAAGAGAGAGAGAAACAAACAAGAACTGGAGAGAGTAAAAAAAAAATGTGGGAAAAACAACAAAACAAGACTCCAGATCTCTGGTTTGGTAAAGCCTTTCACTGGTGCCTGGAGATTCATTATTCATAATAACACAAATACTCACAGATTCCATTTGTTCATCAGAAGACGCACTTTGTTGCAGAGTTTCATCGAAATTATTCTTTCATACCCAACAGAATAAAGTAAATAATAAAATTACAGAAAAGCTATTTGATCTGTTTCATTTTTTCATACTTAAAAGTCCAACCAAGACACACCTGGAATTTACAATAGCATAAATGCGTTTGCCCTTCCAAATCTGTTAGAATTCCCCAAGCTGCTTTAAATGTACGTGCATGGGAATGTAAAGAGAGACTAATGAATCACAAGCAATGAATGAGACAGCGAGACATTGGGGAGAGATGAAGAGAAATAGCTGTTTATCACTGACCGTAAACAGCACTGAATGCCAAAGAGTAATAGATTTTGCATTCTTAGGTGTAATAATGACCGCTTTGCTGTAAACTGAGAATTTATAGGATAACCAATTATACATTTTTTTTTCCATTTAGAAGCTTACCGCTTTTAACGAATCTTATAGCAGGATAGTTTTATCTAAATCTATATTGCTTTAGAAATGTCCTGCAATAATTTACATCCATCCATCTAAAGTAAAAAAATAAATTTGGCAATCGTTTTAAGCAGTTCAAATGTTTACTTTAACTTTATCGTGTTTACTGTAAAATGTACAGTAACTTACCAGCAATTTCAGTGTAAATTTACAAGCACACTGTAAAAAAATAATTACAATTGTGCTGTATTGTTATTACATACAAGTGCAATTATTAATTTACAGTGCACTTGTAAATATAGTCTTACTGCCAACAAAATTTGCCAGTAACTTTCTGTGAATTTTACAGTAAAATGTTATTTTAAATTTACAGTGCACTTGTAAATTTAGTCTTACTGTCATCCAAATTGACAGTAAGTTACTGTGAATTTTACAATGAATTCAAATTATTAATTTACAGTGTTTTGTAAATTTACAGTCTTACTGGCAAACTAAAATTGCCAGTGAATTACTGTGAATTTTACAGTAAAATTTACTTAATCGTTTACAGTGTGCCTGTAAATTTATAGTTTTACTGGCAACTAAAATTGCCAGTAAGTTACTGTGAAATTTTAAGCAAAATGGCATTATTAATTTACAGTGTGCTTGTAAATTTACAGTCTTACTGGTATCCAAAATTGCTGGTAGGTTACTGTGAATTTTACAGTAAAATGCCATTATTAATTTACAGTGTGCTTGTAAATTTACAGTCTTTCTGGTATCCAAATTTGCCTGTGAGTTACTGTGAATTTTACAGAAAAAAGCAATTATTAATTTACAGTTTGCTTGTAAATTTACAGTCTTACTGGTAAGCAAATTTGGCAGTATGTTACTGTGAAATTTACAGTAAAATGCCCACAGTAAAATGATAAATTTACAGTGTGCTTGTAAATTTAGTCTTACTGGCAACCAATATTGCCAATATGTTCCTGTGAATTTTAATTATTAATTGTAGTATTAATTTGTAATTGTAGTCATTAATTTACAATGTTCTTGATAATATCAGTAAAAGGAACAGAGTGACAACTATATCATGCAATAATCTATACCGCCATTTTAAGAACATTGCAAAAACAAATAATCTTTTTAAAATGTCTTACTTTATTTTTGTTTCACAAAATAATCTAAAAACAAGTTTATTGTACCTCACTGGCAGTAAAAAAAATTTGGTCTTGTCTTGTTTCTATTCCAAATATCTTAACATTTTTAAATCTAGAAGCATTTTCAAGAAAAGTAAAATTACTTTCAAATTAATGGCGTTTTCTCCTTAAAGCAGGCTAAATAATAATATATATATAATATAAT
>CAIGQZ010000461.1:8714159-8766639 GCA_903798205.1 Danio tinwini | reverse complement strand
CTTGTAAAATTTGCTAGTAATACCATAAAAGTTGGCAGGATTACTGTAAAAGTTACCTGTAATACTGTAGAAATTGCCATTAATACTGTAAAATGTACAAGTGCACTGTAAATTAACAATTACAATTTTGCTGTAAAATTACAGTGTGCTTGCAAATTTTGCCAGTACTACTGTAAAAGTTGCCAGAAAAACTGTAAAAATTGCCAGTAATACTGTAAAATTTACAAGCGCAATCAAAATTAATGATGTAGAACAACAGAACAATTGTAATTGTTAAATTACATTACACTTGTAAATTTTTACAGTATTATTTCAACCAAAATTGCCAGTAATACTGTCAATTTTACAGCTATTTTTCAGTGTACATCCAGCCAGTTGTTATCACAGATTATTACACGGCTCTCTGGAATTGATTCTAATTAGCCGAGATCTTTTTTTAAACCCCGAAGAATGAAAAAATAACACTGTAAAAATGCTGGGTTCCACACAATTCCTTCAACACAAATCGATTTAGTTAACTGAATTGTTTTTACAAATTTATAAAAATTGAACATACAAAAATTAAGTCCTCCCCAAAAAATTAAGGAATTGTGTTGTTTCAACTCATTTTAATTAAGTAGTTTGAACAAGCAGCAAAAGTCGTTTTTTGAGTAAACTTTGCTGAGTATACATGCAATCGCTCATTTCGAGTTTAAAATGAAAGGGTTAATATCTATATTTATTTTTATTTAGAAAGGGTACATACCTATTAAATGCACTAAAAAATATTTTTCAAACAACTTCATGGTAAAACATGACTATTTCTGTTTGTATAAAAATTTTACTGAACATGTTAATATTTCGCCTTTCTTTAGTTGAATTTTGTCCTTCATCAGTATTTGCCTAATCTGAATATTTTGGCTTCTGAAAGCTCTCTTGAGGTTTTGCAAACTCTTCCCATTTATTTATTTATTTTTTCAGGGCCAGTTTTTCTGGAGACTGACCTGAATAAACAATTAACTGTACTCATATGTCACAATAAATAAACATTATTGTTTATGCATCATCCTGGATCCATTAGTTCCAGACTCTGACAGAGATATTGAAGAACAATTGATATTCACTGGACTGCAGTGACTTTTCCAAATGTCAAGAAAGAGAATCTTGTATTGGTTTACTATTTGTTTTCATTCATTCATTTTCCTTTCTCTTAGTTCCTTATTTATCAGGGGTCGCTACAGCAGAATGAACCGGCAACTACTCTGGCATAAGTTTTACACAGCGGATGCCCTTTCAGCCACAACCAAGCACTGGAAAACACCTATACACACTCTCCATTTTATTAGTGTTTTAAAACATCTATACATTTTTACTATTTAGTCTTAGCTTATGTAGTGCTTCGATTTAAACTAAACAAAAATGAGAAATGCTGCCATTTTAAGTATAGCTAAAAAAATATATTCTTTAACGTCATTTAATATTTAATATAGGAGAGCATGAGACTGATTCCTGTGACGCTCCAGGGACAGACGAGTCTTCTCTGAGGTCCAGCATTCTTCAGCCTCCGGCGCTCAGACAGCAGCTCTGCACAAGATGTTTGGCCATAGGAGAAATGGTCGTGCCCAACTGAGCTTGGTTTCTCTCGAGGTCTTTTAATTCTTCACTTTCGCCAATTGGTGAAGTTTTTTCCTCGCCGCTGTCGCCACTGGCTTGCATGGTTCGGGATCTGTAGAGCTGTGCATCAATGGAATTGCTCCTAAGTGTTTGGACTCTCAGTAGTGATTATTAAACCACACTGAACTGAGCTAAACTGAACTGAACTTAAACACTGAAAACTGAACTGACACTGTTTCAATTCACTATAAACTTCCATGTGATGCTGCTTTGACACAATCTACATTGTAAAAGCGCTATACAAATAAAGGTGAATTGAATATTTCTTTTTTTTCTGATTTATAATATACAAAATGGGTTTAAACAGTTTCATTTCAGTAAACATTTCAGACATTATTATTATATAGCTTGTGTAATGTTCGAATGTTACAGGGCTGAACTTGAGCAATGTATTTGAGCTTCTGCATTACCATAGTTATGCAACTTCCTCCTCTTCCTTCCTCATCTAACTTCACCTTTCCTTCCGCTCGTCCAATCATCTCATGGGATGTATTTTTAATCACTTATCATCTGGCATCAACTGTATCTCTGTCTGTCAGACATGAATTATGTTTGTGCATTGTCAGTTGCATATTGGAAATTGTGCATAATGAGGATTTAGCCGGCAGTTGAGCTGGAGCTGAAATGACTCTCAAATTGAAAAATAAAACATTAATAAATAATAATAATAAAAACGGCTACATGCTGACAATTTCATATTATTTAATATTTTCACCTTTCTATTTACTCTGAGTTAAAGGGACAGTTCACCCAAACATGACAATTCTGTCTTTGTTCTGCTGAACTTAAGACTATGTATTTGAATGCTGAAATGCATTGACTTTCTATTTTTTTTCTACTATGGAATTCAATGGTTACACGTTTTCAGCCTTCTTCAAAATATATTTTTTGTGTTCAACAGAAGAAATAGAAGAAACAAATAGTGATTATATTTTAGTTTTTAGACAATCCATGTGTCATGAGGAAGACAAAGATAGAGACATCTTTAAGGATGTTTATTCGTGCAATGCAACAACAGCTGAGAGATAAAGCAAAGTGGAGAGCGATCTCACACACAGTTCAAATGGTAAGTTTCAGATCTTCGATAATCCACCAATATAACTTTAGTCACTTCCCTTAAGCAGGTGTGTTTGCATCCACAGGAGAAAGAGGACATCCATGGAAGAGCACAGGAGGAATAGGAAGAGCCGATGAGGAGAACCATCTGACTACGATTCCAGCCGGTGAATAAATGAATGAGGTGAGTCCAGGCCCGGATGAATAATTCAGAGGCCCCTGGGCACAATGTCTTGTAGGCCCCCTACCTGGCTGCACCCCTATAGTTGAATTAAAAAATAAGATTAATATATTATTTTTTTAATAAAATGAATCTATAATGTATTGTCCGCATTTTTAAATAAGATATACAGTACATATATTTCTAATCTACAAAGATTTAACTTATTTTTAAAGAATTTAAAGCACACTTTGAAAAAAAAAAATACTATTACAACTAGTGAAAATTAATGGATTTTAATATACTTCTTCAAGTTTAATAAAGCAGTACTAAATAATTATATTTAATGGTATTTTTAATGTATAACTTCTACAAACTTATAATGCATATGATTTGGATATAACACCTCTCCAATCCAGTTCTATGAATCTGAGTCCTCCATAATACACACACTGATTAATGATTCCTACTTTTCTTCCTCGTGATGAAGAGTAGGCAAAATCTGATATGTAGTGGAGGAAAAAAAGAAGAACGTGTTCATCAGATGCTGGATTCGAACCGGGTTCATGGTCGATCGCATCCAAACATGTTGCCATGCGCTTTACGAGCTACGCCACTCACGCTAAATCTGATACCTGCTGCGCTCATTACTTATGTTGTCTCTGTCAATCAAACGGTGATGTGCGTGAATCACTCAACTAGTTTATTCCAACGAGGTGCGCTATTTGCTCCGCCTAAATAGTCACTCAAAAATCGGCATTTTACCCCCCTCGCAGGGGCCCCAAGTGCACACAGACCCCTAGGCCTGTGCCCATAATGCCCATTGGTTAATCCAGCCCTGGGTGAGTCTTTATAGTGCATGGCTGATTGCAGGTGCAGGTGCGAGTAGTCAGAAATCAAGTGAGGGTTCACGGATGTGGTGTGTGATGGATGGTGAGGAAGAGTGGTGATCTTTAAGGGTGCATTAAATAGTTAAATTATGGTTTTTGACATTGTCACTTAAAATGTTTTTGTTTACTTTTTTCAGATGTTGTATTTAATTTAGAACAGGGGTGTCAAATTGGCAGGGGGCCATTTCAGTGACTGACAATTTATAGGAGCGTCATTTTAACATTCAAGCACAAGAAAAAAAGTGACGTAATTGATGCATCTTAGGACAACAGACCTGATGTTTAAATATCAAGCATTACCTGTCACCAGTGATAATGCGAATCACCATGTTATTTTCTTACAGGCTGTTTAAATTAACATTTTGACATTTAAATAGTTATAATAATGATAATAATAAATATTATTTTTATTCTGTCCCAACCAATTGTTGCTTTATCAAAGGTTTAACAGATAGCGCAAGAACAGCAGAAACAATTTGGGTAACTTTACTGACTTACTGACAATTGTTCTACTAAGTATCTTTCTTTTATGTAAAACTACAACAAAGAGAGGGAAAGTAAGTATATATTCACGTTTACTTTAACATGTTCAAATAAACTAGCAGCAAAATGTACATAGTTTTCATAGAAATCTCAATACGCCTATAAGGAGAATCTATTATTAAGACCATTTGAATCGAATATTAGCAAAATTAGCATATTTGTTACACCATCAGCATAACTTGTAAGCTATGAAAAAGTTTTTGTTTAACAAAATACAGGTGATATAAAATGATAATATTCAAATCACCCTTAAATATTTACAAAAACATTTTTAGTAAAAATAGACTTATGCACATTTATTTCAACGTTTAAATCAGCCCCAGAAATAATCTGCATGGGCATTCCTCTCGACCGCACGCTGAGAAAAAACAAAAGTAAAACTGAAATACAGCATAATATACTGCAGTACTTTCAACATCCAATAGGTGGGGGGGGGGTCAAAACCACAAGTGGCTATACGCGACAATAATGATAGTAATAATTATGTTGTTAAATTGTAATTACTATGTCATAATTACAATGTAGAAACATGCAAGTCAAAATTTATAAATGTAAATAATTCTTTGTATACTGCATGTACAGTATTTGTTTATTTGTAGTTGTATATGTAAATATACACAGTACACGTGTAATTACAAACTTTTATCTTGTGTGCAATTACTGTGTTGTTACATTGTAATTACTGTGTCATTACATTTCTATTACATTGTAATTACATCCAAGATAATATTTATGAATGTAAATGTTTCTTGTATATTGTATGTACAGTATTTGGTTATTTATAATTGTATACATAAATTAACACAGTACACATGTAATTACAGACTTAATTACCATGTCATTACATTGCTATTACATTGTTATTACAATCAAGATAATATTTATAAACTTGTTTCTTTGTATATTTCATGTACTGTAGTTGTGTATTTAATTACAAACTTTTATTTGTGGGTGTAATTACTACGTCATTACATTATAAAATACTATGTAATAACATTGTAATTACATTATTATAACATTGTAATTACATCTATGATAGTATTGTAAATGTGTTTTTGTATATTTCATGTACAGTACAGTTATGTGACAACAGTCTGTGAATTTAACTAGCTTCTAATAGTAAAAATGTAATAATTTTACTTTTTGTAATCTCACTTCATAAAAAATAGTCTGAAAAAAACACTTTGATTGACGTTCTCCCTTTGAATGTGTCATCAGAGGAGGAAAGCCCCGCCCATTACTGACGATCTCTCCCTTATTATATAGGACCAGTGATTAATTAGTGAATTGCGAGGTCCCGGAACAGATCGGTGTAACGGATCTGGCATGTTACCCGAGGATGGAGAGGTGTTGTGCACGAAAATGGAGAGCGTGGGGCTGTCGCGGACGAAAGTGAGCGGGGCGGGGGTGTTGCAGACAAAAGGGAAGAGGGTTGGGGAGTCGCGGAAGAAAGTGAAAGTGAAAAGCGGACGGGTGAGGAGGGCGCTTGAGGAAGGGGATTGGTAAAACGAGGTGCCGGATCAGATTTCAGAGGTGCTGGATCCGGATCTGGCGTGTTACAGCACAAATTAAGCCCTGTATAGGACTTGTTTTTGAATCTGCTACTATGCTGACACAAAGGCATTTGTTGCTCCGCCTTCTTTTGAAAAAGAGCACAATCTTATTTGAATTTAAAGTGGCAGTAACCAAAATGGCACAATTAGTATTAAAGCCTAAAAGGGTCAGTGTCAAAGAGTTATAAATAGTTATTTGTGTGATATTTTGAGCTGAAACTTCCCATACACACTCTAGGCACATCAGAGACTTATTTTACATATTGTAAAAAGGGGCATAATAGGACCCCTTTAAGGCCATCCCATCACGCCCTAGTTTATCATCACATGATCTGTAAAAAAAAATAAAATGACTTTTTTAATGTGGGTGCTAGAATGTATTCAGTAAACGTGTTTCCACTGCAGTTTATGCACATTTTTTTAAAGGGATAAAATGTTTATCCTACTCAGTTGTGTGTTTATTATGCACATTTACAAAATGTGCCTTGGCATTTTTTGCAATATTCCAAAATATGCAACATAATATGTGGATGAAACATAGCTATTGACTTCCATAGTATTTGTTTTTTCCTAAATAATGTTACCACTTTCCAGCTTTCTTCAAAATAAGTTTGCAACAAAGTGAGTGTGAAAAAAACAGTACATTTTTATTTTTGGGTGAACTATCCATTTAAGAAACATGGTGTTCAGTCACGTTATGAGAGAACTGTTCACAGTATTCACTATCCATCATTTCTGAACACAAGATACACGATTCTTCTCCCTGATCTACAAGATACAGGAACAAGAGTCATTTTGAGCAGAGCTACGCCATTCATCAACAAACATCCTTCGTTTTGAGATCATCTTACCTGAGCTTCAGCGGTATTTTGCTTCAGATAGATCCACAGTTCAGGCGGGTCAGATAACAGTTCACTCCGAATGCAGAATCTCTGCATCATTAATAGAGGAAACCAAAGATGCGGTAAAACATTTTGTCCCCAACAGCGAGCAGATGAGCATTACAGCAATAATGATTGACTTGGTTTCATTTAAATAACTAGGGCTGCACAATATTGAAAAAAAAATAAATACAATTTCATCAGACAACTTGAATAGCTCCATTTGTCAGAAATTCACAATTGTAGATTGATTGGAATGATTTTTGTAAAATGCATACAAAATAACAAACACATTACAAGTGTAGACAGGGGAAAAAACAGGACAAAATTACCATACTGTTGCTGCTTGTTCAAACTAATTATTTACTGTAATATGAGTTGAACCAACACAATTCTTAAGTTTTTTTGGGGGACAACTTAATTGTTTTAGGTTCAATCCACTGAAATTTGTAAAAACTATTAAGTTAACTTAACCGGTTTGTGTTGGGACAACATGAAGGAATTGTGTGGAACCCAGCATTTTTTACAGTGTGTGTCAATCAGTACCAGGTGGTATTTTGTACAACTGTTGAACAACTTGCACAATTTGCACATTGAGTATGTTTACACCAACACCAAAAATCAGATTTTAATACGATTAAGACAATCCTCTGATTAGGAGTCTATCATGTAAACAGCTATTTTTGATTACTTTAATCTGACTAAAGTCATATTCTAAATAGACAAAAATCGAATTACGACGTGGAGTATGCCAATTTTAGTCGCATTATTGAAGTGCAGTACAGACGAGAAAACACTGCAATGAAACTATTACCGTCATGTACTGTTTTTGGCTGCATTTTGTGACAGAATACTTGATACTCATACGTCTGTTTAACACTATTCTCTGCACCCACCGAGGCAGTAAAGGACCACAGACACATGCATTGCAAAATGTGGAAATTTTTTCTTCCCATTCAGTGTGCGGTATCAAATTCCATTAAAACACCAGTCCTTACTTCATACTCGCATCCAATACCGCAGTTTGTCACGGGGACATGAATGAAATGTTCCTAAATGAAAGTGAAACTGACAAACTGCAGTTAAACTCAAAATTGCATGAAACTCTGGAGGAAATGTGGTGACACATTGACGTTAATCGATCTTTGTGCTGTAACATGTAAAACAGGAACCTGAAGGGAACATTCAAAAAGCAACTCATGCACCTTAATCATATTATTTTCTTATTCAGATTATTGCAAATAATTTGATTACTAATGTCTATGTAAACATAGTATTACTTTTGACCCCATCAATAAGGATGGAAATAACACACTAGTGGGTCAAAGTAACAATATTATAACTTTTTTGTTACAACAGGTTCTTCTTGCTTTAAAACATATCTGTTCATTAACAGAATTTTCTGGTTCACTGGTGTTTTTTTGTATACTGGCAATTTGTTATAAGATTTTTAAAACAGAATTTACAACAAAACCAGAGAATAACTATTAAAAACCTCAATAAAAAGTCACTTTTCAACAGCAGTAGTTGTTGGAGGAAAGGTCAAGGTGCCATAATTAAATTAAAAAAAAAGAAACAAAAAAAATAATAATCAAAGAAACAAAAAAACAACAAGCTTAAATAACCAAATACAGGAAAAAAATGTAATTCAACTGCAAACGCATTTTAACTTTAATATTTAAAAAATTTAACTTGACAGTAGAAGCTTGATTTTTTTAAAGAATATATCGTTTTTATTATTATTGGAAATATATTATTGTATTGCTTTTTTTAATAATTATTTTATTAGGGGTTTTCACCTTTATGGATAGGACAGTGAAGATTTACAGACAGGAAATTGTGGGGAGCAGAGATAGGGGAAGGATCGGCAAAGGACCTCGAGCCGGGAATCAAACTCGGGTCACCGTAAGCACCTCTGTGCTATGTGTCGACGCACTAAACACTAGGCTATCGGCGCTGACATATTATTTTATTTCTAAATGAGAAATTAGTACTTCAGCTACTACGCCCCGCTGCTGGAATCAGCTTCCAGAAATGATCAGATGTGCTCCAACATTAGGCACATTCTAATCAAGACTTAAAACGCATCTGTTTTGCTGTGCCTTTACTGAATGAGCACTGTTGTAACGTGAAGTGAGACGCTGACAACAGGAAGTGTAGATCCAAATGCAGGTTTATTAAACAGAGATGGCCAGGCAAGCAACGGTCAACAAAGGGGCAAACAGATGTACACAGGGAATCCAGAGTCGTAGTCAAATACACAGGCAGATGGTCTAAAGGCAAGCAGCGGGCAACATAAACAAACAAACAAAAAGCGAGGGTCAAAACAGACAAGACAAAGCAAGGAAATCAGGTTGTAATGTCACAGAGACAGATAACAAGACTCAGAAACCTCTGTGTGTTTGTGCGCTGTATAACTAGTCCAGTAATCAGTCTACGAGCAGCTTCAGCTGTGAGCGTAATAAATGGGATCAGGAACCAGTGTATGTGTGTGGTGCATGACTGGATCTTGTAGTTCTTGAAATGGCGGATTTGTGGTTTGTTAGTGAACTGTGTGTTTCCCAGCGATCTGCAGTAGCGAGATCACTGGTGATAATAACAACTGTGCTATGTCCAACAGATCGCACTATTATGTCTTTTGTTTTTCATTCCTTTAAAGCCTGTTTTAACACATTTTCATCAGTTTTTATCATTTTTTAAAATAATTTTTATTACTTTTATTCATGTTTACGTAAAGCACTTTGAATTACCATTGTGTATAAAACGTGCAACATAAATAAACTTGCCTTGCTATTTTACGAAACATCTAAACACTGCAAAATCATAGGTGGAAGTTTATTATTATTATTATTATTACAGATACAGTGCAAACTATTTTCGAGACCCAATCACACATCTAGATTTGTCGTTCTTCACTGGGGGTTCAAGCATTTATTAGGGTGGCCAAATCTCCATGTAATCAGCACCCTGCCTATAAAGCTATCTATGAAACTCTCCATTTTGAAAGTCACCGTAAATGTTCTTTTTGCTGTTTGCTTGCTAATATGATTTCTTCACTTTGAGTTTGTTTCTAAATGCCAAAGTAGATATCATACAGTCTATTCTTTAACCATGACAAAAAGCAGAATCAAATAGAACGACTGACCTTTAAATTGTTAAAGGTCCCATGAAGTGCATTGATATGTGCATTTTTATTCAATGTTTGACGTAATCTTAACAGAAACATGAAGAGAGGGTGGGACATAGTGTAGCTCCCTTTTAAAAAAAACAAACAGCCAATAACGTTTTGTTTTTTATCAACAATCAATCTCAATCTCGCTCTGCCAGTGAGAGTGGTCAAGCTCAAGCGCATCAAATGAGAAGCGTCTTGAAGGGGGCGGGGCATGTCAGATACTAGAGAGCATTTGATTGATCATGATTTGATGAGAAACTGAAGTATGAGGTGACGTGATGATTTAAATATTTTTATTATTAGAAATTTTAGTAGACACTTGTAAATACATACAAAGTAGAAGGCAACAAATAAGGTAAAATAAAAAACAATTAGAGTAGAACTAAAGAAGCCGAACTCCGCATTTTACTTTGGAGAGACTTCACAGAAGTCCAACAGTGAGTCCGCCAGCTAACAGAGACTTAAACAAACAACAAGCTTAATGTCTCTGAATTATTACTCAACATTTAGCCCTACTTATCTGTACCAAACTGTTCGGTTGCAAATTGCCATGCTTCGTTTGAGTCGATAAAAAGCTTCTCTCCTTCACCATACGTCACCACAGCTTTGCTGGATACAGAATGCCGAACTTCACACCCAGTTTATCCTGAAGGATCTTCCTTACTCTGCCAAAGGCTGCCCGATGTTAGTCGCTGGATAGTCTCTGAAAATCTGAATAGATCACATAATGTTTTCCATGGTATGGCCAAAGTATATCCGAGCAATGAATTGCCACAGCGGGTCACTGTCCTCAGGACGGGAGCGAAGAGCTCGGAGAGCGCGATCGAGTACGGGCAGCTCATCCTATCCAAGCACCTCCATGAGCAGTTTAGCTACAAACTCTCTAGCACATTGACCGTCTTCCATTCCTTTTCAGATTCCTGCGATTGTTATATTTTGCTTTTTAGAACGGCCTTCCAGATCGATACATTTCTCCGTTAATTCTGATACCTGCTTGGACAGACTTCTAACTTTAGCTTGGAATTTTGTAATCGCATCTGCTGAGGTTGTCGCGTTCTGTTCAAGATGTTCAAGGGTTGTACAGTGGTCATTTATGGTTCGCTGCATTGTATCAAACTTTGCATCAATTTTATTTTCCAGCGTTGCCATCTCTCCTTTCAAAGTTTCTTTAATTCCTTGCCCATCTCCACTCAGAGAGATTCAATTGCAAGCAGCACCGGGTCATTACTTTCTGTTGAACTGGACTAATTCAATGTGCCCACGTTCTCAGCTGAACTTTCTCCCTCAGCGACATCTTTCATTCCTATTTCTTTTGATGGCATTTATAAACATGCAAATTGCAACTTATGTTGAATGCATGCACACTATAAAGGATTTGAAAGCTAAGCTTTTTGTTGTCTTGTTTTAATGAAATTTCAATGAAAGCTACAAAACTACAAAGTTACAAAACTACAGAGCTACAAAACTCACATCTTACTCCATCATCGATCTGGAAGTCCCCCTGAGGTGACGTGAATAAAACCGTTGATCCATTTATGCAATGTGATAAACTAGCTTTACATGTTTATATCAGTTTTATATCATCTAAATGCAAACACTGCTTTGGACACTAGCTTGTTTATTCTAAAAACTAACAATACTGAAACTAACAGCTAAAAAAACTATGTAATTGGATATTGTTTTTTGTAGAACATTGTACAGCGGCTTGAGATGGAATACAAAAAAGGAGCTGATCTACTATGCGGCTCCTCCGACAGCCCTGATTGCAAAGCTACAAGTTGTGTGAGTAACTGTTCAGAGCTGCCAAACCATGAACATATAAATCATTTATCAAAGATTACAGGCTTCGATTAAATTGAGAAAAAGACTGTAACTCAATTTTGTCATCTCACAGCTTTAACTAGACTACCTTTTCTCAGGGCTTGTGGACTTTGCGTTTGGCTCGGCTCCGATACGTGGGTTCTTACGCTGTGCTGATAATGGACGTCAAAACTGACAACCCCACTGAAAAATGCTGTCCAGATTCATTTATCTGATTATTTAACTGAAGATTCCAAACGGCTTATTTTACATCTGTTAACTAGTCATTAAGCTGCAATCCACTATTGGGAAACACCCATACACACTCATTCACACACTCATACACTACGGACAATTTAGTTTATTCGATTCACCTAGCTTGCATGTCATCATTTACTCACCCGTCACTGGTCACAGACCTGTTGGGAGTTTCTTTCTTCTGTTGAACACAAAAGATGATACTTTGAAAAATGTCTGAAAAGAGTAACCATTAACTTTCATAGTATTTGTTTTTCCTACTATGAAAGTCAGTGTATACAGGTTTTCAACTTTCTTCAGAAAATCTTGTGTTCAACGGAATACTCAACTTGAGTAAATAGTGAGTACATTTCGGGTAAACTACCCCTTTAAATTGTTTTATAGACCATTTCAATGTGGTCATGTCATTGGCCCATAAACATTTCCTGCTTGTTATCAAGCTATTTCATAACTGTAACAAGAGGCAATTTAACCATAACTTAATGTTAAAACTGCTCTCATGACATTATCAATATGTGGCTCTTTTTGGATTCTCAGTAGTTACAGAAATTAAAAATGTAAAACAGGATGTACATTGGGACCGTTGTATTTGTTTACATTCCTCAAAATGGTCTATAATAAAAATCTAACCTTTTTTACAAGTTTGGTTAATACATTAGATGTCATTGAATGAAATGTATGAATTTGGTTCACTCAAGCATGCTTAGTTTTACACAGAATAACATTATTTGACGAAAAAATATTGAACCCTCTTGATAGTTGATGTATAATATGCACACTGCTCACATACACTCACTTTATTACTGTAGGTACACCTTACTAGTACAGGGTTGGACCCCCTTTTGACTTCAGAGCTGCCTTAATCCTTTGTGGCATATATTCAACAAGGTACTAGAAATATTCCTCATTGATTTTGTTCCATATTGACATAATAGCATTACGCAGTTGCTGCAGATTTGTCGGCTGCACATCCATGATGTGAATATCCCGTTCCACCACATCCCAAAAGTGCTCTATTGTATTGAGATCTGGTGACTGTGGAGGCCATTTGAGTACAGTGAACTCATTGTCATGTTTAAGAAACCAGTCTGAGATGATTTGCGCAATATGACATGGCGCGTTATCCTGCTGGTAGTAGCCATCAGAAGATGCTACACTGTGGCCATAAAGGGATGGACATGGTCAGCAACAATGCTCAGGTTGGCTGTGGCGTTGGTACGATGCTCAATTGGTACTAATGGGCCCAAAGTGTGTAAATAAAATATCTCCCACACCACGGCCACCCTAAATACATTGTTAAGATGTTGTATTTCAAAACACTTGCCATATTGTAAAAAAATAAATAAAGCAAATTATTTTCTACAGATTGAAGTGGATTGAACATAATTTTCTTGTCCCAAAAACGTTGCCCCCAACCAAAATTGTGTTGTTTCAGCTTATTTTTTATAAATAGTCTGAACAAACAGCTCCTGAGTGTAGCACTAGTTTCTTATGCATCTCATCCAAAGCTTTGTGTCTTGCTTTGATTTATTTACTCTGGAATAACTGTAATCAATAATCAGAGTGATATGGAACTGCTTTAGCTGTGAAGTTGACTAAAAATAAGCTGAAATAATTCACAATGTGTCTGTTACACCTCAGGTGTGTGTGATTATTCTGATTGCGCTGTAAAAAATGCTGAGTTTCACACAATCGATTTGTGTAGGACAACAAGTAGGAATTAAGTTAACTTATTATGTTACCAATTTATGTATTAAACAAAACAATTAATTTCTCTCAAAACAAACTCAAGAATTGTTGTTTCAGCTTATTTTAAATAAGTAGTCTGAACAAACAGCACACGTCATTTTTGAGTGTATGGTATATCACACCTAAAGACACTGTTCAGAAGTATTTCTTGCTATTAAAGTTTTGTTTTTCAGGGCATACTGCATTAAAACACCAGGGTGAGTAAATAATGACAGAAGTTTCACTCCTTTACGATTAACGATTAGTGCAGAGGACATCTGCAGAATTTCTCCTAGACTGCATCCAGAATGTTCTATAATTCAGACTGCCTGTTTAATTCTCAAAACAAAAAAAAAGGTCTCCACATCTGTTCACTACAACCTAGTTCAGCCACTTCTTCTATGTAGCTCACATTGATCTCTCTACACGAGGGGCTCGGGCTGAACTAGAAAAACACGGCATTATAGTTTTAGGAAGATAGCACTTGAGTCAATCTGGTAACAATTGCGCTGGACAGTTTTAGGAATTTTCTGTTTTGTTTTGAAAAGCTCACTGCAGAACTTTCCAGAAATCATATTTCCCCACTTCAGGTCCAAAGTGTCATTTAATGTAATGTCTGAAGAATAAAATGGGAAATGTGCAACGTACAGCCTAATAGGACTAACGAGAAAGTGCCGTGCATAAACAACATGGGCTATCAATCAGACTATTATTGCGCAATCTTAAAATGTATATATTATTATAGAGTATTACATACAGAAAACATGGAATTTATTTTTTTTATGAATGCCACAGTATGTAATATTCACCACTAGAGGGCGCATATTCACAAGAAACAAATGCGTAGTTTAATGACGCCTTGACTGAGGATTTGAGGGAGACTGAGGGAGTTCTTCACTACATTCAAAGGGACACTTGCAGATATCATGTCATTTATAAGAGATTTATAAAGCATAAATAGTCCTCACTTTAGATTATTTCAAAACTGGATGACGTGAAGTTAATAAAGCATTTATTAACATATCGTCACCTTGGGATTATAAGGTTCTATCTGCATTCTGAATGATTTTGAGATATTGAGTTTCAAAGTTTTTGCATTCCATAGCAAACAGTACATGTGTAACTAAATAAAGTCTTAAAATGTATCCTAAATCCTAAATAACTTTATGTAAACATCCCATAATGTAAATAAGTTGTCATTTAATTAGAATATGTGGATAACTCAATTGTGACAAAAAATGTCAGATAGAACCTTAGAATTTTAAGGTGATGATAAGTAATTATTATTATATGCCTGAATAATAAGATGTAGAAATGTTAATTTGAATAGTTTATTAATCATTTACCGATTATGAATGTCTTAAAAAAACACCAACTATTCTTAAATAACTGGTTTGCAAATAATACAATACTTAAATTAGTAATAAAAAATTTAAGTATGAAAACTCAATCATTAAGCACATTATACATGTGCTTAGCAGTCAAGAATACAGCATTTGTAGCTGTATTTATAAACTGCTTATTAACATCTGTAATGTAGAGTTAATGCTTAACAAAAAATGAATTCACTATTTGCTCATGCTTAATAAATGATTCGTAGTGTGCAGTTATTATAAAGTGTTACCTATTTTTTTTTTTACTAAAAAATCTTTGTATCTTTATTGTATTTTTTATTTATTTGCATTTTTAATCGGATTGCTAACTTGTATTTGTTGTAATTTACTTTGACATTTTAAACCATTTTTGAATACTATATTTTGTATAATTTTTTAATTTTATAATAATTATTCATTTATTCATTTTTTTTCAGCTTAGTCTTTTTATTAATCTGGAGTCGACACAGCGGGATGAACCGCCAACTTATCCAGCATATGCTTTACAGGGACATGCAGAGACATTTTAAGGGGCAGGGGCTCAAGTGGAAACAAGGGCACTTTTTATTAAATAATGATTGTACTTTAATAAATAAAATATAATAAAGGAGATTTCATCCTAAATTCACCATATACCCACCCTTTAAAGGATAGTTCTTTCAAAACTGAAAATTCTGTCACCATTTACTCAACTTTTACTTGTTCCAAACATATCTGACTTTTTTCTTTTGTCGAACACACAAAATAATATTTTGAAGAAAGCAGGAAACCTGTTTTTAAAACCAAGATATATATAAAATTTTGTTTTTTATTGTCTGACAGGGAAAGCTGTCCTTAAAACAACACGCATTCACTTATACATATATTATATTATTATTAGTATTAAAAAAAATTATTATCCCCAAGAAAAAGGGCACTTTCTCTCCAGGAGAAAAAAAGGGCAGGGGCTCAAGCACCCAAAGCCCCCACCTCTGCACGTGCCTGATGCTTTATGCAACGGATACCCTTCCAGCAGCTGGGGAGAACATGCAAACTCCACACAGAAATGCCAACTGGCCCAGCCCATGCTCAAATCAGCGACCTTCTTGCTGTGAGGCAATTGTGCTTTATAATAATTATTTTATTATAACTACTTATGACTTTGTTTCTGTTATAGTAAAGTGTCTTCATATTATTTTATTTACATCTTTTGTTAATTTTTGTAATTTATTTATTTATTGTACTCCTGCTATTTCCATAAAAGTGACCCATTCTTGGAATTTGAGATAACCCATCCAAGCGCACACAAGCTAACATAAACAAAGAGACCTGTTGCTGCCAACAGATACAGAGAGGTACATAAAAAATAAATAAATAAATAAAAAAACGGTAGCAATCGGGGCAGGGTTCTTACACATTTTTTTCAAAGTCAAACTTAAGCTTTTTTCAAGCAGGTTCCAGATGCATTTTCAAACTTGTGGTAATTTACATTGCATACATACACATACTTTATATTAAAATCATAGCAGAGGCTATTTGTTATTCTGCATTATAGTTTAGTATTCTAAAGGAAAACATTTGATGGCATGTTTGCCCAACCCCAACACTGAATTAGTCATTTATTCTCTTAAATGTAATTTATTAACATCCTTAAATGTAAAAACAAAAAACAAAGAAAAAAAAAACAGCCTGATCATTCTACAGGCATATGCAGAGACTCCAGTTTTCATGTTATGCAAAAATGAAAACATTTATTTTAGGGGTATGAGGTAATGATAATGAACTATATATTTAGTAACAAATTATTAACGAAACAACTCAGTGACTATGTTTACATGGACATCAGTAATCTAATTATTTGACTTAATCTGAATAAGACAATAATATGATGAAGGTGTTCACATGAGTTGCTTTTTGAATGTTCCTTTTATGATCCTATTTTACATGTTATAGCACATAATTCAATTAATGTCAATGCGTCACCACGCTATCCACATTTCCTCCAGAGTTGTGTGTAATTTCGGGTGTTTAATTTTTTTATTTTTTTGATGTTAATTGCAGTTTGGCACTTTCACTTTCATTCAGGAACATTTCAAGCATGCCCTGTGACAAACGAGATATTGGTTGCGAGTATAAACTGCTGTAAGGGTGTTGTTTAAAGTAGAATTAAATATTGCATGCCATATAGGGGAAAAAACCCGCCACAATTCACGATGCAGGTGTCTGTGGTCCTTCACTGACTCAGTAGACGCAGTGAATAGTGTCAAACAGTCGTGTGTGTATGGAATGTCACAAAATGCGGCAAAAATCCTACATGATGGAAATAGTTTTATTAAGGTGTTTACATGTCTGTACTGCACTTCAATATTGCCACTTAAATCAGCATACTCCACATGTCTTAATCCGATGTCTGTCTGTTTCGATTATGACCCCCCTTAATGGGATTAAATGAATCAAAAATCGCTGTTTACATGGTAGACTCTTAATTAGAGTATTGTCTTAATTGTAATGATTATTGGGATCTATGTTAACAAACTTAGTCATATTTTCAAGCACTTTTCAATCCTTGAAAACTCAAGCATTACCTTAAAATTCAAGCATTTTCAAGGATTAAGCACACATACGGACCCTGTGGAGGAGGTGGAGAATTTCTGTAAAACTAAGAAAATCATGTATTTTCCAAATTAAGCTTTTTTTCTTTTCTTTTAAGAATGCAGCGTCATATATTTCACTACAAATAAACAAGTCTTTTACAGCATATATGAAGCACATAATAACTGAGTTTGTCCTAGCAGAACAGCCTGTTGTATAAGTGCTCAATTTCCCCTTCCTCTTCTACCTGAAAAGGCCCTTTATTCACATAAGAGCTCCATAAATGTATCGGCCCAGTCTATATGTCCCGTAATGAACATCTGTCAGCACAGCTGCTTTACACAGACTCCTCACTGCAGGAAGCAGACAAAACTCCCCAAACAGGAGGGTTTCATTTACGCAGGAACATCACATTAACAGAGCTCAAAAGTGAAAAACAGCTCGAGATCGGAAAACGAGAACAGCTCTGGGAATATCACTCTTTTTGTCTCAGATACAAGAGACGTACGCTGAATTGATTATTCTAAAGATTTAGTCAAACAGTCTATAAATGGCCCGCATTACAGTAAAAAGACTTATAGTGTGACTTTATTATTCAAATGCAGGTGTAAAAACTAGTTTCAATAAGTCTATCCAATTATTTCGCAAGAAAACTCCAGGGTTTTTGAACGGGATTTTACTTAAAACCTTAAAAGGCCAGCAAATTGGTGAAAACACATCAGAAATCACACAAAAAACAACAGACGTGGAAATAAATTCCACGTATAACATTCTGGAAAGGTCTGATGCTGGAGAATACAACACCATTTACTCCAACCAGACACCAGGTCACACTGAACATGTAATAGCATCATGTAAACACACGAGAACATGTCATAGTATTAAACTGCAGACTCATTTTACTGGTACAGTTGAAGACATATGGAAAAAACTATTATAGTAAAAACAAGACATTAAACGTTCATCTAAGATTACTTGACGTCACCTGATTGATCTGTAGTGCTGGTTTCTGTTTGCGCTGCAAAAATCCTGAAACAATTTCCTGAACCAATATAAAGAAATGTGTAGAAACTGATTTTTTGGCATTGAAAATGACACTGTAGGGTCGTGTATAAAAATTAAGTACTAAAAGTAAAGATCATAAGATTTTCGCTGACCAAATGCTGGTCTCCACAGTTTTTGTTCATAAAACGCTCTTTAAAACTAGACACATTAAGTACTACTGCAACTTTTAAGTACAGTATAAAACAACGGGCTTGTAATCTTGTTAACCAAGAAATCAGCAAAACGTAGTAGCATTATGAAAATACGATAAAAACCTACCGGCCTTCGCAACACTTGATAGGTTGGAAAAGCTGTGGTCCACATTTTTCAGTAGTGTCCTATAAAATTGATCACCTTTGAATAAAAGGAAACATCACAGTTGACAATTAAGGTCCAGATGATGAAGCTGTACTTAAGTCAGTGTAGTGTCATTGCATAAGATTACAGTAGAGAAAGAGCCTCTAGACTGCCTGAGGGCCGATGAGCAGCGGTGTTTCTGGTTGGCTGAGAGGAGGCTGAGCTGATGAGTCAGAGCTGGAGTCCTGCTTCAGCTTCAGGATGTGCTGCTGGAGGTGCATCACCCAATCCTCCTGGATGGAGAGTGGCCCGTGAAAAACCTCCTCACAGAACCTGCCAAATCATTCACAGATTACTCTAGTCTTTACGGAGATATATTCTTTAAAGTACGCATGAAATCAGAATTAACCATATTGATTTTGTTTGCTCACATAGCTAGTTTTAGTAGTGAACAGTTCATCTGTGCATGTTGTTAGGAAAAAAAATGTTGTCTGTTCTTGTAATGTAAAATTAAAATCTGTAAATGCACTTCCTGTGTGTTTTCAGTTAAATTCTCAGATTACGTCTGTCTGAGGTATTGGGTGTAGCTTAAATACTTAACCCTGCCCCTCCAACAGTCAGTTTTGACAACAAACAGAAATAGTGAGGAAGAGGAGTCTGTTAGGTTGTAATAACCAAGCGGCAACCTCTCGCTCTCCCACGGGAAGCCAATATGGAAGTAACTAAAACTGCAATTCATCAACTCGCCTTTGGGGGCTGGCTCCAGGAAGACCAAGTGCTTTCTTTCTGTATTGGTAAATTGGCCATTTTTACAGCTGATAAAAACATGTTTACAGCCTGGTACAAAAGATGGCTTTGGTGCATATAGCTATGATTACCCTTCATGACAACTGTGAGGGGGGTGATTTATTTTTTTTTTTATAACTCATCCGTTTCGTTTTTATTAAGTTATATTAAGTCTGCATAATTAAGGGTGTGGCCACTTGAGTGACAGCCAGGACTAGCTGCTCGCTGTCTTGTCACCTCAGCTGATTCTGGCTAATTAGCCGCTGAACTCGGCATATACATCGTATTTTTATTTTGGTTAATGTTTCTTTACACAGTCATTTGTCTTTTGGAATTTTTTCCTGCAATTATCAGATGATATGGTCTGCTGTTTGGACTTAATTGTCCTCCTATAGAAAAACGTCATAAGAACAATGTTTAGTGGCTCAATGTGTTACAACAGTGTTTTAAAAGACTAAACGCTTTATTGATATAGTCAGGGCTTTACATTAACACCCGCCAACCCACCAAATGCGGGTAGATTTTAGCTGTGGCGGGTTAGACAGTCACCTCCACTAGCCACTTTGGCTGGTTGAATATTGTAGTTTTCATAAAAGCAGGGTTCGACAATAAAGATGGGCCAATATTCGTGCAAATGCGATCTTAGAATCGAGAAGAAGCATGACTGACAAATATAATTGTGTTTGTGCGGGCAAAAGAAAGCCGGTAGATTACCGAATTAGAGGATAATCACTCGCGCCAACAGCTGATGTGATGCGCGCGACTGTTCAAAACACGTGCACGCAACTGTTTAAAACACATGCGCGCTCCTGTTTCCTTTCTTGAAACAACCGTGCCTGGAAATGCAACCGGTGTGATCGGTTCTCTTTCAAATAGCCTAAACAAAAAGTGATGCTCATGCACCCACAGTCCTGCTGCTTTCAAGAGCTCCAGATTGGTGTTTTTGTAAGCAGCACCGGTTGCTTTCGCTTTAACCATCATTTAAACAGGATATAGGATATTAACTTCCCATTTATATGGTGTTAACTGTTTTTTTTTTTTTTGTTAAATTAAATGTATAGTATACAGCTATATTTTGCTTGTTTTTACACATTATTTAAAATTTGTGGCTATGAAATATTAATTTATTTTTAATGTGGTTATAGAGATAAATTTGGTAAATCCTTTGAGCTCTGAAAAGTCATGTGAAATAAAACTTATTGTAATACAACATTATGAAACCATGACCCATGTGCTTATGCTCACTGAGCAAGCTCATACACAACATACACAAAAAGTAAAATGAATTAGGAGGCATGTGGACATTCCACAAAATCTAAATCAAGTAATTTTAGCATGTCAAAGTCATATTTATGCATATAAAATATATTTTCCCAACAACAAAATTGTGGCTAGTGAAAATGGCGAGTGGCTAGTAATGTTGGAAATCTACTAGCCACACTGGCTGGTGATCAAAAAAGTTAATGTCAAGCCCTGGATATAGTGTACAACCAAGCACTTGTGGTCAGAACACAAACGAGTCACAGGTAATGAAGTATTAAGCCTTCCCCCAAAGTAAAAAGTCTGTCTAAGCCAGGTCTAAGCAAAATGCTGAGAATCCAGCATGCGTCTGTAGCTCCGCTCACTCTCCTCTTTGCCCTTGTTTGGTATCCAGCATTTGGTGCGATGACGCGCTAACAAAATGGCAATGGTTAGCCGCGTCTACTTGTAGCTTCTTTTGCAGCGTTCAGAAACCTATAGGTGACGTCACGGATACTACGTCCATATCTTTTACAGTCTATGGTAATAACTCTCCCAAAAACCTTTTTCCCAATCTTGAAATGCTTACTTTACTACATCCAATCAGCTCACAGTAAAAAAAACAAAAAAGTTATGCCCACTGTTTTCACAGTTCTGAGTGATTGTGTACCTGTGTATTTGGACAGGTTTGTGGGTTTCTGCAAGAGTGCCCTCTGGCATTTGGAGGAGATTTACAACAATTCACACCGTGCTTCCTTGAAAAGATGTGCATGACAATCACAGCTTCGCTCGATGAATTCAATGAATTTAACAAAAGTCCTAATCGAAGATTATCAAAACAAATCTCTGTAACACTTTAGAATAATGGTCCATTAGCTAATGTTAGGTAATGTATTTGCTATCTAAGTATAAATCATCTTGTAAAGCATTTATTAATCATAGTTTAACATTAACATTAGTTAATGCACAGTGAGTTAACATGAACTAATGTTATTTAACTTAACATTAACTAACGTTAACAAACATGAAAAACATCATAATAAATGTATTACTAATAGCTTGCTCATGTAAGTAAATACCTTAAATAACTAATAGATCATTATTTTAAAGTGTTACCCAGACTGCTACTATTTTTGTCAGTGGATTAACTTGAACAGATTGTAAATTGAGATTTTTAAACCTGCTTAAACAGCTCTTCTCCAAATTCAGGCAGAAAAACAGGCAAGCTCATAAAAGACACTTACCTGCACTTGAGAGAGTATATCTTGCCCACCAGCTTCACCAGACTGGTTTCTGGTGGTCTGGGCACCAAAGAAGGAATGTTTCCAACCCGAGGAGGCTTTGAAGGTTCTGTTTCCCCAGATCTGCTCTCGGAGTGGGATGAATGCTTTGTAGGACGTCGTTCAAAGCCTAAGACAACAACAGAGACATTCACTGCATATTCTTTTTCTTTTAATCAATAACTCAATTAGTACATTAAGTTCATTTACGGTTTAAATTTAGATCCCTTTACCTCGAGGTAAACGAACGTTCAGCTCACTGCGGGCTGTGGGAGTTTGGATAAGGCTGTCTGAAGATAGCTCATCTGATGGAGGCCGTTTTTTGTGTGGTGAATAGTGGCTCATCCCTGCTTTGCCATCTCTTGCTGCTTTTGAATGCTGAGATACCTGCGGCTGTCCTGCAGAGTCTCTCGATGGAGCTTTAGGAGAACCGAGACGGACAGACTCCGAGTCTGAGGACGAGTATGGAGTGGAGGTTTTTCTGGGGACCTGCAACAGAGATGGTTTTAGAAATTCAATAAAGTACCAGCCTGGTGAAAAAAACTTTTCTATGTGCAAATATGAAGGAGGGGCAACATACTGCTATCAATCATTCAATAAGGTATGGAGCCAGTTCAGTCTCAAAAATAATACATCTACAAAATATTTAATTCATACATCCACAACACATTTCACATTTACAAAATACAATTTATAAGTTCAAAACACAATTTGTAAATACACAAATCTAATTTGTAAGATCAAAACAAATTCATAAATACACAAAACCCAATTCGTAAATTCAAAACACAATTGATAAATACACAAATCCAATTCATAAATTCAAAACATAATTTATAAATACACAAACCCAATTCGCAAAACTTCAAAACACGATTCATAATATACACAAATACTATTTGTAAATTCAAAACACAATTCATAAATACACAAATCAAATTCATAAATTTAAAACACGATTCATAAATACACAAAACCAATTCGGAAATTCAAAACACAATTCATAAATACAGTAATCCAATTCGTAAATTCAAAACACAATTGATAAATACACAAATCCAATTCATAAATTCAAAACATAATTTATAAATACACAAACCCAATTCGCAAAAATTCAAAACACGATTCATAATATACACAAATACTATTTGTAAATTCAAAACACAATTCATAAATACACAAATCAAACTCATAAATTTAAAACACGATTCATAAATGCACAAAACCAATTTGGAAATTCAAAACATGATTCATAAATACACAAATTCAATTCGTAATATACACAAATCTAATTCATTTAATAAAAACATATGGCTTTTTTACTTGTTAATTCGCAAATTGTGTGTTGTATTAATGTAATGTATGTTGTATTAAAAAGCGCTTCACAAACAACAAACAAGCATTGTAAAATAAACCAAATAAAAAAAATTTATAGACAAATAAAGCAAAATAAACAACAAATATATATTCAGATAGAAGTACACATGTACAAGCATAAATCTACACAATCACATACATAATAGTCCTTACATATGCATATACATGCACACACACCATACATGCATACATACATAGGTGCGTCTTAACACGCTTTTTACAAACATAAATGCTGGGGGATTCTTTCACTTTATTCGGGAGACAATTCCAAATGTTTGGAGCATAGTGACTAAAAGAGGTGCCGCCAGATCGCATCAGATTTACAGAGTGAAATTCTAAAAGTCCAGTGCTAGAAGAGCGTAGCAAACGGTTTGGATTGTATCTCATTAAGCAGTCAGAAATTTAAGAAGGTGTCAGGTTATGTAGTGCCTTATAAACAATTTTTTTTTTTTTTTACTGTTTTTATTGTTCTGCTTTGTTACTGATTGCTTTGTTTCCCTTGTAGCGCTTTGGGTCTAAGAAAAGCGCACTATAAATAAAATTTAATATTATTATTATTAAAAAAATCTTAAAATTTCCTCCTTTATGCCTTTATTAAGATTTTCATGTTAATGTTTACTTTCACTGTCTCATTTAGGGAAACTGTAAGTTACCTAAGAAATTATATCTCAGAACTCAGAAGAGGCATTCTCGATATCAAGAACACATCCTCTGTTCTTACGGTCTTGAATTTTGGAACTGAATTTGGTGGCTGATGATGACGTTACACGAGAACACAAGGATGCAAGATCACTGAAGAACGCATATTGAGATCAGCCCTGCTCTCTAAACAACTGCTTTCCAAGAGTTTGCTCTGCTCTGATTGGTCAGATGTCCCAGTTTTCTGTACCCATTAACAGTGCATGTCAAAAATCAAATCCATATCAGCACCTGAGGCTTCCTCAGCATTTGTAAACATAGAGATTCAAAAAATAACTATGATTTCAATTTACCATATCAATTTTGAGCTTAAGCACAAGTAAAGTGGATTTTCTTTTGCAGCGAAGGATCATAACCTGCCACTATACAAGTGTGCAGGAAATAAGACTAGTTTCCTGAGGACTCATTTTGGCATCAATATTGGAAAACAATATCCAACAAACATTTATTATATACTTTGATCTTCTACATTTGTTTATAGCTATATAAAAAGTCGTCTACCATAAAAAAAAGTCATAAATTGATTGATAGGACTCACCTTCTTAACAAATGGCAGTTGCCCCCTCATGTAACTCTTGTGCAGCTCTGCTACTTTCTGTGGCTCACTCTTCATCCAGGCCATCAGGGTCTCAATAGGAGAACCGTGGACCTTCCAGTCCACTCCCTGCTGCCTCAGATGGGCTCTTGCGTGGCTGGCCAGTGCCTTTCGGTTCTCAAAATCAAAACCACACAGTTCACAGGTAGCATCACAGCCTATAGCAGAAAGAAAAGACAGTGAAGGACACAAGTCATTAAGAATGACATACTGCATGTTTAGAAAAATGTATGAGATAAAGTCAGCTCTTCTCATTAGCACTTACTAAGGCCATATTTGATGACAATGAAATACTAATGTACCACACAGTTCATAATACGTTCTCTTTAAAGGACAGTTCACTCAAAAATGAAAATTATGTCTTCTTACTTATCCTCCTTTTGTTCCAAACCTGTTAGAGTTTCTTTCTTCTGTAAAATACAAAGGAAGATATATATATATAAAAAAAGCAATGCTGAAAAGCAGCAGCCATTGAGTTCTACAGTGTTGTTTGATATGGATGTCAATGGCTGCTGCTTTCCAACATTCTTCAGAATAACTTGCTTTGTGTTTAACAGAAGAAAAAACTTGAGAGATAAAAATGTGGGGGTTAACTATGCCTTAAAAAAACATTTTAAAGTCACAAGTTTAGAATATTGTTTTTTATTAGGAGCTATTGCGAGAAAATAACTATTGGTAAATACTAAAAATATGTGTTGTTTGTTTATTTGTTTGTTTAACAGAGACAATATATTTGACATTGTTATACAAAGACAACTGATGCCGCGTACATAGGGCATATAGCATAAGTGTGGTTCATTTATAAAGTAATTTCGAGAGGATCACGCGCTTATGATTGATCACGGATGGTCCCGCATCAGCTTCACATATTGCGCCAATCAGACAAATACTAACTCACTATAAATAACCAGAGTTTTACACTTCAGTCATCTTCGTCTTGAAGAATCCCCCTTCCACCCCTACTCCCTCCCCTTCTCCTGATAGGGCGGCACGGTGGTTAGCACTGTTGCCTCACAGCAAGGACACCACTGGTTCGAGTCCCTACTGGTCCAGTCGACATTTCTGTGCGGAGTTTGCATGTTCTTCCCATGCTCAGGTTGGTTTTCCCTGAGATCCCCAGTTTCCTCCCACCAACCAAAGACATACATTATAAGTAAATTAACTAATCTAAAGAGACATCAGAAGACAAACTCTTAGCCAGCTATCTGCTCAGCTATTCCTAACATGTTCCATTTCTCTCAGCTATTCCTAACACGTTCACAAGCAGGGGAGTTCTTGAGACCTGAGCTCAAACTCCCAAATGGGAGGGAGCCCCCGCTCGAGGATATTCCGAGCTCTCGCCCAGGACAGCATGCCAAACAAGCTTTATTATCAATTATCAGCTAAGTGTGAATTTTTGAAAGCTAATTTGCAGCCTCAGTCCCTGGTTAGGCTTTTAATAATAAAAAGCATGATAATATAACAGACATGTTGTAAAATTTAAGTCAATCTGCATTCTTAAGGAAAATGTAGACCTGTATAATCTGAATGAATCATACTTAATATTCACATTGCTGTAAAGATGTCAGCCATTGTTTCAGCATTACAGAAAAAGCTGGGAGTTCTGATTGTAACTTTAAATCAAGAGGTATGGCATTCCATAGATTTCACTGAAAACAAAGACTGACCTAGAGTGGTTCTGCATTAGGGAATCCTACAATTCCCACTTACTGCCCCTCTAGTCTAAATGTATGTATCAACTCACAGACTACCTCAGGAGCAAGATCATACAATTATACACGTAAAAACAAAAGTAAACTAAAAAAAAAAAACATCAAAACTTGAGTTATATATTATTAAGAATTTGATAATGATGGCATTTTATTGGTTTCTGATCCATTACATTTAAAGTTTGTTAGCTTAACATACAGCAAACAAAACTTCCAAACAAAGCCAAAGTAGATCAATGCTATTTCCAGAGCAACACTGCAGCGTTTCTTTCCTGAATAAATCAGTTTATCTGATTGAGTGAGCCAGTGACAAAGGAATCAATGGACAGTCACTTTCTTAGTTTCTAAATAAATAGTTTTGAATCACTGGAGCGAACAATTCAATTAATCACTCTTTAATAAGAGACTTGGTGCTTCCTAATGGAGTTCTTTGTATCTCATTTATCCATGACAGGCTCAGTATTTGATTAATATAAAAGTGGTCAGAGTATACACTTAGCATGCCAGCTTTTTAATTAAATATTAGCATGCAGTTTCAAACATTCCCCGTTTATTAGGCTTAATGTTACAAAAAGGCTTAACAGTAGTTCTTGTTGACTTTTTGGAAGATTTTATTGGTAGTTCATTCATTCATTCGAATTCAGAAAAAAATGATTCATTCATTTTCCTTCGGCTTAGTCTCTATTTCAGAGGTCGCCACAGTGGAATAAACCGCCAACTATTCCAACATATGCTTTACGCAGCTTCCAGCCGCAACCCAGTATTGGGAAACACCCATACACACTCATTTACACACACTCATATACTACAGTCAATTTAGTTTATCCAGTTTACCTACAGCGCATATCTTTGGACTGTGGGGGAAACCAGAGCACCTGGAGGAAACCCACGCAAACACAGAGAAAACATGCATAGTCCACACAGATATGCCAACTGGACCAGCTGGGACTCGAACCAGCGACCTTCTTGCTGTGAGGCATCAGTGCTAAACACTGAGCCACCATGCTGCCATATAAATAATCATGCAAGTGAAAAAATATATAATAATAATAAATTATCATACCTGTGCCGTCTTCAGCAGGTTTCTCTTTTTCTACTGGTGATAGAGTTAACTTCGGAGGTGAGGGTGCCTGTTTCTTGAACTGCACTGGCGCCCCTAAAGCAGACTCTGATTTGATTTGGGATGCCCGTACAGTGCCCTCTCTCCTCATGAGCTCATACAGCGCCTCTATGGGTGGAAACTTCAAGGACCACTTTGCTCCCAGCTGTCGTAAGTGTGAACGTGCGTGACAGGACAGAGCTTTGCGAGTATCAAACATCTCACCACAGTAGTCACAGCATACAAATTGTTTGGGCTCCTGGTTCTCGGTTTTAGCGGCTGTGTGAAACAAACATAAGTCAACATTATCATTAAGAGTTTGGCACATAATGAGCAATACAGCTTTCTTTGAACTCATACTAAAATGTTGCATATCTTACATTGTAGGGTTGCACGATAGAGGTTTAACGGATCACAAATCTCATGGTTCTGATCACATTATGGTTTAGTCACGGATCAGACCATTTTTCATTTCAGCCAAAAAAGGGAGGAGACAAATGTAATATACTTTCCATTTATTACAAAAACAGTACTGCAAGACACTTTTGGTTTAAACAAACAAAACCTAGAAGCTGTAACTTTCTTAAAGATAAAATGAAGAAATAATTAGCTGAATAAAAATAAATGGTTAAATATTTGGTATTGTGAAAAATTCACTGTTACTACTACTGTTCCTGATAACCCTAAATGTATAAAGTGTATATTTAGTTTAAAATGTATATTTGAATATATATTTAGTCTCAGTTTCAATAAATGATTCAGTTATTCATCATAAAACTTCATGTTTCATTACTACATGGCTCAATTTTAATTATTCAGTGGCATATTTTATGATGGCTGGTTGTCAACTTCCATTTTTAAGCATCATTAAGTGCACATGATGGTGATTTTAATCTTTACCATAAACATCAGTGGCTTTATCTAAACTATAAACTGTTATCCCAGTACTTCTGTGTTATTTGACTGTTTGTAACTTTATAACTAACTCAAAGACTAAAGAGTGAATCTCTTAGGATTAATAAACATATGCAAATCACCATCATTTATAATTTATGTTGTGTGGTTGTTGAGATACAGATCTTTTAATGATTAATCGTGCAGCTTACACAACGCATTAATGCAGGCTAAACAAGTAGTGACAGAAAACACCTAAAAAAACTCCACCACATCCCCAATAATCTACCACAACACTTCCGTCATCATTATATTTTACAGGAAAGTCTAAATGCTTTCATAAATGTAATTTGAATGCACAAGAGGTGATCTCTCTGCGATCATTACAAATTTAGGATTAATCTACAAGTTTTAATAAAAAAAACGTATTGGTCCGCGGCCCATGTGTTTTCCAAACCGTGGGTTGTGAGCCGTATGAATCACAGATCAACCGTGATTCGTTACACCCCTACTGCACAATATTGCCAAAATCTGATGATATTTAGTTCTTTTACGATATATATTGCATTATGAATACAATTTCACCAGATGACTTGAATAACTCTACTTCGAAAGAAACTATTAATTTATATTGGCATGATTTTGTAGGGACCTAGCATGAAATACAAGAAACAAATTGTAAACATAAATAAATATAATAGAGCAAAGTTCGAAAGTGAAATAAACAGTGCTAAATTGTTTTCCGGAGAGTCAAACAGTATTCAGGTATAGATATTGAATAATCAAATGGAAAAAAAATGGAAAAAAACACTGTATAGTCTTCACTGTACAAATAATTTATTATTATTATTTATAAACGTTATTTTTTGTTCCTGAATACTTTAAACTCTCCTGAAATACCTTAAGTTAAAACATATGCAAACGATACGCTTTTACACTGTTATTATGGTTAAACCAACTATAAATAAACTATAATCTCAACCCAACATTGCATATCCTGCAATGTGACTATTGTGGATGCACACACTGCGATATCGATGGCAAAACTATATATTGTTCAGCCCTAATATATTGAATAATCTATTAAGCTAGAAATACTAAACATAATAATCTAAAGCTAAAAATAATGTTTTTTTTAAACGGCTTTTTTAAGCACTAAACAGTTATTTTTAAGCACATTTATATGATCTATATTACTTTTATACAAATGATAACAAAAAACTATTTAAATAAGTGAATAAATTTTAAAAAGACATAATAATAATAATAATAGTAACAATGAAAAAAAACAAAAAAAAAACAAGGGCCAGTCCATAATAATAATAATAACAATAATAATAATAGTAATAATATAAAAAAAAACTAAATAACGGAAGTTAACAGGAACTTAAATCATAACAGACCTTCCCTGACTATCTAGTTTTTTTATGGAAAACAAATCTCATGTGTGCAAATTTCTGAGTGTCTCTATACTCTATATACATATATAAATATTTATGAAAATGTTTTGTTTTGTTTTTTATTGAGAAGCAAGAGCCAAGCACAATTTTTTTGTACATTACAAAAGTAATAACTTGCTTGCTGCAGTTCCCTTAACATCCACTAGTGTTGCTACATATAGCACCTTTAATAAAAAATCTAATTAACCAGAAGGCTAACCCATCACACAAAAATTAGCAAGACTTTGTTTAAAAGCAAGCAAAAACCCAAGCAACACATTCTTACTCACCAATCACAGTTGATTTGACTGCATTTAAATCAGACGGAGGTGAAAAAGGGGTGATGGGTGCACTTTGTGACTTTGGAGACTCTATGATCGAGACATCAACCTCCACAGGCTCATCTTTTGGTTTTGGGATCACAGTCCTGAAACCTTTCTTGGCCTTTGGAACTTTGTGTGGAACTGGACGAGAGGAAGATGAATGGGGCTCAGGGGCTAAGTGGAGTGGGGGTCCCAAGGGAGGTGCAGATGGAGATAAGAGTGGAGTCAGTGAGGGCTGCTCCAGGGTAGAGAGAGATCCCGTAGAAGCAGCCCGTCCGGCCATCACCTCTCGCAGGGTGGCCATGGGAGACCCATTGACAGACCACTCTGTGATGCCAAGCTGCCGCAGATGATAGCGAGCATGACTAGCTAAGCTCTGACTTTTTTTAAACTTCTCATGACAGAATTCACATTTGACAGTTTTAGACGATTCACCTTTTGAGGAAGGAAAAGAAAAATATGTTAGGACCAGAGATAAAGTCAACACTTAAATACCAGTGTTTCTCAACCACGTTCCTAGTGGATCACCAGCTCTGCAAAATTTTCATGTCTCCTTAACCAACCACACCTGATTCAGATCATAAGCTCATTAACAATGGCTGCAAGACTTGAAAAGCGTGTGGCAGATAAATAAGACATGAAAAAAGTGCAGTGCTGGTGGTCCTCCAGAAAAGTGATTGAGAACCACTGCTTAAATAAAATGTAATTGATTTTTGATCTCTCACTCTTGCATGAATACACGACAATATCTGTTTTTTTACTAATACTTCTCCAAACATAATTATTTGTGTTCAGCAGAACAAAGAATTTTACACAGGGCTGAATCAACCAGAGCATGAGTAAACAATGACAGAATTTTCATTTATGGGTGAACTATGCCTTTAAGTAAATTTGATGTTATCTATCAGCAAACATTCTAAAAAAAAACTGATCTGGTCCTCATTTACAAAATACATATATTATTATTAATATTATCAATTTTTCAAAAAATGTTAAGCAGAACAAAAGTTTTGTAAAACAAAACATTTTAAATGAACACCATTTACATGTTTAAAAGCTATTGACATTCTTGCTAAATAATATAAATAAAAATATTTCAATAATAATAATTTATATATATATATGTGTATTTTTTTTTTTTACTTTTTAAAAACAAAGTTTTCTTTGTTTTAAAGTTTCAAAGTTTTAAATTTCAAAGTTTCTATTTGGGTCTTAAATAATTTCCAGTACAACCAAGAGACTAAGATTAGAACAAAGTCAGTGCATTAATTTCAAACTTTCTTCTAACATAAAAATAAAATAAATAATAAAAAATTATATAATATTACTTTAATAACCATATTCTCACCATGACAGTGTGACTTAAATTCTGGTTGATCGCTAAGGGGCAAACTTGCTGAAGCATCTGAAGAAATCTTGTGTTTCTTCACTGAGGGAGTTGATTTCAGTTCTGTTTTCTCAATGAGAGGCAATACTTCTGAAACATCTGCAGAAGCCCTCTGCTTTTTGGCTGGTGGAGATGATTTCGATTCTGCTTTACCGCTGAAGGGTACTATGCCCAAAACCTCTAGAGAGAGTTTTTTCTTCTTCCTTGAAGGTGATTTTAGTTCTGTTTGGCCACTGAGAGGCATGTTCCCTGAAAAATCCAGTGAAATCTTCTTCTTTTTGGCTGAGACAGTGGATTTAAATTGTGCTTTGTTGCTGAGTGATAAGTTCCCTGAACCATCCAAAGAAACTTTCTGCTTATTGACAGCGGGAGGTATTAGACGAATAGATGTCACTCCTTTAAACACCAAAGAGGAAGGAGATGGATTTTTGCTGGTAGATGATGATGATGTGGAAGGAGCAGAGGTGGGTGAAGTGCGATCCTCAATGTCTGAGATGTCCAGCAGACCGGCACTGGCCTTTTCCTGGAAATCCTCGCTCTGGATAATTTTATGGAGCATTTCTATGGGAGCACCTTTAGAGTCCAAATGCACGCCAAACTGCCGGAGGTGGGACCGTGCATGGCTGGATAGACCTTTACGAGTCTCGTACCACGCTCCACATAATTCACACACATGGACGTCTTTCCTCTGTGTGGAATTTGTCATAGTTGCTGGTGAAAAAGCACAAAATAAATTTCAGAAATTATTTGAATGTTACACGCAAAGATTTAATTAGCTTGCTTTATAGAGTGGTAAAATTAGCAAGTCCAAGATTTTTATTCCACTTCCACACACATTCCAACATTTTTTTATTGCAGTTACTTACTTAAATTAAGTGGAGCGTCTGTTTCCTGAGGAGCCCAGAGGGGTTTGGCGGAGGCCAGAGAGAGGGAGGTAGATGGACTGCTATCACCAATCTTGGATTCAAGAGCCTTTGGAAGAGTCGAGGCCACAGGACTGGACACTACAATCTTCTTTGAAGACGTTTTACAAGTCTTCCCCACAGCGGAAGTCGGACCAACCGCTGATCCTTTTACAGCAGAAGGGGCAGACGATGAGGAAAGAGCATATTTCTTCTTTACAAGGTTGGATATTTTAATCTTCAGTTTGGGCCCAGGTTTCTTTTTGAGGATGTGGGACTGAAGTTTGGTTTTCTTAGCAGGCTTGGCCTGGACCTGGGACTTGTGTTTGTACTTTTTGACAGGCTTGGCCTTTTTTTTTAACTTGGGTAGAGTTCCACCTCTTTCCTTTATGAGCTTGGACAGGAGGTCTATAGGAGCTCCACTGCTGTCAGACACCGCCACTCCCAGCTGCCGGAGATGAAACCGCGCATGACTAGAGAGGCCAGGTCTGGTTTCAAAATTGGTCCCACAAAACTCACAACTGTGGATGCCTGCTGTAAGGATGTGAAAATGCATAAAGTGAATACATCTGTATGGAATGTGAACATTTATTGTCTGTTTTATAGACTTTTCATATATAAACATAAATTACTAGTGCCCCCATTATGGCATATGTTATGCAAAATGTTGCTCATATTATATTAAATATCAAAATGATTGGTTTGAGTTCTCTTATTCTTTGTAAACCCCTCCATTCCTACTCTTTCTCATTACCGAATCTGCTTGGGAGGCTTCTTTACCTCAGTGATTTTGAACAACATAGACAGTAATGCTGGGTTCACACCATATGCAAAGAGAAAAATAACTGGGTCACTCACCCTAGTTGTTTTGCCTCATGCTAATTTTCTACTCAAGAGGGAAATTGAGGTGAATACTTCAGTCATGTCATTCATGCCACCCAGTGGAAATTTGCCTCTCTTCGCATATTTTCACTGACTTTGTAAAATCCAGCATAGCAATTTTACTATACCATTTTCAGCCAGCATTTAATTATTAAACATTCAATTAACCTGAACCTCCAATACAAGCATTCCACTGGAAAGTTTTTAATTTGTGGTATAAGATAAACATTGACAACATAAAGCAGATACAATGTTTTATGCTGGGTCAAAGCAAACATTGTTTGTGGGCAGTCAATGAAGAGGAAAGGCTGGAATTTTGCTAATATTTTATGGATTTATGTAGAATTTGCTTTAGCAGTTCAGAATATTTGATTATTTATTTTTTATTGATCTACTCTGTAGCTCTTTTATATTCAAAAACAGGAACAGCACACACTGCATAAAAAAACAACGCAATAGGGCCAAGTAAAGGATCAGTGAGCCCAAAAATACAAATTAGTTCCTCATAGTTTTATGATGACATGATGGTAAATACAGGTGATATTTTTTAAAAGCATAGTTCATCAAAAATATAAAACAGTTAAACTGAGGGCAGATTTACAAAACAACACTAAATACAGAATGTAGAATAAAATAAAAACTGCAAGGTTTTTCCTTTGTGTCTTTGAAAATGTTTGCATGTAGACAACAGCACTGTCAGAACGATAACGAAACATGTTTGGTATCCTCTAACTTAAAATAATTGAAGTAAAAAAAGGCACGCATGCCATTTTCTGTACAATGACAATTCTCAATATCTGCAGGCTGGCTCTAACTTTAGGTAATGGGGCAAAAAATCAAGGACTTATACTGTTGTGTATTCTAGCATATTTAAGTACTTTATTATAGCATATCCACTTCAATATATTTGACCAATTATCTAAATTCAATCATTGATGTACTTACAGTCTGATTCGTCTTTATGCATTTCTGATACCAGATGGTCTTTGGAAAAGGTGGCAGTGCTTGTCTTTGCTGTGTCTGCTGCTGTAATCTCCATGGCTGGAAACTCCTGGATCATAGAGAGACAAAAAAAAGTTTTAATACACATAGACCAGTCTCTTCTACATATCCACCTTTTAAACAAAAAGACAGCAACAAATAACAGTCAGTAAGAACAAAAACACATTCAAGGGATACAGTAGTTCCAACAAAAATGAAAGCTGTCGGTTGTTTACTTCCCTTTAGTTGTCACAAAGATGTTTTAATTTCTTCTTTTTAAGATAATATTCTGAATATTACTGGAACCATTGACTTCAATAGTATTTGTTTTCACTGGAAGTTGATAGTTACTCGTTTCCAGCTTTCTTCAGAATATCATCTTTTAGGTTCAACAGGAAATAGACACTCTTAAAGCTGTGAAACCACTTGACGGTGAGTAAACTGTGAGTATATTAAATTTTTTGAGGGTAAACTATTCCTTTAAGCTTTTGTAACCAAAACGTAATAGTAACTACAGTTAATTCTAAAATAGCATAACATTGTTTACATTCTATTAGGAAACATGTATTAAACATACCTCTAACAAAACACCAAATAAAATCAAACAACCGAAGCAAAACTTATTTACCTTCGGTATGCATTTACATTATCGACTATAGTATTTTGGCGGGAGTTTTGACTAAACATTTTTCTTAGCAATGTTTACATCTTAGTATGACACTGTAAAGGCACTTGCAGCCACTCATTCTTTCTGTCTCAGCTTTAATAATAAATGGCTGAATTTATACGCAGTCATTAACTTTATTCACAGTTCAATCAGAGTTGTTAATGTTGCAATATTATTATGAGGAACCAAAAGCAAACTTTCCATCTCGAAACATTTCATGTTTCAGCCATTTAACACAATGGACGCGCGCATGCAGCTAGCATGAGCCAATTATTTATCACATACTGCAAGTAAAAAAGCGTTACGAGTGTGTAAAGGCACAAAACATAAGGGCGGTTCCGCTACATGCCGCCAACTGTATTAAAATCAGAATGCCGAAACACACAATGCTAAAAAAACATACCTTTAAGTTGCGAGGTTTGTTACAGGAGGGAAGCCAGCCACTCTAACCAACACAGCACAGTCGAGCTGCAAGGCAAAAGCAGTCGATACCACTTTCAGAAAACACCACGTGAGGGCGAATGAATCACAGAGGCGTGGCTGCTGTCACAACATTATTTGCATAGATTCGTTTTTATTAATTTATTCGAAATTTTGGATGAATGAGAAAGTTCCTTTCTTTTCTTTTTTTTTACTGCTGCCTCAACAAATATAATAAATCTGCAAGACCGACCCGGACGCCATGTTGGCAGACTTTCATTTCATATCCGTTTTTAATTTGAAGACATGAACTTGTAATAGCAGCATGTATGAGGTAACAGGTAAGCTGCAGGTAAGTTATGTAGACCGAGCGAGGTGTAAAACATTATTGTACCTTTTAGTCTGTAAATACTGTAATATGATAGATAAATTATAAAATAATATAGCCTAACAGACAGTCCATATTTGGTGCAAAACCAAAAACAGTGAGTTTCCTTGGAGTATATCTATTCAATGTTTGACACACAAATGTCCTCATAAAAATGGAAAAATTAGGATTTTGGAGAGGAAAAATCAATCCATAATGGCTAATGCACAGGAAATACAGTTATTTTAAATCAATGAGCAAAAAACTTGACAATACTTAAAGCCACTTTGAGTCACATTAGCAAATTAGTTTGCAAATTGTTAGATTTTAAATAATTAATTTTAATAATCTTTAACAGCCCTCAAAATATCATTTTAATGAATTACATGTAACATTTATACATGACAAACTTTTGATTTAGACTATGGGAGTGATGTATGTGCCATGGGGAAAAATGGGGGGAAGGAGACCAGAGGCCATTTTTAGGGCCAATAAATTAGAGAATTAGAGGCTTCGGCTTAGTCCCTTTGTTTATCAGGGGTCACCACAGCGAAATGAACCGCCAACTTATCCAGCATATGTTTTACGCAGCGTATGCCCTTCCAGCCGCAACCCATCACTGGGAAACATACACTCTTGCATTCACACTCATACTCTATGGTCAATTTAGTTTATTCAATTCACCTATAACATGTCTTTAGACTGTGAGGGAAACCCATGCCAACACGTGGAGAACATGCTTACTTCACACAGAAATGCCAACTAACCCAGCTGGGACTCAAACCAGTGACCTTCTTGCTGTGAGGCAACAGTGCTAACCACTGAGCCATCGAGTCGCCATTGTGAAGCTTATTAGAGGCTTTACTATGCAAAATAAACTGCATTTGTGGGAAACTGTATTATCATTGAATGCATCAACGGCATATGGGCTGATTTTTAAAGCTTTTCTCATTTTTTGTTAGTTTTGGTTTGATCCCGTCTTAGAGTTTACATTAAAAAAGCTGTTTTATAAGGGAAGTACTTGTAAACGGTCATAAGTACTGTTCAATTTAAAGTTCACATCTAGTCAAGACTGTTAATATCTCTGGATGTGTATTTGCTCCATTCCTTTTACTGATGATCCATAGGCAGGTGACTTACACAAACTTGAGACAACGGTAGTCCAAACAGGATAAATTCACATCCAAAAGGCAGTTTGAAGTGAGGACAGTTACAGTCACCGTATTAAAGGGTTTCAAAGTGAAGCACTTAAAACTGGGCACTTTAAAGGGCCATAATGGAAAGAAGGATATAAAGTTGATGGACAATTTTCACTCCTGTGATGCTGCTTTATGCTTAATTTATGATGCAGAGTTGTTCCCCTACACTCTCATTCTACAGGACAAAGCCTTTAAAAAGGATTCTATCATAGAGATGTGCTTTTAGAAATGGAGCACAGCCTAAGTATACTAGAAACCATTAAACCATTCAATCATCCCTTCAATTTATAAAAATCCAAGCCAAAATTTAGGCAACTCTATGGTAGTTAGAAGTGTAATAATCATTAAAACACACACCAATGCATAGGAATATATGATTATGTGGTTGTATCACATGTGAAAATGTAATTGATATTTATGAGATGGTAATAGGGTGACACGGTGGCTCAGTGGTTAGCACTGTCGCCTCACAGCAATACAGTTGCTGGTTCAAGTCCCGGATAGGCCAGTTGGCATTTCTGTGTGGAATTTGCATGTTCTCCCCGTGTTCGTGTGGGTTTCCTCCAGGCGCTCCGGTTTCCCCCACAGTCTAAAGACATGCGCTATAAGTGTATTGGATTAACTAAATTGGCCATAGTGTATGAGTTTGTGTAAATGAGTATATGGGTGTTTCCCAGTAATGGGTTGCAGCTGGAATATAAAACATATGCTGAAATAATTGGTTCATTTCGCTGTGCTGACCCCTGATAAAAAAGGGACTAATCTGAAGGAGAATGAATTAATTAATTTGTAATACATGACAAGGATACCCTTTACCCTTGAGAGCGTATTCAAGAGTAGGATTGGGTTAATGATAGTTACATCATATCAAATTTTTATAGTCATTCAAATATTTTGTTACAAAAGGAAATTAAATTCACAAATGAACTGTTCAAAACCAAGATGAAAACCACACACTTCTATGTAGAATTTAATGAATATTTTTCCCTTTACTTATATTTAGCACTTATTTGCCATTGACTCATTGAGTTAAAATAATAACGGTGATCCAGATTGGTTTGTTTTATGCACAATTTATTAGTTAAAATCTGCAAAACACAGTTAATGAAAACTCTTATGTAGGTATATTCTTTATATCAAACTCGAAAATATGAACAAATGAATAAATGCACAAATATTTGTCCAGTTTTTAATTGTGTAATCATTGTTATTGTTCCAACAACCCACTATTGTAGTAAAAATGTACGTTTATCTGACATGTAGCTATGCAAGTGCAGTGAATTCAGAAAATCTGACAAAAGCTAATGACATTGCAAAATGGAACCACGTAGCGCACCACACCAGTGTATTTCCTGTCTTGCATCAGGTATTGATGTAAGTCTGTCTTATGCCATCAGAATTAGCTGCATAGAGGTGGTGCACATCTTTCAACAACCCAGCAAACTGCTCCTCCTGTTTACAGACACACAAATGCAAGTGTTAATTATAACATCTGCACAAGTCAGAATGAATGCACTTTTAAAAATATATAAAAACACAGTGATAACCCACCAAAACATTCATGCGCTCTACTGCAGCCACTGCAACATTCAGCTTCCTCTCATCTTCCTCCCGCTCCTCTTCTATGACTCCAAGTCTACACGAACAAGTAAGGAGATACAAAGACATGTCCCCGGCTGCCCTATCAGTACTTGTAGATGTACACATTGTGACTTCTTTTGTTTTATTTACCTGAAAGTTGCACTTGCTAGCTGTTCTTCACGGATGGCCAGGAGATTACGAAGATCCTGAACCTCTGCCTGTAGCTGTGCATTCTGGTCTTGAGTTAAAACTATGAAGTCTTCTAAGCGCTTGGCCATCTCCAGCTCACGCTCCGTCACCTGCTCCACTCCCATACGCAGCTCAGACAACTCTTGCACATGCTATGGGATACCAAATCTTTGTCAACATGCTGAGGTATATTTGTTACACCATTTACTCACAGTATTCTAAAGGCCCTGGTAAACTTCGATCACAGCCCTGTTTGATTTCTGAGATTCAATCTGGGGACATTTTCTAGTTCAGTGGCCAAAATAGCATTGAAATCTCATTACTTGTACTTTATTTTAAATAAAACAGCTCAGGGAAAAGTCAACAAAATTTGGACTGTCTGGTTATCCCAGTACTCTACTGCAGATTAGCAAATTTGAAATATGCACTTTGCAATTGCTTTTTATGCTGTGTTGGGTGTTGAGGTAAGCAGTGACTCGTGTTTATAGGACAGTTCCTCTGAATGACATAACATGTTTGCTTTCCATTGTGTTTTTACCCTTTCTGCATTCTTCTTTGATTACTGCGAAGTACATATCAGTTGTCACTTATGCCTTGTTTGAACTGAGTGGCACAGTTTAGTATAATACAGTACGGTACAGTATGGTACAGGTCACCCTGATAAGGCTTGCGTTTCCATTGCCACCAGTACCTATACTTGCTAGGCATGGTGTATGTCAGAAAGAAGCGATCAATGTGATTCTTGCTCGAAGAAGAATGTCATTTAGGTTATTCACATATCACGTTTTGCTCAAGTTTAAATCATTTCAAATGCAAATAGAGATAAGAAGCGGCAGCTCTCACACACGACAAGTGAATGGCCCAGTAAACAACAAGTTAAGACAGAGGTGTTAAACTCAGTTCCTAAAGGCCCCACAGCTTTTTACAATTTAGTTCCAACCCTAATCAAACACATCTGATCAAGCTAATTAAGTCTCAGGCTTGTTTGAAACCTACAGGTATGTGTGTTGGGGCGGGGTTAGAATTAAACTGTGCAGGATCACGGCCCTCCAGGAACTGATTTTGACACCCCTGATTTAGGACAATGGTCTCAAACTAAATTCCTGAAGGCTCGCAGCTCTGCATAGTTTAGCTTTATCCACCTCAAATTCACAACTGCTTAATAGTCCATATTAAGCTGTGGTCACTGGATTTTTCTCCCCATAGACTTCCATTCATACGCATGCGAATGCATCAGACTGAAAACACAAGCTTGTGTGACAAGTTTTGCAGTTTGCTGCATTGCAAAGTTCAAGCTTGATGAACTCTGACCTGCGAAATCGCATCACTTGACAGCATGAAACCAATCGAGGATCAAAACATGACCTCTCTGGAAAGAAATTTAAAATATGGACCAATCGCTTGATTTTTTAAATGCCCAATCATCTTGTTTAATCCCACCCCTTTTTGCAGCGCCGTACTACAGAATTTCGCAAGCTCAAACTCTAGTGTGACCGCAGCTTTAGGCCCAATCCCAATTCTATTTTTGTACCCCTACCCCTTCCCCTTGGCCCTTAAAATTGAGTGTGAAGGGGAAGGGCTTCAAAATTTATGCCTAAAAATTGGGACACCACTACAACAACTGCACACGTCATCATATGTCATCACGATTTCTTGCTTCATATGAGATCAGACGATTGTGACTGCTGTAGTTATTCCAGTGTTATTTTTTAGTATTTATCTTCAGGAAATCACTGAAGGCATATATTATGTTATCATAACGCAATAAGATCGTAACTATACTGCGCATTTACATCGTGGCCATATTCATATATGTAAACACAAGAAAACAACACTAACATTTACACTGTAAAAAGCTCATTCTCAGCCACAAGACTGTTCTGACAGGGTATTCGAGTGTCAGAATGTTGTGGGACTGCTCTACAGGAGTTATTATTAGGAAGTTTTATGGATCATGAAATTTAGCGTTTTTTATTTTAGCGTTTTTTAATAAAAGCATGACGGTAAAACACTAATGCGGTTATGAATATATTAAAACGTGGTTGTTTGTTGTAAAAATTTGTAATAATGAGAAAAAATACTAATTTGTGGCTCTCTTTACCTCCGGGTGCAGCGAAACTGATGCTGTAGCTGGTGCATTCTGGGAAAATTTATTACCCCTTGGTTTTGAGTGTGGTCCTGAAAAATCTTCGTTCGAAGGGGTGTATACCCCTTCCCCTTAGCCCTACGCCTTCAAGCTAAAGAGAATTGGGACATCACTACCCCTTTGCGGGAGTGCGCAAAACGAGGGGTAGGGGTAAGGGGAAGGGCTAAGGGGTAGATCTGGGATTGGGCCTTAGTCGTGAACACCTTGATTAGTTGGATCAGCTGTATTTTGATTAGGGTTAGTGCAAATCCATGTAGAGCTGCGGCCCTCGAGGAATCGAGTTTGAGACCTCTGATTTAGGACATACAGCAGATCCTGTTCTTGCTTCTTTGCATGTGGCTGGTTGTCACAAGAAGAAAACAAGCTTTGTTTAAGCTTGAATTGACCATGGTTCACTGCTGCATGTTGTCATTGTATTATGCTGTCATGTCTCAGCTCTGTATTTAAAAATGGAGCTTCCTGTGTCTTCCTGTGTTCCCCTATTTAGAGGGTTGTTGAACGCTCAAGTCATGATTCTCTGTAAACCTTCAGCATTTAGCAGCGAGTGTAGCCTCACCATATTGGTACTATACTGTTGTGCCTGTTACCCGTATGTAAAGGTCCCAAAAAGTGGCATAGTATGCTTCCCTATTTTAAACTTCTGTCAGTGGAAATGGACATAATTACGTACCTGAAAAGGACCATAAGTATGTCCAATCATTAAATACACTCAAATCAATCATTAAAGCATGCTAAGCAAACTCACCTTATCCAATGTGTTTGTTTCCTCTTGATCTTGCCTTGTTACCTGACGGGTCTCACTACCGTCAGGTTGTCTGATCCAGTGTACTTTTGCTGCTGCAGCGGCTTTGGATTTTTCGGGCTACATTCAAACAAAAAATACACATCAAAGAATATATTTGAAAGCAGATGATTTCCTAAATGTTTGGTAGATTTTAACCAGTCATACTAACATTGCTAGGGGGTGAAATTTCCAAACAGTGATCTTGATCATGATTGTCGTCTGGACACTGTGTGGGTAGTTCTTCATTGCTTGCCTGTCTCTTCATTGGTTGCCGCTGCTGCCTTGATGGTCTGTTAGGCACACTGAATGCCCTCTGCACCTGCCTCCTCTGACGTTCTTTGGTAGATTGGTTGGGTTTTGAGTCTACGGGAAGCTGCTGCATGGAGGTTTGTAATGGACTGTACTTGGGGAGATCCCTTGGAGGTACATATATAGGCTTTGGCATTGCTTGGTTGCTGTTTTAGAAAGAGCGGTGACACAGATGAGTGGTAGGTAAAAGTAGCTTGAGTAAACATTGATTTGATACAGCTTCTATTAAACCACATATGAATTGTGTATATTGAAATATAACTGCACCTGCTAACAGGAATTTGTTGTGCATCATGGCCAATGAATTCTGTGATCTGGTTCAGAATTCTAGGCAAGGGATGTAGATTGTCTATTTGGACCTATGCAGAAATATTTGTTATTGTTAATGAGCACAATGTTTAATAAATGAAGTCAGTAATCTCATGACAGCAAAGGACTTGTTTAGATGAGCTCCGATCTTTTGGTACCTGTTTCATGACAGAGATAATATCAACCAGGAGATTGTGAAGTACAGCTAGACGAAGAGGCAGGTCTACATAGCCGTCAAATCGAGACATGGTGATTTCACTGTCTGGATTAGAGACTTTCTGTAGGAATTCTCGCATAGGCTCCCAGTGTTGTGTTAAAAAGTCATTCATGAAAAACATGTACTCCTCTTTTTCACCAAACCTGGTGGATATTGAGATAAAATTGATTATGCTAGTCACATGAGAGTGAACCATACAAAAAGTAAATTCAGATCAGATATGACTTACAAGGTGAAGTTTGCAAGGTTTTGAATGACCTTGGCTGTCAAAGTAAGAGTGCGTAGGGTGTTTGTCTCTGGATAGGGTTGGGTAAGGCCAAAGAGTGATGGACTGAGGATTGCTGGGCATAAGAATCGAAGGAACAGAGATGCTGATATGAGACGGTGCCCAATGTCCTGTTGACCTCGATCCTCACAATCTGATACCCAACTGGAAAAAATGTCATTCAGCTCTGCTGGGAATGACCTGTTTACAGATAGGTAGGAATAGATTAAGTGGACAGGGTAAATCTAGTCACTATTGACCCTTCATCTGCAGTTTGATTGACAGGTGATCTGGCCAATCATAACACTGATGTTCTGTGCCCCATTACTGTCTGTCATTTTGTCTGAGCAAAACAGTCCAATTAACCAGGCATAAAAAAAAATGTGTAAATAAAAAAAAAATGTGTAGAACATAACACCCCTATTATGTTCTACCACTATTTATTACAATATAATTTGTAGTGTGTGTCCATTTAGGTTAATCTTACTCTTGCATGTCAGCGATTCTTTTCACAACATCCTCACAGGTATCTTTAAGATGTCTCTGGTTGATTGGTAGATCAGAGGGAGAGCATTTTAGCGGGTCTACCTCACAGTTCTCTCCTCCATTGTACAGTCTTGCTATAAAGTCACCTATGGATCAAGGTGGTTAAACAGGAGATTAGAGGGGGGGAAAGTAGTTTTTATAAGAAGATGCAATTTTCCTTACCAAGCGTGTCAATGAGATACTTCTGGCCCACCAATTTCATATATTCATCAATAGCCTTTGTAACCAGTGTATTCTCCCTAAATATCAAAGCCTCATTTTCTCCCAAGCGCTGAACTTCTGCACTACCAAGGTCAACCAGGAACTCCTGCAAAAAATTTAAATGTTTAGTAATCTGAAGAACTCTTCTGCCAAGTCCTACGATTTCTGCTATGCTACTCACCTTAGCTTTCCCAATGCTTTGGAGCACATGAACAAGTGCTCCTGCTAGTTCTTCTTTCTCCCGTACATTCAGAAGGGGTTCAAGGCTGCTACACATATCCACATAATTCACCGTTACATACTCTGCAAATTCCTTGTACCTCTCAATAGGCAGAATTTTCAGGTTCTTGAATTTGGCCTTGACTCGAATTGAAGCCTGCAGTCCAACCGAATCCTTTGCTGTACTTGTTCCTGGGGGTTTATAGGCAACAATGGGATACCATTTCTCTTGATAGGCACGTCCTTTTATGTCAGCCAGAGGGAGAGCTACACTTCCTAAAGGATGCAGGATAGCGTCGTCCCTGGAATGACGCTTCTTCTTGGGGTCTTCACCTTTAAAGAGGTGCAGGGTGATCTGGGTGACAGGGGGCAAGTTGTCAAGTTCAAAAAATTCACCCCAGAACAACTGGCAACCTCCTGAAGTACCACCGCTGCCAGCTGCTCCATATCCTCCATCAACTGCCTGGCTGGAGCGTTGGACAGACTTTCCTACAGCCCGGCTACTTGTACGAGCAAACAGTGTACCATCGAGGTGGACCTCGCAATAATATCTCTTTTTTGGGGGAAGGTCTTTTGCTTCATTAATCCAAAGGCACAGTGAGTTTTCAGTGCGCTCACAGTTGTCCTTTCAGAACACAAGAGTACAAATAGATAGTATTAAAAATAAATACAAATAATATAATAAAAATTGGATATTTAAATTGAAAAATATCCCATACCTTATTTGGATGAGCTGTACGACGCAAGTCCTCAATCCAGCGGTCTCTTTCTGCAGCTGAAGTGCATCCAAAGCAGTGGTTATTTTCTGAGTTTATAACCTATCATGAGTTGGATGAAGAAATACCCAGAAAATACGGAATTGGTTTGGATTATAGGTTGTCATTTGAAATCTGGTCTGTATCCATAATCACCCCCTATACCCTTAAATAGAGTGTCTGAAACCATATGGGATGTTCTGAAGTGCACTCAATTAATCCCACAATGCACCGCAATAACGAGTGTACAATTTATGTACACCCAATGGCTAGTGAATAAGTTGTTTGTTACTAATAGACAGCTCGCTAAGTGTTAAATAACTGACCAAGTAAATCTAATCTGTCTGAGGGATTTATCAACCAGCAAAGCACAAACAAAATGACATCCTTTAAGTGGACTACATTATTGGTCTAATGTAGGGAATAGAAAATGAGGGTATAGGGTGCGATTTTAGATTCACTTTAATTTTAATTTCACTTTAATTTGCAACGGCAAGGTCTACCTGAAAACAGTACTTCTCCCCTAGAATAGAGCTGTGGACTGGCCTGATGACGGTGGTCTGGTCTGCACTCAGATTGAGGCTTTTTGCAGCACTGACTGGGATGGATAAAGATTCTCTGGAACCATACCTTGACAGAAAGTGTAATAGACTGGTAAGTAGCACAGCGTAACAAATAGTTGGATTATACGTGTTCCAATTGAAATGAGACATTGTTACAGATTCTTCACCTTGCAGCAACACTTAATCCTGCAGTATTGAGCTGGGTGCTGCTTTTCCGTTTATCATCACCTTGTAAGCGGCGCTTGATTAAACCCTAGCAAGAGAATATGAGGGAATGTTAAGGTAAACCATACATTTAGTTTCTGATTGTACTAATTGTGTATACTCACTTTGACTCCGCCATCTTGCCCTTTTAATTTGGTACCACTTGATGGGACCACAGGATCTGGGTTTAGCTCTAAAGAGAGTCAAAGAACACTTTCCATGACTTCAATTCTTTTGCAGTGCAAATATGAAATGTGTTTTAAAAAAAAAAGAAGAGACATTTACAACCAACATGTTCATGTATGTCTTGTTTATTTCATTCTAATGGGAAAAAATACTGCAGAAACCATGGCAGGAAGCATAGTCATTTCCTTCCTCATATGTATCAGATCAATAATTTCCAGTTTAACCGAAAATGTGTTTGTTAAATTCTGTTAACACAAAAACAGAGCAGACATTTGGAGTCTTATTTAATCTTTTTGTGAAAAAATAGCTTCCCTTGATCATCCGTGTGCCTTTACGAAAGCTGGAAACCAGACAAGCAGTACCACGCAGAGGATGTGCTCCCAATTTTTGGATTTACACAATTACAAGGGACAAACATATGGGTGCCATTATAAATCACAAATGCAGAAGTGGCAGCTCTAAAAAAAGAGTCATACTTAGTAGGCAGTCTATTAACATATGCCAAATAATGTCCAAGAGCTTGCACTTTGGCATGAATTTTAACTGCAACTTGAAGGATGCTAGTTATCTTGCAAAGATGGAAAAAGCACAACCTTAGTGCAATCTTAAAAAATGACAAGAAATTTAACTAAATAAGCAACCACTCCTAACAAGATTGAATCTATAAGCTGTGGTATTAAAAGCCCAGAGCCCTTCGAGTATGTTGAGATTCCTTTCAACAAAATACAACATGCAGTGTCAGGGTATTTTGGTGATCAGGGTAGATTGTGTGATGTTTCTAAACCAGCACTAAAAATAAGCACCAAAAGAAGGTTTTTGCAGTACTGCACAAACCACAAAAACAATTTTCAGTTCTTGAAGGAACAATTTATTTCTTAAAGCGAAAAACTATTTATTGATGTAGAGAACTTTTTCAACATTAAAAAACCTTTTGAGTAATAATAAACAGGGTTCCCACACTTCTTGAAGGTACTGTACATCAATTTCAAACATATGGATTGAAGACCTGGAAATTACTTAAAAACAAACACAGGTCCTTGAAAATGCTTGAATAAAAAATGTTTATTTTTGTTTGTGCAATTATTGTGCTTCTGTCATAAACAGAACAAAAAAATGACATTACATTTAAATCTTGTACAAAAACTATGACAGACAATGCACATTTTATTAATATTTCAGAAACCACATTTGAATATTACCAGTATTGAAATGAACAAATTTGACTAAAGTTCAGTCAACATTTTTGAAAATGACACATTCAAAACATCATTATTACTCTGACTTTTTAATGTAAATATTAGGTGTAAGTGCAGGCCCGTAGCCAGGGGGGTTCAGGTAGTTCGAAAGAAACAAAGGTTTTAAAAGGTCCACAATTTGTCCCATACATGAGCTCATTTGTCCTATTTTGACTGCTATGCCATCATAAGTAGTGAGAATAACCCATCGAAAATGGCTTTAAGATCAATCGCAATGCTCTGTTGGCCATCACATCGGTGTGACATCAGCTAATCAGTTTTGGCCAATGCAAACAATTAATAATAATGAGTCCAACATCTACTGTGCAAGAAAACATGCAGTCTGACATATGTGAAATTATCTTTTGCTACTGTATTGTTGTTAAGAGAAAACATTTTACAAGTAACTTTTATTCTAAATCTGGGACCTAATTCTTGAAACAAAAACCTCAAAAAAAACTTTTTATTATTCAAAGGGCCTGATGGAGGATAGTTGAATATGCTGGCCAGTTTGGTATTTGCAAATAACAAATGACAAATGCCAACAGACTACAGTTTTAATTAAAAACGTTAACGGATTCTTTTTTTTTTCTAATGTAATACATTTGTATTTTAAAAATAAGTATTTATTCATTATTCAGTATTTATTTTGTTATTCTAAATCTTTCGGAAATATTTTGGTACATTAAAAAGTGTGGTTATGTTGAACACCTGACAATCTAATCCAGCTAGTGCTTAAAATATCACTAAATTAAATAGAAAATGAGGTGAATAACTGCAAAAAGGTCCACATTTTGAGAAAAAACCCCCACTCCTTTCACCAAGCTGACTACAGGTCTGAAGTAAAATGTTAAGTAAGGACTTTCATGACGCTACATATGCTGGGGGAATAAAAAAGGTGCTTAATTTGAATATAATGGTGCTATAATGGTGTAAAATGTCCTTGAATCTGCTGTTCATAAAAGAGTGGGAACCTTGGATAAGATTCCATGTATTTTAAAGACAATCTTTTGTCTTGTCAATCTTAATCTTTTAAACGACCATCTCTAAATGTCTTTAGATGTTTATGGAAGCAAAGAAACTTTCACCTCCGACTAGATATGGATAAGTATTGATGCAAAAAAATCCTAGAAGGACTGAACTCAAGGTCAAGCTCCGCTATACTCTTCATATGAAGAATTACAACTTTAAAAAATCAGTTAAATCTTTTTTTGTAAACACTGCTCGTAATATGTATCGGCAACTCAGTTACCTGAAAACGAAGGCCAAAGTTTGCAGTCTCCTTAGATTTGTTTTAATACTGATTGAATTTCTCATGCACTCGCTGTAAAAATAATTACACTGAATCATCTGTAAAGAGAAATTTAAAACAATTTTGCTTACCTAGGGCCCCTCCACATACTATCCAACGCCTAAAACCCATGCTTTGGTGCAGCTTAGAATAATTTCCTCCCCACTTTCAGACAATTAGTTCTTAAAATCCCCTTTTTACTTTTAACATGAAGGCTCTGCATGCACGTTAAAGTGAACTAGACAGCACAGCTCATCAGTCTCAGTCATCCACTAGTAGATGGAACACCCAGCTTGTGATGATATCTTCAGAAACTCGAAAGGAAGCAATTTTATAAGCACACGCACACACAACCACGTCAACCATTTCCTGAGTCAATATGTTATCTAGCTTCACTTTAGTCACTGGCAGAGAGTCATTGGCTAGATAGAGACAGACGATATACCTCTCATCTCTCAAATTCATCTGCAGATTTGTAATTGTGGAGAGATTTAGGCTGTTATTGCAGTGACGCGTCCTGCAATCTTTCCAATGAGCTTTATATAAGATACAGTGAAACAATATTTAAGTACATGGGTTTTAGGGGACTTAAATATGAACCACACATATAAATGTACACTGTACAACCCAACAGTCAACTTTATCAAATGAAATGAGTGTAGTGAACTCAAAATTTACTGAAAGTTAATTCTACTCATTTGAAAAGAGTTTTGAATTCAGTGATGAAGGTAATGAGCTCATTAAATACCTCATTACTTTAACAAAGTTCACAGTACTCATATAGATTAGTTTTTTAACTCAAATGGTTTGTAGCAATCAGTTTCCTCAAATGGTTTGAGTTGCCTTAATTTATTGGGTTTTACAGTACTTAGTTTGAGTTCTCGTCATTGGGTTGAGTTCTCGCAATTGCTTCATTTACTCAAATGGCTTAAGTTCACAACAGTCATTAGGATTAGTTTTTGAACTTAAATGGTTTGTTGCAATCAGTTTCCTCAAATGGTTTGAGTTGCCTTAACTTATTGGGTTTTAAAGTACTCAGTTGGTTTGAGTTCTCTTCATTTACTGGGTTTTATTGTGCTCAAATGGCTTCATTTACTCAAATGGAGTCCGTTCACAGTATTCATATAGATTAGTTTTTGAACTTAAATGGTTTGTTGCAATCGGTTTCCTCAAATGGTTTGAGTTACCTTAACTTATTAGGTTTTACAGTGTATGAATTTTATTGTTTTAGATAACAAAATACTAAACCACTACCCCTTCACCTACCACCAAGGGATTTTTAGTTATTCAGATATTTCCCAGTTGATGTTTAACAGAACAAGAAAACACAATAACTTTCACTGTATCAATTTTTTTTCTTCTGGAAAGGCTAGTTTGTCTGCAGTATAAATTTTTATCATAATTAAACAAATTTATAATAAAACTACATTTATTACAGCTGTCATGACTGGAATATTATACATGGAATATTTTTTTATATTAGTCCATAATATTACCGTCCTTAATACTTTTTTTTTCTATTGGCTGGAGAACAAACCACTTTTATCCAATGACTTGCCTAATTAACCTAATTAATTCTTTAAATTGCACTTTAAGCTCAATATGAACATCTGGCAAAATAACTAGTAAAATATTATGTGTATATATTAGTGCTGGGCAAAAATAAATCGCGATTAATGACATTTAAAAGTTTGTTATACACACACACACACACACCAAATCACATTTGTTACAATTATGTTAAAATATATATGTAATTTGTATGTATATCCATGTATTTTATATCTAAATATAAAAATATATATATTTTATCAAATATATACATGCATGTGTGTATTTACATTTACATAATAAACATACATAGTTCATTCAATTTCTTTTTTGGCTTAGTCCCTTTATTAATCTAGGGTCACCTCAGCGGACTGAACCACCAACTTATCCAGCATGTTTTACGCAGCGGATGATCTTCCAGCTGCAACCCATTGCTGGGAAACATCCATGTACACTCATTTACACTCATACACCTAGGACAATTTAGCTTACCCAATTCATCTGTACCACATGTTTTTGGACATGTGGGGGAAACCGGAGCACCCGGAGAAAACCCACGAGAACACAATCAGAACATGCAAACTCCACACAGAAATGCCAACTGACCTAGCCGGGGCTCGAACCAGCAACCTTCTTGCTGTGAGTGCTACCCACTGTGCCACTGTGCTGCCCGATACACAGTTCACACACATATATTACATAAAAAAGTTTATTTTGGATGTGATTAATGGTAATTCATCTTTGCCCAGCACTAGTATATATACAGGTATATATGTGTGTGCAGGAGCGTCACGGTGGCGCAGTGTGTAGCATGATCGCCTCACAGCAAGAAGGTCACTGGTTCCCCAGATTAATAAAGGGACTAAGCTGGAAAGAAAATGAATGTGTGTGTATGTGTGCTGTCATTATGGCAAAAGAAAAAAATATTATTTAAATATTTGTAAAATAAAATAATAATACAAATTATTTCGTGTTCATATTAAGTATCGTCACCTATTTTTTAAAAATATAACATAATAAGAATTGGTCAGAATAAGTACACTGTTCATTTATAAATTTTTTACTCATATATGTTTTGCTGAATAACGTTCTTTCACTCATATTTGATCATTTTAACAACACGTTATTTTAAACACTACCTGCATATCAAATGCATTCCATTTCTATGTAATTTAATTTAGTTTGATGCGGACACCAAAATAACACTCTCGTCTTTGATACTGTGATACTGACCAGTGTGACTTCCGCTGATGTTCTGCAGACTGAGGCTGAAGAGACAACTGCTGGCCCGGTTCCGGACCGTCATCATAGGCTGAAATCAATTTAAAAAACTATCATATACTGGCAGCATCAATCAATCCATCAGCGTTTCCAAACTAACTTTGGCACGCATCCAGCATCTCAATCTGTTAAGCACAACACCTCATCTTTTGTCATTGTTGAATGTATTAGATGTCCATTACCTCCTCTTCACGTGGGATAAGGATCTGTCCATCCTGAAGAAAGCAGTTGCTAATGTCCCAAACAGGAACTTCTTGTGGGGGTGCCCAGGATAGCCGAACAGGGTCTTGGACCACATATTCAGGTTCACACTTTTCTTTGTCTTCGCATAAAAGGAAAAAGATGTCACTTTAAATATGATTAAGAATAATAACTCATTACATTTTTCTGGACACTCAAAGTACTTTACACATTGGGGAGAATCTCCTCATCCCGCACCAGTGAGCGGCACCCACCTGGATGACATGATGGCAGCCATATTGCACCAGATTAGCTGATTGGTGGAGAGGAGACAAAATGATGAAGCCAATTATGGCATGGGGATGGTTAGGTGACAGAGGCTAGTGGGCAAATTTGGCCAAGATGCTGGGGTTAACCACTACTTTTTTCGAAGGACATCTGAGGATTTTTAACAACCACAGAGTCAAGACCTCAGTTTAACGTCTCCTCCGAAAGATAGCGCTATCTGACAGTAGTGTCCACTTCAGTATACTGGGGCGTTAGGAAACACACAGATCACAGGTATAGCTCACGCTGCTGGTCTTACTAACACCTCTTTCAGCAGCAACCTAGCTTTCCCATGTGATCTCCCATCCAGGTACAGACCGGATGCAGCCTTGCTTAGCTTCAGTGGGCGATCATGTGAGAGTTGCAGAGAACTAGCTGCCGACATAGAAGCAACAAATGCCCAACTTTTATAAAGTTAACTTTTGTAACACTTATTAAATTAAGGGTCTTTATTTGCATTGATAGTTTCATGAAGAACCTTTAAAGAGATTAAAGACCTTTAAAAATTCTTCCATTATTTACTCATTCTCCGCCTATTTGAGTTTCTTTAGAAGAAGGTATTTAGAAGAATGCTGACACTCATTGACTTCCAAAGTATTTCTCCCCTAAAATATCTTCTGCGTTCAACAGGTGAAAGACATGGTTTAAAACCACACGATGGAGAATAAATTATGCTAGTTTCATTTTTGGGGCAACTATCCCTTTAAATGACATAGAAGCATCATAGGTCCTGGTAATAACGTTTATGAAGTTAACTTTTGTAACACACTTAACACCATAAAATAAAGATTCTTTCCTGGCATTGATGCTTTCATAAAGAACCGTAAACATCCACTGAACCTTTTTATAGTTTATATACATACTGTGTGTATATATATATATATATATACACTGTCACCTAACCATCCCCATGCCAT
>CAIGQZ010000461.1:8686192-8704240 GCA_903798205.1 Danio tinwini | reverse complement strand
TTTCTTTCTTTCTTTCTTTCTTTCTTTCTTTCTTTCTTTCTTTCTTTCTTTCTTTCTTTCTTTCTTTCTTTCTTTCTTTCTTTCTTTCTTTCTTTCTTTCTTTTTCTTTAGTTTTTCCAGCTTAAACATGATGCAGCATGAACACTGACAAAAAACAATTAATCATTTAAAAATAAATATGTTTTTAGAAAATGACAGATAGTTTCGCTAGGTAAGACTCTTATTTCTCAGCTGGGATTATTTAGAGCTCTTTGAATCTGCATTTAAATGTTCTGTATGTAAGTTTTTGACTCTTCTAAAGCATAAAAATACCATATGTTTGCAGATATTTAAAAACACATGCTAAGTGAACATTCTTGTTTATCTGAAAAACAATGCTAAAGTCAGATATTCTGCTTTGTAAATGTCTGTTTTGTGCTGGAATAGCTCTCCTTGTTTAGGTTCTTTTAACTCACCCACTGCCACTTTAGCCAATTATATTTCAGCTTCGCCGGTTGCCTTGCTGAAAAACAGCGTATTTGATTCATTCAGCCATGAAGGCTCTGAAACCATGCGTCTGTGACCGAAATGCAACCTCTGGTGGACAGTAGCAGACTCCGAAATGAGACACAGATTCAGAGTTCCACATGCAGTTATTAATTAGCAAATAATATAAATATTTATGAGGGTAAACATTAGGTGAGCAGGTTACATTGTAACCCCGTGTCCTAACAACACACTACGTGGTGAGATTTGCAGAGATAAGCAATTTCGCTGTTTAAAGAATATGCACTCACTCTCAAAATGGTAAGATTTATAATCTAATTAATACATATTAAACTTCTTTAACATTATTATATGTGCATGCTGAACGACTAATATTTGTTTTGTAACTTGGCTTGCACTGAGTCACAGTTCTAAAGTTCAATTTCACAGTTTATTTTATTTTCAAGATCTGAGGTGAAACTATCTGCTGTAGTATGGCAATAAATGTCATGTAAAATGTAAACTCACATTATTAGCATTTAACACTGGATAAAGCACATGAGGTGTACCTGAGGTGATCAGGTTTTATCCTGTTGTTCACCTGTGAGAAATAAAAGCTGTTTCTAAAATAGAAATTTCATGTGTTGGTTAGGACAAAAACTCCTTTTAGTGTGAAAAAATATTTCTTCTATTGTGTGCCGTTCTTTTTATTTTGAAAACAGTTCCAATCAACCTTTAGGCTCGATATTCAGGTACACTCACGTCAATCTGGCCACCTGCGCTTGTGTGTGTTTTGATCCAGGAGTGCAATATCTATTCAACCACTGGGTGTCAAACTTACATACAACCCTTTAAAATTGCATTTTGAAAGTTCTTGCTAGTTCTTGCTGATCATGTGCTGGTCCCAACCAGCAAAGAACCAGATTAAAGAAACACGCCACTTTTCTTTTTTTTAAACTCCCTTAGCAAAAATTTTTACCAATTCAGCTGATCTCCAGGTCTGGCAGGAGCACTTTTAGCTTAGCCTAGCACAATTCATTGAATTGGATTAGACCATTAGCATCTCGCTCATTTATTCATTATTTTTTTTAGGTTGCTATTTTTAAGGACAACATAGATAGAAACTATACTCTCATTTTGGAAAAAAATTAATGAGGGAAAATTATTGAAACTTTAAAAAATTATAATTTAAATTTGAGCACGATGGCACAGTGGGTAGCGCTGTCGCCTCACAGCAAAAAGGTCGCTGGTTTGAGCCTCAGCTGGGTCAGTAGGCATTTCTGTGTGGAGGTTGCATGTTCTCCCCATCTTCACGTGGGTTACCTACGGGTGGTCCGGTTTCCCCCACAGTCCAAAGACATGCGCTACAGGTGAATTGGGTAAGCTAAATTGTTGGTAGTGTATGTGTGTGAATGAGAGTGTATGGGTGTTTCCCAGTGATAGGTTGCAGCTGGAAGGGCATCTGCTGCCTAAAACATGTGCTGGATAAGTTGGCGGTTTATTCCGCTGTGGTGACCCCTGATTAATAAAGGGACTAAGCCGAAAAGAAAATGAATGCATGAATGAGCAAGATGCTAATGGTCTAATCTGATTCAATGATTTATGCTAAACTAATCTAAAAGTGATCCCGCCAAACATGGAGATTAGCTGAATGGATTCAAAAATAGTACAACTCAACTGTTTAGCTATTGGGGACTTGTAAAATGCTTTATATCCAAAAAAAGTGGGGTGCTCCTTGAAACCAGCTTAAACCAGTATCCATGCACCAAACCAGCATATGCTGTTATCTTCAGCAGGGTAAAGTCTACAATATAGACAAAATTCCTGAAATGTTTTCCTCAAAATACATATTTTTTATGACTGACGACAAAAATATCTTGAATGACAAGAGGTGAGTAAATTACTTTGGCCAACTTGACAAACCTTTACTTACCCATGTAACGTAGCACAAATTCTTTGATTCCTTTTGCTATAAGACTCTCCACCTCCAAACCCCTTTGACTAGGCAGTACATCAACTACCTTGTCTTGAAGCAGCGAAGAACTTGTGATCTTCTGAAAATTCTGTCTGCGATATCGACCTTTCAGATGAGGATCCAAAACATCATCCAACTCCTCCACAGTCCTTAAGTAGTAACTTCTCAACAGTGTGCTTACATTCTTTTGAGAGCAATTAACAACAGAAAGGTGCTTTCCAAGTATGGCTCCATCCATTCCACCATGAACCACAGCATCAGTGACCAAAGATGGCTTGCTGGAGAGAGTAAAAACCATAGGCGCGGATACACTGTCCCAACAACCATCTGGACCAAGTCTCGCAGTTTTGGTTGAGTTCAGAATTGACAGCCCTAACATTTTGGCCAGTGGAAGTAGGTAGAAACCATGAGGCTGGTTACTGTCGTTTTTGGCTCGTAGTCCAGATTCAAGACCTAAAAGTAGGGGAGCGAGGGCAACCGTTGTGCCATCGGGAGTCAGAACAACTCCCTTTTCTTCATAAGCATCTGTTATACAATGATGAAGTGCTTGACTGAAGAAATGAAAGAGATTGAGATCGATATTTAGCTGTTCTTTGATTTTCGGATGAATTTCAGTTTCGTTGTCAGATGATCTCATAAAACTGTGAGAGATATTGTGAGTTTGGTCTGCAATCTGGCAAAGATTCAACACTAAAGCAAGTGAACTCAGTTGTGGGTTTAAATCTTCTAAATGTGCAACAGCGGTAATAAAGTGCTCCATGGTCCTCAGATGAGCAGCTGTAACTTAAATATAGAATTATTTCAAACACAGTAAGTACAATTGCAATCAGAATTATTCAACCCCCTGAATTATTAGCCCCCCCTGTTTATTTTTTCCCCCAATTTATGTTTAACGGAGAGAAGATTTTTTCAACACATTTCTAAACATAATAGTTTTAATAACTCATCTCTAATAACTGATTTATTTTATCTTTGACATGATGACAGTAAATAATATTTGACTAGATATTTTTCAAGACACTTCTATACAGCTTAAAGTGGCATTTAAAGGCTTAACTAGGTTAATTAGGTTAACTAGGCAGGTTAGGGTAATTAGGCAAGCTATTGTATAATGATGGTTTGTTCTGTAGACTATCGAAAAAATAAATAGCTTAAAGGGGTTAATAATTTTGACCTTAAAATGGGTTTTAAAAATTAAAAACTGCTTTTATTCTAGCCAAAATAAAACAAATAAGACTTTCTCCAGAAGAAAAAAATATTATCAGACATACTGTGAAAATTTCCTTGTTCTGTTAAACATAATTTGGGAAATATTTAAAAAAGAAAAAAAAATTCAAAGGGGGTTCAATAATTCTGATTGCAACTGTACATAATAAAAGCACGGTATTCATATGTTTAACGAGAATATATGAAGCATTAATGCTGCTCTCATACTGTATCAGAATTATCATAAATGTTACTTTTCTGGAGATCATTAAATCCCACTAAATGGCACTGGGATCCTACTGTAGGTGTACAATAGCTTCAACATATGCCAACATATACCAACTAGAAACAACAACTGGTGCTGAAACAAACTAACAATGTACTGTACCACAAAAAATATGATCTTATTATCTGTATTAAAACCTCAGATGGTCCCACAGTAATTAATCTTTTTTAAAATATTCAAATATTGTCATTCAGGTTTGGACAAAGTACATCAGCTTAATTAAACAGTGCTAATAAATAGCTATTGAGATAAATAATCTCGCTGCAAAAAACAAAACAAAAGCATAATTACCAATTTCATAGTAAATGCTATAGCTTTTGAGCCAGACTATAGTAAAATGTATTATAACTACGCTATACACTCACCGGCCACTATATTAGGTACACCTGTCCAACTGCTCGTTAACGCAAATGTCTAATCAGCCAATTACATGGCAGCAACTCAATGCATGTAGACATGGTTAAGACGATCTGCTGCAGTTCAAACTGAGCATCAAAATGAGGAAGAAAGGTGATTTAAGTGACTTTGAACGTGGTATGGTTGTTGCTGCCAGACAGGCTGGTCTGAGTATTTCAGAAACTGCTGATCTACTAAGATTTTCATGCACAACCATCTCTAGGGTTTACAGAGAATGGTCCAAAAAATAATCCAGTGAGTGGCAATTCTGTGGGTGCAAATGCCTTGTTGATGCCAGAGGTCAGAGGAGAATAGCCAGACTGGTTCGAGCTGATAGAAAGGCAACAGTAACTCAAATAACCACTCGTTACAATTGAGGTATGCAGAAGAGCATCTCTGAATGCACAACACGTCCAACCTCAAAGCAGATGGGCTACAGCAGCAGAAGACCACAACAGGTGCCACTCCTGTCAGCTAAGAACAGGAAACTGAGGCTACAATTTACACAGGCTCAGCAAAATTGGACAATAGATTATAAAAATGTTGCCTGGTCTGATGAGTCTCGATATCTGCTGCAACATTCAGATGGTAGGATCAGAATTTGGTGTCAAAACATGAAAGCATGGATCCATCCTGTTTTGTATCAATGGTTCAGGCTGGTGGTGGTGGTGTAATAGTGTGGGGGGTATTTTCTTGGCACACTTTGGGCCCATTAGTACCAATTGAGCATCGTGTCAAAGCCACAGCCTACCTGAGTATTGTTGCTCACCATGTCCATCGCTTTAATACCATAGTGTACAGGATAACGCACCATGTCATAAAGCAAAAATCATCTCAGACTGGTTTCTTGAACATAATGTGTTCACTGTACTAAAATGGCATCCACAGTCACCAGAAATCAATTCAATAAAGGACATTTGGGATGTGGTGGAACTGGAGATTCACATCATGGATGTGCAGCCGACAAATGTACAGCAACTGCGTGATGCTATCATGTCAATATCGACCACAATCTCTGAGCAATATTTACAATACTTTGTTGAATTTATGCCACAAAGAATTAAGGCAGTTCTGAAGGCAAAAGGAGGTCTAACCCGGTAGGTATTAGTAAGGTGCACCTAATAAAGTGGCCGGTGAGTGTATATTATAGTTTTTACATCTATTTGTTTGTGTATGCTACAGCATACTGTAGTACTAACTTTAGTGAACTTATAAACGGTATAAAAAAGCTGCAGTATACTTTAGTTTTTACTACAATACACTATGGTGCATTGTAGAAATAATATAGTTGTAGAAAACTTTGCCTAGTGATGTGTCATTTGTTTTTACTAGGCTACTATAGTTGTATAAAACTACAGAATTACCACAACAAATTCATTCAACTGTACTATACCATAGTATGGTTCAAAAATACTATTTACTATAGAATTTTAGGTTCCGTCTTTGAATCCAAATTGTCATATTGGATTATTGACATGGACATCTGAATATAATCAAATAGAAGATTCATAGCGTACGTACCTGAGCTCTGCACTACTATGCATATTCCAGCCATGGTCGTAATCCATAATGCACCTGGTGCCATTATTAGTAAATCTTACCATTTGCTTCTAAAAGTGTCTGATTCGAGTGTACGGTAGCCTATCAACATTTGTACATATGACGAAACACTGAAGGCGGGACAGTCCAAATTCTGCAATTTACCATTCGTTATTTCAGGTGTCGTATTCTGACCATGACAAACATTTTTGTGGTGTTTCGGATATGTTCGATATATGTTATTTGCGTATATAGGCGTATATCTGACGTGATATAAGTCTTCCTCGTGAACTGGATTGAACTACATAGATTTTTAATGGCAGGGACTCACAGTTCTGCAGTTCTGTTTGTTGTTTAATAATGAGTAGCAAGTTACTGGAAGTGAGGGAGATAAAGGTCACAGCTAGATGGTCATAACTTCTGCACAAGCTTCAGCACAGCAGACTGTTGTGACGACGAAGGGTTGCCAGATTTCTAAACAAAACTAGCACTTTGGCAAAATTACTCCAATACCAAAACTTTAAATATTGAACACCGCCAATACGTAAAATGCTCATTTATTCCTGTATTATTGAAAATCACTGTTATATTAGCAATTGTAAATATTCTGTTTTCATAAAAATCATTTATCAACAAAACTGGACAATATATGACACTGTTACCTTTAAAACGAAAACAGCAGCACACATTTCTCTTATTTAGTGCCCCTGGACCACACAAACGTGTGCTTACTCTGTTTCCACATCCTAGTTTATTTTTATAGTATTGTTAGCATAAATATTTGGTAAAGTAAAACATTTTGACGCAAACATATGGATATAATTTATATAATCAAACAGATAACATGGGGAAAGTGGTTAAAAGTACAAAATAATCCGGGGGGGGAAAACCGGATCTGGCAACCCTGTAACATTGCATTGAAAAATGCAGAGTTGCTGTCGTGATTTGTCGTACTCAGATATTTAAGTTAGATATTTATTAGATATTTGAGTTAATTAGCATTCAAATGTATGCATTTTTTAAGAATTCGTGACACTGTGGGTATTCAGTATAAAAGCTTAGCATATTCTATGAATTCAGATATGCATATAAAATACTGTACTATTTACTGCAGAAATTGCAAGAGTATTATACTAGCCAAAATGACTAGTAGTAATGTACCAATTTTGGCTTTTTGTTACTCTCATATTTTAACATGCGTTTTGCATCACTTTTAAATCACATTTCATTCAGACATGTGACATAAGTTTAAAATTAAATATGTAACCAAACAGATCAATTTATAACAGCATTTCGGCATTCATTCATTCATTTTCTTTTCGGCTTAGACCCTTTATTAATCTGGGGTCGCCACAGCGGAATAAACCTCCAACTTATCCAGCATTTGTTTTACGCAGCGGATGCCTCTCCAGCCACAACCCATCTCTGGGAAACATCCATGCACACACATACACTACAGACAATTTATCCTACCCAATTTACCGCATGTCTTGGGACTATGGGGGAAACCGGAGCACCCGGAGGAAATCCACGCGAACGCTGGGAGAACATGCAAACTCCACACAGAAACACCAACTGACCCAGCTGAGGCTCGAACCAGCGACCTTCTTGCTGTAAGGCGACAGCACTACCTACTGCGCCACTGCGTCGCATTTCGGCATGTAAATATTATTCAAAAGAAATACACAAGAGATATTCTTTTTCAGACTTTATTTCATGTGCATGTGGTTTCACAAATAACTAGATAGAAGTGATTAAATCCAACGACATGGCATTCCCAATGTACTTTAAATTGTGCCAAGTGAACTTATTGGAAAAATAAAACTTCATATATATTTTTTAAAAGTTCTTTTACAGGCATTCTATATTAAAAGATCTGTTACAAATATTTAAATATTTGTAGGCGAATAATAACCATAATATTTGACTGTTTTTAGGAAAATACTTTAAGCAAACATTCAGAGGGAACATAAAATGCTATAAAAAAGTACAGAGGTTTCAAAGGTACCTGACTGTATGATAAAGAGGTAACATTTCAATATGTTATATTTTATAACTACTTTTCAGGAACGATACACACCTTCATTGTAATCATTTAAACATCAATACATTTTATTTCAGCGTCCACAAGTACTCTCTCTACAGTAATAACTAAAAACTTGACACCAAGACACACTGGTAATTGGGAGAAAAATCGGTGACCTCCAGAATTGCTCTAAACAATCCATTTTGTTACTTGTGCAAGCTGTATTTTAGGAATATATAGCAAATAAATGAGAAAGTGCAGTATACTCAGGGAAATTATGCAGTAGAAAAAGGTGGACAGTCATTTACCTGCAGTTGAGACATTTAAGAATAAAACAAAGAAGGTATTTTACCTAAAATCTATGTGGAGAACACCAGTTTTTTAACTAAAAAGAAGGTTTTTAATGAACAAAAAAACTTGTTAAGATGAAATATAAGAAGGTCTGCAGCCACAACGATGAATGTAAAAACTTGGGGTTGTGAAAAATGAACTAACAAACTACTACTGCTAATAAAATAAAATAAAAATATAAAAATGTTGACTGGCCAAATGCCTAGTCCGAGAGCAGTGCTTTGTTGCGGTCAAACAAATACATTATAAACTAAATAATAACCCATGTAAGAGTAGACTGTGGTTGTTTGACGAGAAGGTCTTTTTAAAGGTGATGTTTATTCATTAGATTTGGTTCCGTTGTAATCGCTCTGCATGTCAGCGTCGTCCTCTGCAGCATCTGAGCTGTCAATGATTCCCCGCCGGCCTCCTCCTCCAGTGCGTCTTGGTGTGCTGCTGAAGGATGACGTCTCATTGCCTCGCCTGAAATATCACAACAAATCTTAACATAAGAATAGGCAGACTTTCATTCTAGGTTGCTTGGTACCAGGTACATCTGTGTTAGACCTTACACTCTAAAAATGCTGTATGTTGTTTGTTCAAATAACAAATTTAAAATGAGATAAAACAACACAATTTTTAAGATTTTTGGGGACAACTTGTTTTATGTTTAATCCACTTAAACTGGTAAAACTAATAAGTTAACTTAATTGATTTGTGTTGGGACAACATGAAGCAATTACGTTAACTTTTAATCGTTTTTACAAATTTAAGTGGTTTGAACATAAAACTACCAAGTTGTCTCCGATGAGCTAGTCTTGAAGAGTGTTTACCAATCTGTAACCCAGCTAGTTGAGTTCCAGTGTACTAGTCTCAGATGAACTAGTCTTGAAGAGTGTTCTACCAATCTGTAACCCAGCTAGTTGAGTTCCAGTGTACTAGTCTTCAATGAACTAGTCTTGAGGAGCGTTTTACCAATCTGTGACTCAGCTAGTTGAGATCCAGTGTACTAGTCTTCAATGAACTAGTCTTGAAGAGTGTTTTACCAATCTGTAACCCAGCTAGTTGAGTTCCAGTGTGCTAGTCTTCGATAAACTAGTCTTGAAGAGTGTTCTACCAATCTGGAACCCAGCTAGTTGAGTTCCAGTGTACTGATCTCAGATGAACTAGTCTTGAAGAGTGTTCTACCAATCTGTAACATAGCTAGTTGAGTTCCAGTGTACTATTTATCAATGAACTTGTCTTGACGAGTGTTCTACCAATCTGTAACCCAGCTAGTTGAGTTCCAGTGTACTACTCTCCGTTGAACTAATCTTGAAGAGTGTTCTACCAATCTGTAACCCAGCTAGTTGAGTTCCAGTGTACTGGTCTCCAATGAACTAGTCTTGAGAAGTATTTAAACAATCTGTAACCCAGCTAGTTGAGTTCCAGTGTACTAGTCTCAGATGAACTAGTCTTGAAGAGTGTTTTACCAATCTGTAACCTAGCTAGTTGAGTTCCAGTGTACTAGTCTTCAATGAACTAGTCCTGAAGAGTGTTTTACCAATCTGTAACCCAGCTAGTTGAGTTCCAGTGTACTAGTCTTCAATGAACTAGTCTTTAAGAGTGTTCTACCAATCTGTAACCCAGCTAGTTAAGTTCCAGTGTACTAGTCTTCATTGAACTAGTCTTGAAGAGTGTTCTACCAATCTGTAACCCAGCTAGTTGAGTTCCAGTGTACTAATCTCCAATGAACTAGTCTTGAAGAGCATTCTACCAATCTGTAACCCAGCTAGTTGAGATCCAGTGTACTAGTCATATTTTTATGCTAAGATTTGTTGTGATATTTCAGGCGAGGCAATATTAATATAAATTATTTCCAAATACAAATATACATTTATCTAAAAAATAATATTACTATGGTAACATTTCAGAATAAGAAACACAGCAGACAACAGATCATGATCTGCTCACATCCAATCCAATGCTGGACTTATACTAAAATATACATTTCTACATTTTATATATAAAAATATAAAATAAATCATTGCGTTAGGCTAATGCAAAGAAATAACAAAATGTTGTATTGTATTGGTATGTCATTAGAATAAAGTCACAAGCATCCTTCACAGTAGATGTGAAATCAGACTAATCAGTTAGGATTTGTTAAGGTTAAAGGAATCAGTTAAAGTTTGTAAGAGGTTAAAGGCAGCATTAAAACCTCATTTGTAAACCTGAAAACAGGCTAAACGAGGCTGGTTCAGAAAACTGAACCATGCTTGGAGAGCGAAGAGGGAAATATGGTCTAATATAGGCTCTGTTTAATATTTAAAAGACACTTAAATACTATTGTTGTTTTTACTTTTAGTTTTTTGGTTAGTTTTTTGCTATCTATTTTTATTTTGTTTTAACTTTAAGTAATTTTAGTTAACTCTAAATTCCCTGTATAATATAATTAGATACCTAAAGTGTCCTGCTGTCCTTAAAATATATAATTAATCTTATTTTAAAGATGTATAAAAGTCTTATGGGTTTTGGAATAGCATGAGGATGAGTAAATGATAAAGTAAAACAAGTGATTTATTGCTTAAGTTCATGCGAACTATGCGAAACGTTAAAAGATTTGTAATAAACCATATTTCACTCTCACAGGCAAGAAATAAAGTATACATTGTGGTAGGTAAAAGGAAAGATTTGTGAGGAGTACATCTTCTGTGTCAAACTTTTGAGCACAGAGGTACCTGGATAGTCACTGTGTGGGTTCAGGATTGCCTCTGCAACAGAGATAGACAATCTTGGGTTTGCAGTTTATGAAAGGAAGAGATCTGGGCTGCGCTATAACAAGTGCTAAAAATTAGCTGAAAGGTCTGTCTTGTAAAAGTTACTGGCCAAGGATTTCACTACTTTCTGGATATTAAGGGCCAGATTTACTCAATTATTAGGAGAGCGATACTAACTAGAGATCAACCAACAAATTTTCTAAATTTAGGTCGCTGCTTAGTCCAATTCGAAGATATCTTAGCTGGAGTACAAGAGCAGTCTTAAGGATATTTCACTGATATATAAGAACACAAAATTAGAGAACATTTTTGGTATAGGTTTTAAAAGTGCACATGGTGGTAATTTCCTTAATTGCCCTGACAAACCCTATTTAAAGGAATAGTTCAATAAAAAAGACAATTTTGTCACAATTTACTCTGCATTCACTTGTTCCAAACCTGTTTGAGCTTCTTTCTTCTGCTGAAGACAAATTAAGACTTCATAAAAAAATAAATAATAAATAAAATAGGGTAAAGGTAGCCAATAGCTCCTTTCACACAGTGTAAAATATCAGAAAATTTTCCGGAACAACTTTACAGGTGAATTAAAAAAGTGCTGTTTACACAGGCAAAGGCGTTACGGAAATTTTCCGGAAAAGACCATTCACCCATCCATTCCAATATACCCCTAAATTCATGATTAACCAGAAACGATCTCTAAATGGCTGCGCTTGTATTTGTAATTATTTGACTACATTATAAACTCTGTGAATGAATAAGTATTATGAACAACTTTGATAAAAACATATAGAGAAACACTTTCACATGTCGGGATTTATAATATGTGTGTGTGCTGGTGCTCACCAGCTGCTTCACGTACACATGCGACGCGTCAAGCAACTGAAGGAAGCAGAGCTTGAAGGTAAACAAACAATGGCTTATCATAAGCATCTTATCGATAATTATTTACACAGTTGGCATTAAGAAGGAACACAGAAACGTTATCTGACTAAAATTTAAGCTAGGTGCTAAATGTGTCTGGAAAAATATTCAAAGGCTTTTATCCTCATAAACAGTGCGGATGTGAATGCATCTGAGTGTTCTGATTGGCTAAAGTAGACGTCTCACGTCAGCACGTTCTAGACGTGAACGCGCTTTCCTGGCAATCTTCCTTCTGCGTTTACACAGTGCAGCATTCCGGCAAATTACTGGTAATGTTAACTAGTCTTTCCGGCAAATAGCAGGAACGAATTTACTGGTATTTTCAAAAACACATACACACATATAGACCTTTCCGGAAAATTGCCTATTTAAGGGGCTATTGTCTTCTAGAGATTTTTAATAATAATAATGCTACACAATTGAAACGTGCTAGATATAATACAGTTTTTCGTTCAGAATTGTAGCATTATAAAGTACTATAAAGTTTTCTAACTGGCCAATGACATGATCTAGTGCAGGGGTGTCCAAACTCGGTCCTAGAGAGTTTAGCTCCAACCCTAATCAAACACACCAGAACCAGCTAATCAAGCTCTTACTAGATATACTAGAAACTTCATGGCAGGTGTGTTAAAACAAGTTGGAGCTAAACTCAGCAGGACACCGGCCCTCCAGGACCGAGTTTGGACACCCCTGATCTAGTGGATTGTCTACTGTCATCTTTAAGGTGCGTGTTCGTGATTTCAGTAGGCGTGGCTTTGGACGGCAGGTGAGGAACTGTGTTTCAGAGATATTATGCTAACCGGTTAGCATTTTGGCAGATCACCTACTGCACCTTTAAATCCTTCAAACTATTCATTCAAAATGGCCAAACTGAAATTAAATTGAAAAATGACGTGACTTTCTTCCTGAATGGATTATTGAATTATGGATTTGTTCAAAAGATATTCTATTCTGGCTTAATTTAGAACTATTTTTGTTGCCATTACTCGCTTAATACAGTATTAACTTATACTTCTGACTCAAGTATATCAAATATCAGCGTGTGTCTTTAGTTTGAACACCAAAAGAGTGTTTGCACTGACACAAGCTGCTGGTAAATCTGGCCATAGACATCACCTCTTGGGTTAAGCGCTCACATACTTTACCTTAGTTTGCTCTTGAGGGAATTGACCTCACGGCTCATGGCATCGTTGGTCTCGGTGGCCTCGTCCAGCTCTCGCTGCAGTTTCCTGCGGGCCGCAGTGATTCTCTGAGACTCTTCCTCGCTCTCCTCCAACTGCCTCTTCAGCTGCTTGACTCGAGCGGTCGCCTTATCCGCCTGTGAACAGCAAACACTCTTCAGGCCAAGCACAATACAGTCATTTAGTGTTTCCCAACCCTTAAGGCACACCAACAGTGCACATTTTCAACCTCTTTCTTATCAAACACACCTAAATCAACTGATCAGAACTTCAGAAGAGACTCCAAAGTCCCAAGCATTATTTTTGTTCCAAATCAAAGCCTCAATGCATTTCTGAGTCAAAACTGTCTTTTGTTGCAAACAAATTAATTATGGCGTTTCCAGTGAGTGGTACGGTACAATTCGGTTTGGTACCCTTTATAGCCGTTTCCACTGTCAAAAGGTACCTAAAACTGAATCGTACCGTACCACTTTTTGGGTACCCTTTGCAAAGGGTACCTAGCACAATAAAAGGGTACCAAAAGGCGGAGCTAGACGCACAACTGTACGATATTGGTTTACAGAGATACGCAACAGAGGTACAGGCTCATGCAAGAAGCCATAATGAAAACAAAGAAACCGCAATGCTTTAAATACACAGCCGAGACATTACACCATAGTAATATATACATATAATAACACGCAATGGTTGACATGAGCTCAAACAAGCCTTGTCGTCGTCTTGATGAACAGCCACAAATCCAAGAAGAGCAGAATCTGCCCTGTGCCCCGTAGTTTTTTACAAGGCCATCTAAAGCATGAATGGTTACGCTTTCTCGCTGCACGTCTAGAGGTTACATGTGCTGGCGAAGATTAAAGATACAGATGAGAGGTTACTGTGGGCAATATGTTGCTTGCTGTTTTTGAACCCAAATAAGGACTAAATCTATGCTGTGTGTTGTTTATATATGTTGCATTTATTTATTTATTTTATGTAATCGCAGATGTTACAGTAGGCTATTTTGCCTACTGTAATTTATGTCATTGATCTGCAGATATAATCAAATCATGTTCATAAAAAGGTTAGTAATGAACATTTATACACAAGTATTTGTGTTTAAAGCATCTGTTTTGTGAGAAGTGCTTCTCATATGATATGTGAACGACCCGTACAGCTTTACTTTATTATTTTCTTGAGCGAGAATGACGTCAGCTGAAACTTTCTGTCGTACACCACGCCCACCAAATGAGTACCGTTGGTACCCTTTTAGCAGTGGAAACGCAAGCCTGATAAAGGCGACCCGTAATGGCCTGTGCATTCCGTACCACTCAGTGGAAACGGGCTATTGTATTATATGAATTAATGGTGGTTCATTCCACTGTGGTGACCCCTGATAAATAAGCTAAGCTGAAAAAAAAATGAATTACTGAATTATTTATACTCATATTATGTTTAAATATTATATATTCAAATAGTATTGAATTGTCAATTTACATGAATAATGGATTTAAATAAAACAAAATGACATTTAAATATTAACATATACATTTGTTTTTATATATAAAGCTTTTCTTATGAAGCATTTATATTTCTATTATATTTTTTGTTTTAAGTTGCCTTCTCAAACGTTCTCTACATTAGCCGTGTTTATTTATCTGCATAGAAAATGGGTTTAAATTCCTTATATTTCAGATAATGATATCTCTTATTCTTCAACAGAGAAGTGAATTGCACTGATTCTTTCATTAGAAATGACTCGCCTGATTCACGCAGGACTTCAGTGTCAACGCATGACAGGGTGTGTCTGAAGTTGCCGCCGACACGATCGTCATAGCAGCGTCAGCTAATGAAATCAGGCTGCAATCTGCTACTGTCTGAGCTGGTATATTTGCATAAAGCGAGCTGATTGGCTGACGCTTCCGTTGACGCTTGAAAAGATGAGAAATCCCCAACTTCTGCAGCGCGCAACGCCACTTAAGCAGCGCCGACGGATCCACAATTCAGTTCGGCAATGTGGACGCCCCGTGTGAATGGGCCGTCAAACTGACTCTCTCATGTGTTGTGTAATTGGCTGTGTGTTGCACTCGTGTTGTTGATTGGCCGATTGCTGCACTCATGTGTAGTCTGATTGACTGATTGCTGCACTCATGTGTAGTCTGATTGGCTGATTGCTGCACTCATGTGTAGTCTGATTGGCTGTTAGCTGCACTTCTCACTCTTTCAGATGCATGCAATCCAGAGCTAAATACTACAACTGGGTTAAACCCTGAGTTCACAGAGAAAGTTTATACTAAGGCTGCGTCCAAAACTGCATACTACACAGTAGGTACTGCATTAGAATTTAAACGTACTACTCGACCGTTAGAAAAATACGTTCTGTACAGTATGAATGTGAGCAGTATAAATGAAACTCGAATGTACTGCATCCGCCATTTTGTCATGATTACGTGACCTACCCCCGTAAGTTGCGTCGTTTCACTCCCATTCATGAATGCTCCCCATCTTGCGGGGCATTATGGGATAGCGCAGCATGCATGGGATGCACACTTCAGAATCTTGCCTAAAGTAGTAGGTCATCTGGGTACTTCTTGCATGCTGATTTTTGAATTCGATGAACTCAGACAGACTACTCGGCTCACATACCGTTTTTGGCGTAATATATAGTATAGAAGTATGCGACTTCGAACGCACCCTAACGCCGAGTTCAGACTGCATGATTTTCGCCGACAGGTGTTGACAAATCGCAGACAAATGCCTGAAATCACAGGCAAATCTTTGCTTGTTCACATGAGTGACAATCACACAGTATGAACTATCAAGGATGCAATATGAGAGAATTGACAATGAGTCGCCGACACCCGTGAGATATTTGGCGTGCTAAATATCTGGATCTGTTGGCGATTCAAATCATGTCGTGTGAAATGAGTTCTGATTGAAAATAACATCAGCGATCAACTACAGCCATTGAGAGAGCAGCATTCACTAGTGCAGGTACCTGCAGGCCAGCGGGAGGCTGGGGGAGCTCATTTTTAGTGTACTTGGACCCAAGAAAAGGAGGAAAAACTAGTGTAAATTTGGCAGGAGCACGGTGTCTGTTTGACAAGTCATCTAATCAATATCATAATCAGGTCGAAAAGCAAAAAATAATTTGAGAAGAGATTGTTAATTCTCTTCAAGAGCCAGGTGAGCAACACAAGTTTCTAAAGCTAAAGCCTTCTGTTTACATTATGTAGTTAATAACAAAAGATATATTACGTGACCTCGCGTTGTTTCCATGTCACTTCTCGCGTTTGTTTGCTTGTGAGACGTAGTTTAGACAAAGTTGTCTGTGATTCCTCCTATTTTAAAGTCATGCAGTATGAACTCTCCTGTCGCCGATCCATCCTACAGTGTAAACACCGCACCGACGGAACGCTAACCCAGATAGTCATGCAGTGTGAAAACATCTGTGATACGACTCCTTTGAAAATCATGCAATCTGAACTCGGCATAAGTGCTGTGAAACAACTTATCCTTATCTTAACCCAAACATGCCAACACTCCCATTTTTTCCAAGAGTCTCCTGTATTTCACCCCTGGTCTCCCGGAAATTTTGAGAGAAATGTTGGCAGGTATGTCTTAACCAGGTTGGAATTGTTTTGGTTTTCTCAACTAGTTTCGCGCAACAGGCCTCAAAGAGAATACAGCTTTTGTCTGGCTAACCTGGTCTTTGTACTGTTCAGCTTGTTTTCGTTCATCCTCCACTTGGGTCATCATCTCTTTTAGTTTCTTGTCCTTCTGGCGAACTGCTTTGGCTGTGTTCTGCTTATCTCTGTGTTAGAAAGAAAACATCAGTAACTGCACCAAAAAAGACCAAATAAAACTTATACAATACAGTATGCAGTCATCTCAGGCACATGAGGCCTGTTAGACAAAGCAGGTTTAGACTTTACCCAGATAACTTTGTGTTTAGTTTGACCAAAACATGTTTTCAGGTTCAACAAGTTTGCTTTTGATCAGGTTTCATCACTAAGGTAACTTATGCTACGTGGCTAACCTGCTCCTAAGCAGGTTTTATTCTGGGTTACAGATTTGTAGGCCCAAACTGGACCAATCAACTGTGAGAAAAGGCACAATACAGTGACAATAAATCTTATATATACATAAAATATTCATATCTTATATATACATAAAATTGGTCACACAATAATTGAATCACGCTATTAACAAACCATTAACTAAGACTTTTAGCATAATAATTGGCTGCCTATTAATAGTTAGTAAGGTAGAAGTGGGGTTTAGGTATTGGAATTAGGGATGTAAAATAAGATCCTACTATATACGTGCTAATAAACAGTGAATATTTTAATTATAACAGGTAATAAGCCAGTAGTAAATGGTGTGAATTGTTTCTTAAACTAAAGTGTTACCATAATTTATTTGTTTAGGTGATCCCCACGTTGCCCTATTTGAAATCTCCTTGCCTGCTCTCCTGCTCAAGCTGCTCCTCCAGTTGTGCCACTTTGGCTTCGAGAGCTGAGATGGAGGACTTAAATTTGGATTTGACCTGGTTCTCCATCTCCTGCAGTTTAGCCTTCAGCTCTTTATTCTGCCTCTCCATCAGCTGTCTGGCGCTCTCATTCTTTTGGGATGTGGTGCGCTCGGCCTGCAGCTCGTTGGTCAGCTGGTCGACCTGAAGGATGAAGAAAACGTTTGAGGAAATGAGATGGGTTTTCATCCAAATGACACGAAGCTTAAGTTTCTTTAATGGCATTTCCAGTGCAATAACTACTGTATTTACGTCTAAATGCACAGTTTTTTTAAACTTATTTAGATTGTGTGCTAGTAGTGAGGAAAAATGAATGAAGCTATAAAAACAATATCTCTGAAATAAATAAGTAATTCTTTTATTAAGGGGTCCAGAGCAAAACCAGGAGCATTCCAGGAGTTTTTTTAATCATTCATTCATTCATTCATTCATTCATTCATTCATTCATTCATTCATT
>CAIGQZ010000461.1:8632581-8681127 GCA_903798205.1 Danio tinwini | reverse complement strand
TTTATTTTTATCACCAAGAGATTTGCACAAGAGTTAATGTAAACTGTCCAAACACTAAACTTTGCTCTGGTCAACACTGTTCTGTTAACTCCGATGAACAAGAATTACTTAAACTAAAACTGGAGTTATACATATACAAACTAAATAAAAAAATGTGTTTAAAAAATCAACCTCAACTAAAATAAACAAAACCATCAATGAAACAAAGTAAACTAAACTGAAATTGCAATAGTATTGAATTAAAAACTAATTACAAATGCAGGGCTTTAATAACCTTGCTTTCTTCTGATAAAAACAAAAGAAGATATTTTGAAAAATGTTGGAAACCGATTTTTTCGTACTATGGATGTAGGTTACAGGTTTACAACATTCTTCAGAATATAGAAATTTGGTTTAACAGAAAAAAAGACAAATAAAATCGGTTTTACAGTTTTTTTGGTGTACAAAATAGTTCTTGGAGCTTCGCATGATTACAGTTGAATCACTGAAGCCACACGGGATGTTTTGACAATACTTTAGTTTCCTTTTCTGAACCTGAATATCTCATTGCTTTCTATGGAGGATTTTAATTAAAATAATCGAAAATATCTTCATTTGTGTTCCGAAGATAAACAAAAGTCTCAGGGGATTGGAAGAAAATGAGGTTAATCAACAAAATTTAATTATTGGGTGAACTAACCCTTTTAGTTGCATCTGTGTGGTTTTGGATTCAGTGTTTGTTCAAACTGTTTTATTCAAACATTTTATTTTTATCACCAAGAGATTTGCACAAGAGTTAATGTAAACTGTGCAAACACTAAACTTTGCTCTGGTCAACACTGGACATGTTCTGTTAACGCTGATGAACAAGAATTACTTAAACTAAAAAAAGTTATACATATACAAACTAAATAGAAATGTGTTCACAAAATCAACTCAAAACTAGAATCAACTTCAACTAAAATAAACAAAACCATCAATGAAACAAACTAAACTAAAATTGCAATAGTATCGAAATAAAAACTCATTTAAAAATGCAAAGCTTTAATAACCTTGCTTTCCTCTGATGAAAACAAAAGAATATATTTTGAAGAATGTTGGAAACAGCTTTTTTGTATTATGGATGTCAGCGATTACAGGTTTACAACATTCTTCAGAATACAGAATTTTGGTTCAACAGATAAAAGCCAAATAAAATAGCTTTTACAGTTTTATTTGTGCACAAAATTGTTCTTGGAGCTTCGTATGATTACAGTTAAACCACTGAAGCCACACAGGATGTTTTGACAATACTTTAGTTTCCTTTTCTGTAGCTGAATATCTCATTGCTTTCAAAAGAGGATGAGGGAGCTTTAAAATAAAAATAATCAAAATAAAAAAAATCATTTGTGCTACGAAGAAGAACAAAAGTCTCAGGGGGTTTGAAAAGAAATGCGGTTGATTAACAAAATGTAATTATTGGGTGAACTAACCCTTATATAACTAGTATATAACATATATCAGCCTAATTACACTCTTATTTATGTGTTTTCAGGCTGTACATTTATGTTGACACTCAGTCTGTGTAACTGCAGTCTTGTTGATGGTGACGTCACATGCATACTCTAAATTCACATAAATCTTACCTCTTGCAGCTGTAGAAGTTCAGCCTCCAGAGTCTTGGCCTTCCTCTCGTTCTCCTTGGCACTGGATAAAACTTCTTCCCTGGCAGCATGAGCATCATCCAGCTCTCTTTGGAAGTCTTTCATTTGAGCCTAAGTTATAAAAACATACTAAAATGAGTACTAAACATATCCGATTTACACATTCAATACATTAAAGGTGCTGTATAAAAATACCGAGATGTTTAAGAAACACGCTAAGTGAGCATATCTAATAATGCTATAATCAGTTATTCTCCTATGAAAATGTGCATTTCATGTCAGAATGTCTTTGTTTGTCTCTATAACCCACCCACTGCCAGTTTACCGAATTATATTTCAGCATCCCAGGTTACCTTAGTGGAAAACACAACGTATTTAATGTGAAGGTTGCCTCAATATATGCAGCAATGCAGAGGACATTATCCAGAGGACAATGCCAACCTCCGAAATGAGACATAAATTCAGAGTTATATAAATCCACAGAAGGTGGTTTTAATTAGCAAATAACATAAATATTACAAATGTAAACTTTGATTGAGCAGCTTATATTGTAAGGCTTGATCGTCAGGCACGCTAGCTCCTGTTTGAGTCATTAATTTGGCAACTTGCATCTGTGTTGAGTCATTGCAAAGACTATAGAATACACAAGACATGTCACTGGTATAGTTTTGAATGAGGAAAAGTGTAACGGTCAATCTGGTGAATGAAGCACCGCATTCTAGTACAGGAGACAATCATCATTCGCTATAGACTGACAATTCTCCAGCGCTTGCTCCTGTTTGTGTCATCAATCTGGCAACCTGCATCTGGGTTGAGTCATTGCAAAGACTATAGAAAGCACATGTCACTCGTATCGTTTTGAATAGGGAAAAGTGTAAGGGTCAATATGGTGAGTGAAGCCCCGCCTTTTAGTAAAGAAGCCAATCATCGATCACTATAAACTGGCGATTCTCCTAGGGAGGGGCTTGGACCGGACGTGAGATTCTGCAGATTTTGTGTGATTTGAATGTTTAGAAATGAAACTAAAGAGACGGTTGTTGTTTCATTTTATTGGTGATTCCAATTATGACATTTATTAGTAAATTTAATTTAATAGTAATAATAAACTTACATACTGGCCAAAAGGTGTTTAAAAGATTTCAAGTTAAATGAGTTGCCTTAAAGGGACCTTAGTCATTATCAGAGGGGCAAAGTGAAAAAAACTCCCATCTCATATTTTGAATTTGGACTGCAATACCGAGTTCAACCACTAGGTTATCCTACATACTGCACCTTTAATCTGTTCATAAAATGTTTTAACCTGGAGCTTGCGGAGCTGCTTGATGGCCTCGTCTCGTCCCTTGTTAGATGTCTCAATCTGTCCCTCAAGGTCCTTTAGGTCTCCCTCTAGCTTCTTCTTGGAAGCAGCAAGTGCAGTCCTTTGCTTGCGCTCATCTTCAAGTTCAGTTTCCAGCTCACGCACCTGTTGGTGAGAATGTTACATTTAAACACTTATATAACTGGATATCGCAGTCAGAGGAACGAAGAGCTACTGTACCTGTTTGACCAGCTGCCTCTTCTTCTCCTCTCCTTGCTCATCTCTGCCCTGGAGGTCTCGCTCAAACTGGGCCTTCAGAGCCTGCATGTTCACTTCCAGACGCAGTTTGGCATCTTCCGCAGCCTGTAGTTCATCCTCCAGCTCTTCCAGCTGTGTCTTCATCTCTTCTACTTGAGCCTCCAAGCCACGTTTTGACTTCTCAAGCTCATGCACCTGAAATTAGACAATGAGTTTAATTGAAATATCTCTTACCTTAAAGTGTGTATGAACTCAGAAATGAAAAACCCCTTCATCTTCAAGAATAAGAGGTCATTATACTATAAAAACTTATCATTATACTAAATCAAAACTTAAAGGTTTCTTGTCAGTCAAGAAGCAGTTTATATTTAAGCCAATGTGCCAAATGACAAGCTGTGGAATGTACCCCTTTATTATGTAATAAAGTGTCTAAACTCCGCCTCCACAGAAGATCAATGCCTGGTTCTGCATCATGGCTTGTTTAGCCACGCCCACTGATACTGCAGCAGTAAATGATGAACAAGGCAAGTACAGGTGCAGACACCAAACAATAAAGATGACTACAAAGAAAACATTAAAGCTACAAGAAGCGATGAAGGGACCACACACCCGGTGGCCTTAGGATGACAGAGAACAGTGGGCAATAATAGTTTAAGCTAATAAATTTGTGCCAAATTCCTTATGTCAGCAGGTGGTGCTATGACTGTAACTAAATATTGGCATGTAGATGTCAAATTTTATCAAACATATGAATTTTCAGGCAATTGTGTGGCTGAGCTATAAGAACTATCTCTCACGAGTGCTCTGTCCCTAAAAATGCTGTGCAGTGCCAAGTTAACACAGTTTAAACAGTCTTTGCATTGTGTTTCTGCTTTTACCAGCATTAGGAAAGAGGGGATGAACGTTGATAAAGAATCATTGCTTTTGTTTATTTTTATTTTGGCTTCCAACGATTATAAAAACTCTATCCAAAAAGTATTATAAAAACTGCCACAATTAATACCTTTCCTTTAAAGTCATGCGCCGTCATCCTTTCTATGTAAACCATTAAATTGGTCAGATCATGTTTTCGTTACATGACTGTCGAACAAGCTTAATGATGCTGTTCCCTGAGCAGCTTCTGTATACACAAAATGGACACTTTGGGATTTGGGTGTGTGCTTAAAAGGACACATAAAAACATATACAAATGTCCATGTTTTATCTTAAACACAGAAAACTATGTCTTACTCTAAATGAGTATAAACAGTTATAAGTGAAGTTTCACAAACTAATTTCGAGAGGAGCATGTGATATGATTGACCACAGCTGGTCTCTCATCTACAATCATTAGTTAGCCAATCAGATTAATCAAAACTCGTTATAAGTAGCCTAGCTAAAATGACTTCTTTATCTTCGTTTTCCATCCACCTCTTCTCCCCCTTTCTTCTTTTATAACAGGGAGCTCTCAAAAACTACCTGATCTCGTACTCCGCTTACATGTTCAATCGAACAGGCGGGAGCCCTGGGCTCAATTATCTCAGAGCTCAGGGTTCTCTCCTGGGATAGAAAGCAAAACCTGCTAACATTCGTCAATCAATATCTAAGTGTGAACTCTTGAAATGTAATCAAATGCTTGTCTTTATAGAGCTGTGCATTTGGTCTTAAAGTGACTCCTGTGATATTTACATTTAATCCAACAACATATGCGTGAATCACAAGAAAATAAGATATTTATTTTTAAGTATGATGTTTGTTAAGTAAAAATGTTGATAACATTATAAGTGGACATAAGACAACAGTATATGATATACATACGAGTATACCACTTATATAATACATATATAGCTTTTCTTACTTAGATTTTTTTTGCCTTGTTTCTAGTCCAGATATCTAAAGAGTCCTAAATAAAGAAGTTTTTTCTAGACAAGCGAAACTTATAGTCTTGTTTTAAAAATGAATATGCCAAAATTAAGTGAAATTTTCATTGAAACAAGCAAAATAATCTGCCAAAGGGGTGAGCAAAACAATCTTATATCAAAACAAAAAAACAATATTATTTTGCTTACCCCCTTGGCAGATTATTTAGCTTGTTTAAAAAAAATCACTTTATTTTGACATATTAATTCTCAAAACAATACAATATTGTTTGCTTGTCTAAAAAATGTGTCTTGATTTAAGACTTTTTAGATATATGGACTAGAAACAAGCCAAAAAATCTAAGCAAAAAATGCTTTTTTTGCAGGTCCATCTAATTTTCTAATGCAAGAAATGTTTACGATTGACATTTGGTGTTTGGCACACTACTGAACTTACATTTTTGCCCACGTCGTCTTTGGAGCTGACCAGATCCTCCATTTCAGCACGAAGGGCTTTATTGGCTCTCTCGAATTCCTCGCGGGCTTCTTGAGCTTCCTCCAGAGCTCTAGCCAAAGACAGAGCCTTGGTCTCCTTCTCTCTGGCCTCGGCCTCTGCACGATCTCGCTCATCTGCATACTTACTAGAGATGCTCTTCTCTTCAGCAAGCATCTGAAAGGAAAAAGCAGAAATTAATCTACAGCTGGTAAAATAACTTTTGAACACGTCATATTTTTTCCTGTAAATGTATGTCTATAGGAGCTGTTGACATGAAAGTGTCCCAGATTTTGGTAAAAACCCAAACAATTCAAACATAGAAAAAATGTGTTATAACAATGGAATGAAGGAGAAAGTACTGAACTACTAAAATGTATTTAAAACTTTGTATAAAAGGCTTTTTTTAAGGCAATGACAGCTTTAAGATGCTTTTTGTATGCAGATTGTAGTCACATGCATTGCTCAGGTGCTATTTTTTCTTCAAATTGTCTTCAAATCTTGAAATTTCTTTGGGTCTCCTCTATCAACTCTAATCTTTAGTTCTTATTTTCAATTGGATTTAGGTCAGGTGATTGGCTGGGCCATTGTAGCAGCTTTATTTTCTTTTCTGAAACCAATTAAAAGTTTGTTTGGCTTTGTTTGTGATCAGTGTCTTGCTGAAATGTCCATCCTAGTTTCATCTTCATTATTTAGTAATGTAGTTGTTGGGACTGAAGCAGTTAATTATCATCTACACTGACAAGGGGCTGCTGAATAACTACTTAGAGATTTCAGCTGCTGTCTGGTCCTTCCATGCCTTTTTACACCTTCCTTTCTTCATGTGTTCAATGTTTTTTTTTTTCCCTGTTTCATTTCATCAAATTAAACAACTTAATTTCTAAACTAATTAGTTTGGTTTTCTTTGAACGTATGGATTACTTTGGTTGCTATTAACATCTAGTGAACATTTCAAGTCAACAACCCCTTTAGAAATAAGCTTTCCGAGATAAATAGTGACTATTTTTATCTGCTGTATGCCAACATCCAGTGGCAAAACTAATTCAGGAGAAGTCTGTGACAAAAAGAAACCTGATCAAACTTCTTCTGTTTCTTCTCAAGATTAGACACCAGCTGTCTCTGGTTGTCCAAATCCATCAGCGTGTCCTCAAGCTCCTGCTGCAGTCTATTCTTGGTCTTCTCCAGCTTATCGTAGGCTGCGGCCTTCTCCTCAAACTGAGTATTCGCTGCCTCCAGGTCTCTCTGCAGACGCTTCTTACCCTCCTCTAAAAGCTCTACGTTACCCGTCATTTCTTCCAGCTTCTTCTTGAAGTCCGAGAGCTGTGGAGATAAAAGATATTCACAAGTCATATATTGATGCTTTTCCAGATGAATAGCGCAAGACTTCAGAATATGGTTTTAACCTGAATGTTCAGTGTTGAGACATGTCTCTCCACATTTCTCTTTGCTTCCGCTTCCTCATCAAGCTGCTCCTGAAGGGCATTGCGGTCATCCTCTATTTGTCGTAGCTTGGTAGACAATTGCAGCTTCTGTCTTGTTTCTTCAGCTAGCAACTCCTAAAAAAGGCAGAAATTGTAAAGCAACAACTCAAACTTTGTTGAGAGTAACAGGTTCCATAGCTACACTATACAGTACAGTTTATAAAACTAACTGTATATGGAATAACATCTCATTGCTACATTTTGGATAATTGTAGCAATTAGTTACTTTGTTAAGTTTATTTGTAAACTAATTTCGAGAGGATTACGTGCTTATGATTGCTAGCGGCTGGACCCGCATTATCCAATTCGCAATGCACCAATCAGACGATTTCTAAGCTACTACAAATACCCTGGGTTACGTATCACCGCTATCTTTATTTTGAAGAATCCCCCCTTCCACCCCTACTCCTTCTCCTTCCTAGATGGGTGGCACGGTGGCCTAGTGCTTAGCACTGTTGCCTCAAAGCAAGAACGTTTCTAGTTCCAGGCTTTAGCAAACCAGCCGAGGTTTCTTTGCGGAGTTTGCATGTTCTCCCGGTGCTCATATGGGTTTCCCCCGAGTTCCCCGGTTTCTTCCCACTGACCAAAAACATGCAACCTAAGTTTATTGACTAATCCAAATCAACACCATAGACTTGCTCCTACCTAGTACTTATCTCTTTAAAGAGCAACTACTATCTGCTTTTCAGCCACCATGACAGGGGAGTTCTCGAGATCTACCTGAGCTCAAACTCCCCTCTTGCCTTGCAACGGGAGGGAGCCCTGGGCTCGAGGATCTTATGAGCTCGGAGCTCTCTCTAAGGACAGCATGCCAAATTAGCTTTATATTCAATCATCAGCTAAGTGTGAACTCCTGAAACTTAAAAAGTGAGTAAACTCATTTTAACCAAGAACTGTTAAGTTGTCATAACTTAATTTTTATAATTATGCACATGGTTCATTTACTTAAAGATTACATGAAATACCCCCAAAAAAATTTTAAGATGGTAGTATCAGTAAGTTTGTTTTAAAGTAAGTGTGCTCAGTAAGTGTGCTCCAAAACAGTGACAAAATTCGTGTTTAGAAACCATTATAAACTTCCAAAGCTTGCAGTTTGTCATTTCCGTCTAAATAGATGAACTATTTTATTTTATGTCACCTTATACTTCAGGTTCTCATCAATTCTTGGCCAATAAAATGCTCTCTGGTATCTAACATGCCCTGCCACCTTCAAGACACTTGTCAATTGCTTTTCATTTGATGTGTTTGAGGTTAAACACTCTCACTGCTAGGGCTGGGATAACACAAACATTGAACAAAAATGCACGTTCTGATGCACTTAACGGGACCTTTAAAATTAAGGCAATATTTACTCACTTTTTAAAGTAAAGTCAACTAATCACTTTTACAGTGTCAGTACCCTGTAATATTACACATGGATTCAAATAGAGTCTTAAAACAAGAAAAGTACAATACAATACTCAGTTACTATAGTTTTATTACAATATATCCTCTTCATTTGATCATTTTTTAAATAAATACTTTGACTCAAACATTTACAGAATTTGTTATTTAATGCAAAAATAGTTTAGTACCAGGCATATTTAGAACAAGATTAACTTGATGAAATCTTAAAAGATGTCCAAAAATTTGTGGTGGGTCGTTATCTGCATTAACGTGCTGCGTTAACGCAAGACTCTTATCGGGCGATAAAAAAAATCAGATAATAAAATCTATTCTCAAAGTTGAGTTGGGAGCTGGGTCTATTCTACGCAAGCTATGATGACTTTCACCTTGATATTTTAGCGCGGATGTATACCTGACCAGTGAGCTGTCTGACAAAAAGTGCCCTTCTGAATCAAATCAGCAGGATGCCCTTCTGGAACTTTCCCTTGCTTCGAAGACACTACTGATTACGCTTACATGGACATCTGTAATCTAGTTATTTGCCTTAATAGACAATTATATAGTTAAGATGTTTACATAAAGTGCTTTCATGTAAGAGTTTCCTGTAATTTTGGGTGACTTTAACTGCAGTTTGGCAGTTTCACATTCACTCATGAACATTTTATTCATGCCCCCGTGACAAACTGGGGTATTAGATGCAAATAAGGAGTAAGGACTGGTGGGAGTGTTATAGAATTTAATAACACACGCCAAATGGAAAGAAAAAACTTCCTCATTTTGCGATGTGTGCGTGTGCGTGTGTGTGCGGTCTTTTACTGACAGCCGCGTGTGTTGATCTTGTCGGAAAATATGGCGAAAAGTCCTACATGATGGTAATAGTTTGATTGCGGTGTTTACTTCAATAATGCCACTAATATATGCATACTCCACGTCTGAATTTCATTTCTGTTTAGTTCAGTTATGACTTTAGTCGGATTAAGGTCATCAAAAATCACTGTTTGGAGCTTATGTAGGCCTACAGTTCAAAATTCATGTTTAACTGAATAAACAGTTAGTAAACACAAGAACATCTTATAGAAGATCATTTATTTTCATCACCAATTATCATAGTAGAACAGTTTCTCAAGCAGTTTCTCGATGCATTTTGGAAACAGGAGATGAGCCCTGGGTCTAATGCGCCACCTGGCTTGAGAACGCATTCTCTAAGACTTACTATTTGTCATTATTTGGGTAGCACACATATTCTGAATGCCTTCGGCAGAATTCAAATGAGCCATTTTAAACTAGATTAATCTAGATTAATTCCAAGATTACAGTGAGATTAATCTAGATTAAAAAATTATCTATGCCCACCTATACCAAAAATACTAATACATTGTAAATTTAAGTCTTTATATTGTTCCACTACACTTTAAACCACTTGTTTTGTGTGATATCTTTATGTTGTACAATTTCGAATACATTTTTGCATAAATACATTTTTTTACATTGAATGATGGTGAAACATAATTGTATTTTTTCAATCGTTATTTGAAACATGCAAGTAGACTCTTTACTTGCATTAAATATGCTTTCTATGTATAAATAAACAAGAAATGACTCAATTTAATTTGATGCAGACACCAAAATACATATTATTCGTCTTGTCTTCGACGTAACACACCTGTGTATCTTGAACTTGAGAACTCAAGCTAGCCACATCTTTGCTAAGCTTTATGTTCTTCCCCTCGGCTTCATTTAGAAGGTTGGTAACACTCTCCAGTTCCACCTGCAACAACAAAACCCACATGTTAAATATGCAGTTTGCACCAAGAATTGGTACAAAACATATTGGAGGTTGTCAAAACAACACAAATTCAATATCTTTGAATACACTCTCCTTCACTCACAGTGATTTTGGAGACCCGATCTCCCAGCTCAGCTTTGTGCCTCTCGCTGTCATTAAATCGAGATTGCAGGTCGGCCAGCTGTCCTTCCAGCTTCTTCTTCTTGTGCTCCACATCCTGTTTGCCCTGAGTAAGAGAACGAAGCTCCACATGGAGTTCTGACGTCTCCTTCTCCAGAGCTTGCTTGACTTTCTCCAGGTTTACCTTCACCTAAGAAGCATTTTACATAAGCACTTGAGTGGTTATTCAAAAAGTCAGTCAAATCAACATTGTTTAGTTCTGGATGTGGTTGCCTACCCTCTTGGACTGCTCAAGTTGCTCTGTGAGCTCCTCCAAAGCTTGGGTGTGTTTTTGTCGCATCTCCTGCACCTGAGCCTCATGGACGCGGCTCTCCTCCTCTATAGCTCTCTTCAAAAGAGTCACTTCCTGCTCACGTTTGGCCCTGAAAATACGGTATATGTAGCATTATGATTAGGATAATGCTATCTAATAAACCATCTCTCAATGGATAATGGACTAGCTGGCCAAAGAATTAATTTCACTGAAATAATGCTTTTAAGCATATTAGGTGATGTGCATCTCTGTAATGAGAAGGGGTGTGGTCTAATGACATCAACACCCTATATCAGGTGTGCATAATTATTAGGCAACTTCCTTTCCTTTGGCAAAATGGGTCAAAAGAAGGACTTGACAGGCTCCAAAAAGTCAAAAATAGTGAGATATCTTGTAGAGGGATGCAGCACTCTTAAAATTGCCAAGCTTCTGAAGCGTGATCATCGAACAATCAAGCATTTCATTCAAAATAGTCAACAGGGTCGCAAGAAACGTGTGAAAAAACCAAGGCACAAAATAACTGCCCATGAACTGAGAAAAGTCAAGCGTGCAGCTGACAAGATGACCAGTTTTTCCATATTTCAGAGCTGCAACATCACTGGAGTGCCCAAAAGCACAAGGTGTGCAATACTCAGACACATGGCCAAGGTAAGAAAGGCTGAAAAACGACCACCACTGAACAAGACACATAAGCTGAAACGTCAAGACTGGGCCAAGAAATATCTCAAGACTGATTTTTCTAAGGTTTTATGGACTGATAAAATGAGAGCGAGTCTTGATGGGCCAGATGGATGGGCCCGTGGCTGGATCAGTAAAGGGCAGAGAGCTCCAGTCCGACTCAGATGCCAGCAAGGTGGAGGTGGAGTACTGGTTTGGGCTGGTATCATCAAAGATGAGCTTGTGGGGCCTTTTCGGGTTGAGGATGGAGTCAAGCTCAACTCCCAGTCCTACAGCCAGTTTCTGGAAGACACCTTCTTCAAGCAGTGGTACAGGAAGAAGTCTGCATCCTTCAAAAAAACCATGATTTTCATGCAGGACAATGCTCCATCACACGCGTCCAAGTACTCAACAGCGTGGCTGGCAAGAAAGGGTCTAAAAGAAGAAAAACTAATGACATGTCCTCTTTGTTCACCTGATCTGAACCCCATAGAGAACCTGTGGTCCATCATCAAATGTGAGATTTACAAGGAGGGAAAACAGTACACCTCTCTGAACAGTGTCTGGGAGGCTGTGGTTGCTGCTGCATGCAATGTTAATGGTGAACAGATCAAAACACTGACAGAATCCATGGATGGCAGGCTTTTGAGTGTCCTTGCAAAGAAAGGTGGCTATATTGGTCACTGATTTGTTTTTGTTTTGTTTTTGAATGTCAGAAATGTATATTTGTGAATGTTGAGATGTTATATTGGTTTTACTGGTGAAACTAAATAATTGAAATGGGTATATATTTGTTTTTGTTAAGTTGCCTAATAATTATGCTCTGTAATAGTCACCTGCACACACAGATATCCTCCTAAAATAGCTAAAACTAAAAACAAACTAAAAACTACTTCCAAAAATATTCAGCTTCGATATTAATGAGTTTTTGGGTTCATTGAGAACATGGTTGTTGTTCAATAATAAAATTAATCCTCAAAAATACAACTTGCCTAATAATTCTGCACTTCCTGTATTATGTCAAAATGTAAAGCTTTTCCTTAAAACAAGCTAAATGTTTTGCCAATAGGGTAAGTAAAATAATTGTATTTCTAGGCATGGGACGATAAACGGTTTCAAGGTTTACCACGGTTTGAAAAAGTCATTTAAAACCGCTCAAATTTCCTGTTATACTCTTCCTGATGTATACGTAAGTTTGTTTGTTTCGTTTTTAGTTTTTAGGGCAACAGTATCTCTAGCAGAAAAGACTATCCACATCAAAAGCTACCGGCCAGCCCACAATTCAGCAAACATCTGATAAACAAATCGCGTATGCGCCAACATCCCAGCATGCCATAGACCTGGGGTGCATTTCCCAAAACCATCGTTAGCCAACTAAGGTCGCAAGTTCCATCGTTATAAAAGATAGTTTGTTGATTTGCCGTTTCCCAAATCCATCGTTCCAACGAACATTCACAAACTGTGTCGCAAACTTGAAACGACACCTCTGGAGCTGTAGTTAGAAACAGTTCCTGGCTGTGTACTATTCCCACTTATCCTCCCTATGCCCTATTCATTTAGAACATTCTAACATTCAAATTTGGAATTATTAAAAATAAAAAAGCATTAAGGTCATCTCTCTTAGGTGTAATTTGCTTTGAAAGTATTTTTACAGTTCAGTTTTAGCAATCTTCATTTTTACAATTGTGCTCCCTTCGCAGTGCACTTTGAAAACTTTGAACACAGCCTCATGACAAAAGCTTAGTGACTATTTTTTAAAAGCGGAATTTATGTTACGTCTCCAAAGCTTGTGAAAACAAAAACATAGCATACGTTAATGCTTTTAATTTATAGTAGTTTATTTATTAAGTATCTGTACTGTATATGACATGGGCCTGCTGGTTAAAGCATATGGTTTGCACGTGATAAAATTGTAAAAGCAAACTTTTCAAAAAAATAAATAAACAAATTGCTGCTTAATAATAATAATAATCATCGTCATCATTAATATTATTATTAAAATAAGATTTTTTTTTCATTTTCTAATAAATAATAAATATAAAATTGTATTTCTTAATAAATAGCCTCATTATTTATTTATTCATTTATTTATTTATATGATTTATATATGATATTAGAATACGTGTTAGCTTTTGTAAGTGATTTTATTTTTTAGAATAGAACATGTAATGTTCTCAATAATATTTGTAAAGGAAACATAGGCTCTGTATGTGCCATTTACATATACTTCAATTATTATGGAAAACAAGTGCATGTTTTTACCAAAACTAATATTGAATTTTATTTTAAATGCGTGTGCTTGTATAGTTTGCACAAAGAAATTATGGGGTTCTCCTCTAAAGAAGTAGTTACTCCACCCTGTTTTATGGGCGTTTTACATTATAACTAACGTGGTTCAAATGATGGATCTGCGACAGAGAAACTAAGGGTTTTGGGAAACACTCGTAACTACATCGTTCTTTTCCCAAACGATGCATCGTACTATGATAGTTCCGCCGCGAGTTACATCGTTGTTTGAGAAACACACCCCTGAACAGTACAGTGGCTTATTTATTCATTCATTCATTTTCTTTTCGGCTTAGGCCAAAGTGGAATGAACCGCCAACTTATCCAGCATATGTTTTACGCAGCAGATGTCCTTCCAGCTGCAACCCATTACTGGGAAACACCTATACACACTCATTCACACACATACACTACACTTTAGCCTACCCAATTTACCTATACCACATGTCTGTGGACTTGTAGGGGAAACCGGAGCACCCAGAGGAAACCCACACCAACACAGGGAGAACATGAAAACTTCACACAGAAATGCCAACTGACCCAGCCGAGGCTCGAACCAGCGACCTTCTTGCTGTGAGGCGATTGAGCCACCCACTGCGCCACCGTGACGCCCTGGCTTATTTATATCCAAAGAAAAGAAAGATCTCAAAAGATGCATGTCATGTTTTTGAAACTAACGAAGACAGCAGAAGTCAATGATTTATTTTTATTATTTAGCCTGACATGTTTACTGTTTCAGAATATTACAAATGTTTCTTAAAGCAAAATGTATCGTGTTCAAAAAAAGAACACAATTGTTGAGTGCGGAAAGAAGTTGTTGTTTTTTACCCAGACATTTAAAAAGAATATATTTTAGAGCTGTAATCACACTACCGTGATACTGTGAAACTGTGATACTTTAATTTAAGGTTATCATACCGTCACATTCTTATACTGGTCCATGTCACGTTTGTGGGTCTTTCTGTTTTTCTTGCATGTGTGTGTGTGTGTGGTGTGTGTGTGTGTGTGTGGGAAGTGGGTGTGTCTTGTTTGAGTTCTTCACTGCGTGGTGTGTGTCTGTATGTGTGTTTACATTCATCAGCTGGGTGGTCACGTGTTTTGTTGCTACTCTCAACGCACAGGTGTTGGTTATCAGTCACAGCTGATGCGCGTTCCGAGCGCTATATATGTTCAGTGTTTTGTAGTTAGCTTTATCAGTTCGTTGTTTGTTCACTCCTGTGTCTGCTCTGTTAGACTCTCTCGCTCGTCTGGGTGAAGGCTTACCGTCTTAACCTGTTTCTGTTGGACCTTACGCAAGTCTCCGTCTCTTTGATGTTGTTACTACTGCCTGCCCTGAGGACAACATTATTTGTGAGAGACGTCACCTCATATCTGTTTCTCTTATGAACTTTACCGTGGGTAAACTCGACGATTCCCTTGAGAGCGGCTCCTTAGCGCGACCTTCCCCTTCCCTCGATATCTGGTGAGATATCCTTCTGAGACTGCTATACAACCTTGGTTCACAGATGAACCTTCATCGCTGTTTAGCGTGTCGTATTCTGGTGTGAGCATCCTTGCCTTACACTATATCTGGTGAGATATACCAGTTGTGACTTTTATAATAAATCATCTTGTTTCACTTGCATTTGGGTCTCCTGTGTTTATCATTGTGACAGGTCCATGCCTGTTTTTATTTCAAAGCGAAAACAAGATTATTTGGTTTACGCCATTGGCTGATTGTTTAGTTTGTTTTAAGGAAAAACCCACTTAAATTTGACATTATTTCTAAAAACAAGAAAATATATATTTTTTCTTGTCTTGAAAATGTACTTACTATTATTTGTTTTCACTATGGATGTCAATGACAGCTTTTTTTTAACATTCTTCTACTTTTGAGTTTAACAGACGAAAGAAATTCATAAACGTTTGGATACACTTGTGTATCTGGCAAATGGTGAGAAGATATAAAATTTTGGGTGGACTATCCCTTTAAATCTGTACAATTCACATCACATTGCAATTACAGTAACTGTATCCTTACACACCTGAGCTCCTGCTGAGTGGCTGTGGTGTCCAGTGTGTCCTCCAGCTCTGATTTGAGGGCTTCAAGCTCCTCTCCTAAATCTCTTTTGGTCTTTTCAGCCTTGTTTCGAGCAGCCCGCTCTGACTCCAGGTCTTCTTGAAGATCCGAGATGTGTCCCTCCAGCTCCCTGATCTTCTTCAAAGCATTGTTTTTCTGACCTGTCTCATCCTCCAGTCTAGTGTAAATGCAAGATGGAATAAACTGTAGTTACTGTAGCTGTCTAATATGATAGGAAACTACACAATAGTTCACCTAAAACGAAGATGTTTTGAAAAATGTTGGAAATCTGTAACCATTGACTTCCATAGTATTTGTTTTTTCTACTATGAATGACAATGATTACAGGCTTCTAAAATTTTTCAAAATATCTTATTTTGTGTTCAACAGAAAAAGAAAACTCATTTAAGGGTAATTAAATGATTTATTTTTCTTTTTTGGGTGAACCATTTACCATTGTTTTTTCTACTATGGGTGTCAAAGGTTACAGGTTTCCAACATTTTTCAAAATATCTTCTTTTGTATTCAACAGAAAGAGAAAACTCTTTTGAGTGTAAGTAAATGGTGATTAATTTTTCATTTTTGGGTGAACCACAGACTTCCATAGTATTTGTTTTCCCTACTATGGATGTCAATAGTTACAGGTTTCCAACATTTTTCAAAATATCTTCTTTTGTGTTCAACAGAAAAAGAAACTAATATGAGGGTAAGTAAATGGTGATTCATTTTTCATTTTTGGGTTAACCATTAACTTCTGTAGTATTTGCTTTTTCTACTATGGATGTCAATGGTTACAGGTTTCTAACATATTTCAAAATATCTTCTTTTGTGTTCAACAGAAAAAGAAAACTCATTTGAGGGTAAGTAAATAGTGATTAATTTTTCATTTTTGGGTGAACCATTGACCATAGATTTTTCTACTATGGATGTTAATGGTTACAGGTTTCCAACAATTTTGAAAATATCTTCTTTTGTGTTCAACAGAAAGAGAAAACTCTTTTGAGGGTAAGTAAATGGTGATTAATTTTTCATTTTTGGGTGAACCAATGACTTCCATAGTATTTGTTTTTCCTACTATGGATGTTAATGGTTGCAGGTTTCCAACATTTTTCAAAATATCTTCTTTTGTGTTCAACAGAAAAAGAAAACTAATTTGAGGGTGAGTAAATAGTGATTCATTTTTTTCATTTTCATAGGTGAACTGTCCCTTTAATATCCCAGATGTTATGTTTTTGAAGAAATACTTCACATATAAAAAATATTTTTGTGTACCGAGCCAATGCAGCCTGAAGCTCCTCCTCTTTCTTAGCCAGCTGGGCTTTCAGATCTGCAATCTGAGCTTGAAGGTCAGCGATCTGCTCCTGAAGGTCATTGGATTCAGCCTCCAACTTCCTCTTGGCTTTATCCAACTCCTGTCGGGTCTTCTCCTCTTTTTTCAAGCGCACTACAGATTGACAAAAATATTATACGTTTTAATCATTTAGTAATAATCAGACATCATGGTGAAGATGTGATTATGAATCAAAAGTGAATAACGGACAAACCCTCCAGTTCTGAGATCATTGACTCGTGCTTGTTCTTCAGCTTGGTCAGGTTTTTGGATTTTTCTTCTTCTTCTGCTAGGTTTGAGCTAAAATCTGCTATTCTTTCTTCTAGAAGCTTCCTCTCCTGCAAATGGAGTTCTATTAATTTAGTACACAAAGTGCCAGCTGTGTCCCAATATGGCATCTAAAGTAAGAAAATCGGAAACCAAACCTTCTGCAGTTTGTTGTTTTGGTCATCCATCACCAGGATATCGTCCTCTAGCTTCTTGATCTTTGCATCACAGGTAACCTTCTCCAGCTGCAGCTTCTGACGAGCATCCTCTTCCTCCTCAAGATGCTCCTCAAGATCCTAGCAACATTAATTCAGAGATGAGAGACAGACACATGAATGCAATTTTTGGCAGGCAAAGGCAGCATTATTAAATTTTTTTGTAAGAGAAGAAAAATAAAGTGAGCTAAAATGACATACCTAATTAAAAAAAAATAAAAATGTGATGACTATGTTTTCGGTAGAGATCAAACTATACTAAGAACTTGTAAACAGTATATACATGCAATTTTATGGGCTGTGTTTAGGTGTGTAGCTTCACCAAACATTAGTAAACCATAACAGATCAGATAGATTTAGCAGACCCTGAGATAATATTCAAAGAGAGGCATTAGTTGTTGCTTAAATGAAAATTCTGTCAGCATTTACTCACCCTTTGCTTGTTTCATACCTGTCAAACAAAAGAAGATATTTTGTAGAAAAATGGAAATGTGTAACCATTGACTTCCATAGTATTTGTTTTTACTACTGTGGAAGTCAGTAGTTAAAGCTTTCCAACATTCCTCAATACACCTCCTTTTTTGTTCAACAGAACAACAGCTGATATGGAACAAGTAAAGGGTGAGTAAATAATGACAAAATATTCATTTTTTTATGAACTATCCCTTTAAAAACAATGAACATTTTGGTTACAAGAGCTAGGGACATATTTACATTGCTTTTGGAGGTGCAAACTCATTTTAGGATTCTGGAACTTTATTGCTCATGATAATAGCATCATCCTACAGAAAAAAAAAATTTAACTTACTTTTGGGGCACCCAACTAAAACGTAGGCAATGTCACTGACCCTTCACAGAAACTGTTTAATAAGTTGCTACTTGTGGCAATTTTTAGACAGAAAAGACTTGAGACAAATGGTTTTGTGTGTTTTCCTACGTTTGGGGAAAATGTCTTATGTTGTGAAATGGCAGTTGGGGAGGGGTTTTGTGCGTGTAGTAGGTAACGGGGGGGATTGGGGGGGGGGTGCTCACATGTAACACTAGCCGGCCCACATTAAAAAAAATTGTCTGGCCCTTCTGTCCGATGGCCAGTCCGCCCCCCTGATGTGACTGTTCAATTCTGTGACTATTTAGTCACCGATATTAGTATTTATACAGGAGATGGTATTTTGTTTTTATTTATTTAACCCCACCCTCCATCTATTGATTTATTTGGTATTATCATTATTTTCTTCTTCAAATGTTTATTTATTTACATATTTGTATATTGATTTGTTCATTCAATTGTTATTATTGTTTACGAATTAAATTTTTGCGAAAACTGGAATATAGCATAAAAGACGTGCAAATAAAGCTGTGTTTCCATCCAACAAGTCAAAGAGAACAAAATCATCACTTCCTGAATAAATGACGGCAAATATCAAAAGTAAAAACAGAATTTGCTGCAGTAGGAGAAGCTGCGTGAATCTTTTCCTTATTGAATTAATTACTTGTGCCTCAGAAGACAATGTGGACACGCAATGAATGTGTGGTGGCGTTTAAAGGCGTAAGACGCAGAGCACAGATTTTCTTGGCAATTCTGGAGGTAATTAATAATATAATAACACTAATACTCAAATGGGGGCGACGCAGTGGCGCAGTGGGTAGCGCTTTCCCCTAACAGCAAGAAGGTCGCTGGTCCGAGCCTCGGCTGGGTCATTTGGCATTTCTGTGTGGAGTTTGCATGTTCTCCCCGTGTTTGCATGGGTTTGCTCCGGTTTCCAAAACAACATTTCAGATGCTTTTCAATGTGCTCAGCCTGCTGGTTTGTCCATTTACATACATTTTTATCATCACATGATCTCTTGAGTTTTTTAATGAGCATACTGGAATTTGTTCGGTAAAAGTGTTTCCATCGTAGTTTATGCATATGTTTTCTTATTGAATAAAAAGTTTTTTCTACTCAGTTATACATTTTTTATGCGCATTTTAAAAATGTTTACGCATCTTGCCGTTTCCATTAAATGTTTTTTTATGCGCATATCCAAAATGTGCATAAAACTAGGTGGATGGAAACATAGCTGCTGTCTTTAAAAGTTGCTTCTAATTGATTGTATTTTCGAAAGTACATTATACATTTTTCCTGATCATTTTGAACAAACACATCACAAAAACAACACGACACAATGAACATACTTTAATCTGTTCGTGCATTTTCTTCTTTTCCATTTGCAGGGCTGCACCACGATCCTCCTCCTCCTCCAACCTGGCCTCCATCTCATGCAAGATCTCCTCCAGTTCTTGTTTCTTGCTAGCCAGCCGTACTCTCATCTCCTCTGCCTCTGCATAGAGCTCTGTCTCGGCCTGCAGCTTCTCCTGGAGCTGGTTCCTTTCATCCATAAGCTGAAATATTGTTCATGATCAGTATGTATTTAAATGCAGGAGGGCGATGTCAGGAGCTCTTTGTACCTGTGTGTGCTTCAGTGCAATGTCTTTTAGCTCGACCTCAAACTTCTGAGCAGATTCTTTGGCCTTTTGGAGCTCCTCCTCCTTCAGGCTCATCTCCTCCTCTTGACGCGTCACCTGCAGGAGAGGCTTCACCTGTGGCAATAGATGGAAACGTGTTTAGATTAATCAACCATGTTTAAGGGGGCGGGGCATGTCAGATACTAGAGAGCATTTGATTGGTCAAGATTAGATAAGAAACTGAAGTATGAGGTGTCGTGAAAATAAGTGTTGGTGGATTTAGGCAGAAGTGATAAACTACAAGCTTTACATGTTTATATCAGTTTTATATCTCCTAATGTGAATTTTGTCACTGTTGTGGTGCACACTAGCTTATAGATATCCTTAAAACTAACAATACTGATGCTAAAAAACTTTATTTTAATTTCATGTGACCTTTAAGTTACATAAATTATTACCCATTTTTCATCTTGACAGCAAATTTTGATTTAGTTTGAGCCATATTTTTGTCTTTTGAATTCACTGAAAGTGAAAGTAAGTGTGTGCTGTGGCGAGTTGATGCTATTAGTTTAGAAGTGTATTGCGTGCTATCCAATTTACCACTGATTAATACCACAGGCATATTATTTAACAGCAAATCGTAGTTTTAGTCTAGTTTCAGTTGACTACATTTAATGAGATTATCTACTCTAGATTTAGCTGACTAAAATCTAATCACTTTACTTAAATCATATTGTATTATGCATATGTCTAAATTTTAGGCGCATTATATAGAACACACTTATAAACATGAATAATATTAAGATTTGAACCCAGATTGGCCCAGATTTATCAGTTGTGGTGTAACATTAGGCCTTCACTGCAAAAAAATATTTTTCTTAGATGTTTTGTCTTGTTTCTAGTCCAAATATGTAAAAATTCCTATATCAAGAAACATTTTCTAGACGAGCAACAAATATAGTCTCGCTTTCGGAAATAACAAGTTTTTCCTTAAAACAAGCATAATTTAAATTTAATTTAATTTTGCTTACTTTATTGGCAGATTATTTTGCCTGTTTTAAGGAAAAACTCACTCACTCAATCTGATCTAATCATTATTTCTGAAAACAAGGCAATATTTTTTTGTTCTGCGTGATGATAAACAAAGTGATTTAAGTAGATTTCAAAACGGAAACAAAATATTCTTTAGGGGGTTGGTTCGACTGCAGACTTATTAAGGCCTTATTTTTTTTAGCTATGGAATTTAAGACTTTAAAATTAATTTAAGGATCCGCGGACACACTGGTTTAGTCTCACCTTAGTGAAGAGTCTCCACCACTGCCAGTTCCTGAGTTTCAGATAAGCAGCACAGTTCCTCTGGATCACCTTCATAGCTGTCAGCTGTTGCTGCCTCTTGGCAAAGGCCCTACACATGGTTTTAAATGAATAAGATTAATTCAAATTACACTTTGCTATCATTTAAAGGAAACTGTATTAATAAACTCTACCCACTTTCTGGCTAGGAATCCCCTGGCCTGTGCCTGGAAGGCAATGATGATGACTGTGATCTTGAGGTCTCGCTCCTCTTCAAGCTGAGCCAGGACTCCAGTGCGGAAGAAGATTTTGCTCTGACCAATTCGATAGAGGTTTGGATCAATGTCCAGGTGCTTGATCTACAGAGAGAGTTAGATAACAGAAGATGCTTTTACATTATAACTATAAGATTATTATTTTTATCAAGGTTTCATTGGATAATGTCTTACCATCAGACAGCATGCCTGCTTGCCATCCATGAAGCCTTTTGGAATAGCATTCGCTGCCAAGATCTCATATCTGCATGTCAAGGTAAAATGATTTTACCATACAATTGCAAAATACCATGCAATACATTTGGCACATCATACCTACAGCTGTATGTATTCTTGCAATGTGAGTACTATACATATACTGTATTCAGTCAAGCCCTAAATTATTCATACCTTTGGCTTAAAGTTACTTCAACTGGTTAATTCAACCAGCAAATATATATATATATTTTTTTTTGACCGGAAATGACACAGGCTTCTGCCAAAAGATAGAAAGACGTTGTAGAAGAGGCATCATTGTGGAAAAAAATATTTCTCAGCTTTTATTTACATTGGAACAAAACAAGTCATGTCCAAAATATTACAATTTGTTACAGTCTCTGGGAAAATTCAAAGTTATATACAATTCCAAATAATCCAAGCTGTTCTAAAGCATCCTAATTACCCTGATTCATTGGGAAAAGCTGTTTCAACCAAATCAACTGGTGAAAAACAGTTGGTTTGTGGGCAGTCATGGCTAAAACAAAAGAGCTCAGTGAGAACCTGCGGCAATGCAGTGTAGCTTCTCACAAGTCAGGAAAGGGCTACAAGACCATATCTAAATCCAGGGATATGAATAACTTCGGGCTTGATATATATATATATATATATATATATATATATATATATATATATATACATGTTAGATGATGCAAATAAGATGTGAATGTCTCACTAAATGACAAACTCAGTCTAACATAATACAGTTGCTCACCTCTGTCGGAACTCCTGGAAGACGATTCTGTTTGGAAATCCTTGACGGCAGATGCGAATCCCCTCTAGCACACCATTACATCTCAACTGCTCTAGCACCAGGTGGGCATCCAGCTTCCCAGCCTGAAGGCCAAAAAAATGCATTCAACATGGATATAACAAATACACAACAAAATACACAAACAGAATTTGTACCACTACTTTTGGTATGGAATGCAATGGCGATATACCCGTTTTTCATGGTTGGGGATAATACAGCGAACGAAGTTTGGCTGTGTGTTGTGCAGTGTGGTCATCAGCTTGGCCAGGGACTCTTTGTAAAGCTGGCCCACGGTACGAAACATGCCCTTCTTGGTCTTAGAAGCACTAGGTGCAAGGCTGTCTGACATCTTAGCAATGGTTTCCAATCCAACCACACGATCAGCTATACAATAATGCACAAAATAAAAAAAGGAGAATTTTAACCATTATTCTCAATGACTAACCAAAGCAAAAAGACTGTAAATCATAAACAAATCGCCAATTATGAACAAACATTCAGTGTCAACTGGGCTGCAACAGCTTTGTTTTTAGACACTGTAATAAAAAAGGGAGCGTAATACTGACCATCTTTCCACAGATCTTGCACAAATGGATTGGAGGAATTATTCAGCAATGCTGTAACATTGTCATTTAGAGGGTCCATGTTTTTGGTCAACCATGCTACGGCATTGTAGTTCACCTTTAATTCAGAAAGAGTACAAAATCCACTAAGAATTCACTTCGCATTGCATTTCCTCTGATCTCAACATCCAGAAAGACTTTTAAGTTCCATGAAGTTCCAGACAGCATCAGTAAAAACTTCCTACTTTGTTTTTATAAATTCACATTTGATACTGAATTTTCAGAAATATTAAAATTAAAGGACGATCCTGTGTTGGCTTTACTAGACTAGTCAGTGATATCACACTATTTACTCAGTATTTAAGTGTTTTTTACCTAAATTATAGCATCAATGAAGGATTTCTGCTGTCAAACATATATGCAGAAGTGTACATTGGTGGCTACACAGCTGTCCTTTCGTAATTTGGGACCAATCTCAGAACCAAAGCATTAAAAATGTTTAAATTTGCGGAAATGTTAACCAATCATACCTACGGGCATTTTCTTTGAGTCCAAAATCCACTGTCCAAACAGGACAGAAAATAACCTATTCATTTGAAATTATGATGTAAATTTGGATCTCGATATAACAGAACAGTATAAAAAAGTGCATACTTCTTTTCACATCTGTCCATGAAGTCAGAACTCACCCGTCCAGCATAGTGTTGCACAGAAAATTCAGTCTTGTCCTTCAGTTGCTTAGGTTTTGCAAACTTCGTATGATTAGCATGAGTGTTGCAAAGTTTCTCCACAAAGGACACGTCTGTTGCCTTTGGAAACCAACATTCTTCATCCAGCAAAGCCAAGATGCCTGGAGGATTGTTCTGTGAGGGAGTTTCAGTAAAAGTGAGTGACATTACATACCGCAAACACAAGACATAATCACTTAAACCTATAGAACCTGACAAAACAAAAAAGCATGTCTGTTATAGCATTTATGACAAATGGATTGAACTAAAAGGCATCATTCTGAGAACAAGAAATCTGCAAATCTACACATAAAAATGTACCGGTCTTTCAATAAGCTCAATGCAAGGTTGTAAATCCAGCCCAAAGTCGATAAAGTTCCATTCGATGCCTTCCCGCTGATACTCCTCCTGCTCCAGGATGAACATGGTGTGGTTGAAGAGCTGCTGGAGCTTCTCATTGGTGTAGTTGATGCACAGCTGCTCGAAGGAATTGTTCTGAAGGAGAAACAGGATGTATATGTTTAGTGTTTTTTAAACCAACATTTAAATACTTCCTTAATTTGTTTTTCCAAACCTCAAAAATCTCAAAACCAGCAATGTCCAAGATCCCCAGAAAAGAAGCACCCTGGCGTTTCGTCTTGTCTAACGCTTTGTTGACTCTTTGAAGGATCCAACGGAACAAGCGTTCGTACATAGCTTTAGCTAAAGCTTCAATGGCAAAATCAGCCTGTAATAGAAAAAATAAGTATTAATAATATTGTACAACAATATTATATGTTTAACAACATCACAGCATGACTAGGCACTTTCTTCACCTGTTCTTTGGTTTGGGCCTTTTGAACAACCTCACGACCCACTTTAATACGTGGTGTTAGAATGGCTCTTGTGAAGTCTGTCACATTGATGCCTTGAAGATGGCAAACTTTCTGTGCAGCTGAAAATGACACACATTTAAGATGTCAGTTTGGTCTGCAGTGTTGATCTATATTCATCTGAGAAGTCTAGAACTTTGCATTGTCTGACCTGTGTTGTCTGGCATGGTAGCTTGTTCTTGGTTCCTCTCTTTCTTGAACTCGATGTTACCCAACTGCAGCACAGTTGAGACTACTTTGAGGACATCTGACAAAAAAAAAAACATTTATCAGAATTGATTATCTTTTAAAAGACTCTAAACTTTAACACTGACATGCATTGATGCAATAGATAAAATTGTTCTGTGATATCTAAATAGAAATGACAGGTTGTGGCTTAAGTACTGTATATGGAAAATAATTCTCTAGGAATGGCTTTAGAGGTCCATTTCCATCCCTGGGATATTATTTGGTTGGTTTTGACCATACTTGGGTCGTGAATATTAATGAGCTCAGCTCTGATAACCCAGCAGCTCATGTCAGTGCCTGATGCTTACACAAAATGATGTACTCTGAAGCACGTTATGATTTTGCCAAGTACGATGCGATCCTGGATTAACATCTATGTTGATCCTGGAACATCAATTTTGTTCGAAAATGTAATACACACCTATTCCCTACCCCTAAACCCAACCATAACTGTAAATTATTCCCAAAATCAGAGGGGGATAATCATGTAGAAGTGCATAAACCTAATCGTAAGCCTAAACTTAACATAAAAGGTAAACATATATCTTTTAATTCTGATTGGCTGATTGAAATGTTGTTCTATGATCAACATAGATGTTAATCCAGGAACATGTCCTACTTGGTGAAATCAGGTTGGTGTACTCTGAAATACACACATAAAATAATAATCATACTTAAATATTTTAACAAATTAAGCAGGCTCTTTGTTAAACGACAATCTTTTCAACAGAAGTGGGAAATAGGTTTATTTTAGCTAGAAGGATGAGTACGCTATCTTTACGCCACCAGAGTTACCTAGTTTGCTTCTGAGTTGTGTTAAGGATGAAACATAGGCTAAAATAGAACTATACTTAACAAAAAAAAGGATGCATTTAGACTTGTACTTTGTAGTTTTAGAGTATATGAAAACACGAGCAGGAATTAGTATCAACCTCTACATAAACAGTTGAGTATTAAGAAGTGTTTTGGCATCGTTTCACTTCAGAAAAACCTCATTACAAATGTTCACACAGGTCTGTTGCCTCATTACAAACATACACAGCTAATTTCACACTATATACACATTAAACAACAAAAGATACCGTTAAATAGACCTTATGCCTCTTTGGGATGGCATTGAATAAATGTGTAATCCGTATATCCTGCATTTTGCATTCTCATGTGCTGTGAACAGATTTGTGGTCATGCATCACAGAACTGCTTACTCTTCATTAAAACCTGTCCCAGTACCATTTATTCTCTTATTATTCAGCTATGCCTAGGTATGTCCAGATTTTCGTTCTATGGCAGTGTTTCTCAACCACGTTCCTGGAGGACCACCAACACTGCATGTTTTGGATGTCTTATTTGTCTGTCACATCCATTACAGGTCTTTCAGTCTCTGCTAATGAGCTGATGATCTGAATCAGGTGTGTTTGTTTAAGGAAACATAGAAAATGTGCAGAGCTGGTGGTCTTCCAGGAATGTGGTTGAGAAACACTGTTCTATGGCACGTTTAAATTTAAAGCTCATTTGTTGGTTCTCTTTATTAACTAGACACTGTTGCAATTAGTACCTGCTCTTTCCTCAACACTGAAGCCCATGATCTCCATGGCCTCCATGGTTTCATCATACATCTCATCATCCTGGTTGCCTGGAATCTGTACATGGCCAGCTGAGAGGAAGCGGTAGTTGTTGAAGTTTTCCAGCAAAAGCTCCTCTGAGAATTTGGAATAAAAATCACATGAATGATCCTAGTGGAATTTACGCAAGAACATTTTCAAAACATTATTAGTCTCAGTCTGTCTATCATTAGGTAAAGTTAACGCTGCAAAATTGTCTCCATATGTCACATCTAGAGTGCATTAGTGCCCACCAAGTTTTTTTCCCCCAGATATTCTTCCCATAGAGATTTTAATAAGTTATAGCGTTATAAGCACCATCATTAAAAAATAAATTTTCAAAACTTTTTTTATGATTTATTTGAGATGCTACTGGTCTAATCTGATTCAATGGTTTATGCTAAGCTAAGCTAAAACAGCTTCCATCAGGTCTAGAAATTGGTTGAATTGATGCAAAAAATAGTTCATTTTACTTTAACTCTATAGGTGACTTGTAAACAAACTCAAATTATATTTGTATATATAAAACAAATAATTAAAAAATAGTACAAGATTGTGTACTTGAGAGCTTTTAATGACACTATTAGATTTTAAAAAAAGATGGAGAAATATGAAACTGTTCGAATCTGAGCCTGGTTTCTCTCGAGGTTTTTTAAATTCTGCACTTTCGCCAATTGGTGAAGTTTTTTCCTTGCCGCTGTCGCCACTGGCTTGCATGGTTCGGGATCTGTAGAGCTGCGCATCGATGGAATTGCTCTTCAGTGTTTGGACTCTCAGTAGTGATTATAAAACCACACTGAACTGAGCTAAACTGAACAGAACTTAAACACTGAAAACTGAACTGACACTGTTTCAATTCACTATAAACTTCCATGTGAAGCTGCTTTGACACAATCTACATTGTATAAGCGCTATACAAATAAAGATGAATTGAATTGAATCATATATTCGAATCATAGGTATTGCAAAAAAAAATGCAAGTGTTTTGAAATCACAAGGAGATGACAATTTAAAAATTAAATAATCTATTACATAATTAATTTGAGTGGGCAGAGCTAAAGAGCATGAAATGTGCTATAGTGGCTGCAACTGATTGGTGGAATTTTCTGTACAGCATCATGGGTAATGTAGTCTTTTAGCATTAATTCTACTGTTAAATATAATTGTTATGAAAGTACACTACCTGACAAAAGTCTTGTCGTCTATCCAAGTTTTAGGAAGAACAAATAATAACTTGACTTCTAGTTGATCATTTGGTATCAGAAGTGGCTTATATAAAAGGCGAAGGTCTCTAGATTATTTACCAAAATAAAATATGATCATGTCTTGATTTTTAATTATGACAGTAAGGTCTGACTTTGCTGAGACAAAAGTCTTGTCACTTAACAGAAATAATGTACAGTATAGATTATAATGTCATGGTGCAGTGGAAAAAGAATTAATATTGTGCATGACTCCCATGAGCTTGGACGACTGCATCCATACATCTCTGTAATGACTTAATTTATCAATAAAGTCATCTGGAATGGCAAAGAAAGAATTTGTCCTCTTGTGTCTTGTAATGTAATGGCCTTAGGCTGTTGATGTTGCCATCCACTCTGCAGATCTCACGCCCCCATACTGAATGTAACCCCAAACCATGACTTTTCTTTCACCAAACTTGACTGATTTCTGTGAGAATCTTGAGTCCATGTGGGTTCCAATAGGTCTTCTGCAGTATTTGTGATGATTGAGATGCAGTTCAACAGATGATTCATCAGAAAAATCTACCTTTTTGCCATTTATCCAAATGATCAACTAGAAGTCATGTTATTGTTTGTTGCTCTTTTTGTCAGGTAGTGTAAAACTAATGGAATGAGACGGGATTTTTAGGAAAAAAATTGAGTTTTTACTTCCAGAACCCAACTGTTATACTGCATTGAGGTGTCTCTACCTACCACGTAATTTGTCCTTTGTTCCTGCTACCATGTAGTAAAAGATGTGGAAAGCTCTTTCTGTTTTTGCCTGTCTGATACAGCGAGATTTCTCCAACAGATCTAAAGCGGTTCAGAGATTAAGGTGAAACTCTATTATGCTTGAATGTTTAAATATATGAATATCTGAACTGCTTAATGATTCAGAATGAGAGATTAAATGTGTTTTATGCTAATTTATAAAGGATACAGGTTTCGATGTTGGCTCCAACTATGAAACCTGTCACATCAAAGTTAATGCGGATAAATTTGCCCTGTAAAGAAAAGAATTCAAATGATAAATTAGTTCAAATCTTGGTGCTCTTGATTCATCTGCTATCATATAGCATTTGCAAACTTACAAATCGGGAAGAGTTATCGTTCTTGATGGTCTTGGCATTACCGAAGGCCTCTAGAATGGGATTGGCCTGCAGTAGTTGCTTTTCCAGCTCACCCTACAGCACCAGGTTAAAAAGTATAAAGAATCATTTCACAGAAAAAAAGTCAAGGAGGTAAAGGAGAAGGGGACATGCCAGAAGATTGAAATTAATAAATAAATAAATCTCCTTTAGAGTACACAAAACACTTTAAAATTACTTTTAAAGAAGTTAAACAGCTGATTTTTATCATGTTTGAATCCATTCAGCCAATCTCAGGGTCTGGTGGGAGCACTTTTAGCTTAGCTTAGCATACATAAATGAATAGGATTAGACCATTAGCATTTCACAAAAAAAAAAAACAGTTTTGATTATTTATTAGTTTATTTAAAGATTGACCCGACTTGACATGACGACTAAAGAAATGTCAAGTTTTAAATAGGAAAATGATCAAAACTTATTTTAATGAATTTTGTTGAGATGCTAATGGTCTAATCCAATTCAATGATTTATGCTAAGCTAAGGTAAAATTGCCACCGCCAGACCCAGAGATCGACTAAATGGATTCAAAAATGGTTAATCTCGACTGTTTAACTGTGTGGCTTGTAAAATCCCTATTACCAAAAAAAAAAAAAAAAAAAGGTGGAGTGTTCCTTTAATACTATACATTTTTATGCTAGGCAGGCTAAAATAGCAAAAGTTCAGGTGCAAATTATTACCGCCGATGCTGCTTCAAAGACCTGAGGCGATTCTTAAAATGCAAGTACACCTTCAACGGTGCAAAGAAATTGGGTCATGTCAATTTAGATGGGCATAATCCCCTTAGATCAAAAGAGTGCTGTTCTATTTGCTGCCAAGTCTAAAGCAATGAGAAGCCCTGCCAAGCATGTCCAGCTCATACAGTACAAGGATATCAAGTAGAGCCATTGAGGAACGTCAAGAGAGCGGGTATTAATGGGCTTCATGAACTGAATCTCAATTATTGATCTTCAATTGTTCACTTAAACAAGATAAAAGATTAAACACAGGCTTCTTAAGCAGAATAATGCTGCCTTTGTCAGTTGACTTTATAATTAGACTCTAGACTCAAACGAGGTAATTACATTCTCACCGAGCATCAAAAAAAGACAACATCTAGAAACAGAAGATATCTACCAGAGACAGGTTTCTGCTGAGAAGGAAAGAAGATCGCTGATAGCTTCAGACAGGGACATATAAAGATAAAGTAAACTAGAAAAGAAGGAGAGAAAGGGACATTTAGAATGATGGAGGTGGACAGACTGTTGACAGAGAGATTGTAGGGAAGAAAGAGGACAGGGTGAAAGCTGAATAAACATTTATAAAGCACTTGGCTGAATTGGACGGGTTCTCTCAGTGGTTTCGGAGCAGAGCATATTACTGTAGCTACCAGATGACAGCTTTATTGGTCCATGGAGTGCAGTTCACAGTATGTGAGTGGAAGAAAAATGTGAAATTGTGTTGTTTTGGGGTTTAAGGTATTTAAGGTAACAGATTGGCATCACTTTACAACAAGGTTTTGTTAATTAATGTTAGTTAATGCATTTACTAACATAAACAAACAATGAACAATGCATTTATTAAATTTTTTCATGTTAGTTATGTTAACAAGTATGAATTTGGATGTTAATAATGCATTAGTAAATTTTTAATTAATAATTTGAATGAATTTGAATACATTTTTAATAAATGCTATACCAGTATTGTTAATTACTATGTTAGTAAATGTTCATGTTAGTAAATACATTAACTACACTGTAAAAAAAATTATATGATCAATTAGCCCTGACAGCATATGTTTTTAGGTCAATGTAGCTTATTAAACGAAGTTAATCGTGTTCTAACTTATTATTATAAGTCAGTTTAGCATAATATAAGTTCAACGGACTCATAAGGTTAATTTGATTCAGCTTAAAAATTTAAGACAACCAGGATTTTTTACAGTGTAATAATAAAAACATTATTGTAAAGTGTGACCAATAAATTATGCCACTATCACGCTGATTCAGACATACAGTATATTATAAAAGTGTAATAATATCTCCAGATTTTCATGTTTTAAACTATTTTGCCAGATTTAAGGGTCAGTTTACCTCAAAATGAGCATTTGTAACCCTGGACCACAAAATCAGTCTTATGTTGCACCTGTATATTTTTGTCAATAGCCAAAAAAACACTGCATTGGTCAAACTTATGTTATTAACAAAATATTTCTTATTTTCTTATGTAAAAAAGCATTAAAATTTGGAAGTAAAGATTGTGTTCTATGAAGATATTTTGTACATTTCACACTGTAAATATATCAAAACTTGATTGATAATATTCATTGTTAAGCACTTCATTTAAAGTGGTTTAAAGGCAATTGTCTCACATACACACACACACTTGAGAGCAAAATGATTATTATAATCAAAATGACTAATTGTTGACATTCATCATATAGTAGAAGCAACGTTATAGCTCAGTGAATACATTTTCTGATACTTTCAGTGAAAATGTCAAACTGCAGATTTTAAACTTTTCGGATCCTCAAAATGTGCCTTAAATGATCAAACCGTGGTATGTAAAAATATCTCAAATTTCTTGAATCAAGAAGCATTTTCTAGACAACTTAAAAAAATGTCTTGTTTTCAGAAATAATATGTCAAAATCAATTGAGTTTTCCTTAAAACAAGCAAAATAATCTTGTTTTTGCTTTGACATAGGGAGTGAGGTTTACCTGTAAAGCACTTCGCTAGCTGGCCTCCTCTGCACTCACCCTTTAAACCTCACTCCCATCCTGGGCGAGCCCCCACATGTAACCCACTAGTCCTACTGCACCCAACCAGCTCTAAGCTGGGATCGAACCGGCAATTCTGTGCATGGGAGTCGGTTGCTTTAACAAGGAGGTTAAAGACCATTGCCTTTAGTGTTTGCTGCTAAAGCACATTTAGAGGTCAGAGGAGTGAGGTTTACCTGCATTGCACTTCACTAGCTGGTCTCAGTTACACTCACTCTCCTAAAGTTCACTTCCATCCTGGATGAGCCCCCATGAGTAACCCACTGGTCCTATTGCACCCAACCCGCTTTGAGCTGGTATTGAACTGGTGATTTTGTCCATGGGAGTCTGTTGCTCTAACAAGGAGGTTAAAGACCATGGCCTCTAGTGTCTGTCTCTAAAGCACATTTAGAGGTCAGAGGAGTGAGGTTTACCTGCATTGCACTTCACTAGCTGGCCTCAGTTACACTCACCCCCCTAAAGTTCACTCCCATCCCAGACGAGCCCCCACGAGTAATCCACTGGTCCTATTGCACCCAACCTGCTATGAGCTGGGATTGAACAGGCGATTCTGTGCATGGGAGTCGGTTGCTCTAACAAGAAGGCCTCTATTTTTTTTTCTAAAGACCATGGCCTCTAGTGTCTGTCGCTAGAGCACCTTTAGAGGTCAGAGGAGTGAGGTTTACCTGCATAGCACTTCGCTAGTTGGCCTCTGTTACATTTGCATAGAAAATGCTTGTTGATTTACAAATTTTGCAGATATTTGGAGTAGAAACACTGCAAAAAAAAACTATGTAAGAAAAGTTTTTTTTGACAATGTTTAGAAAACAACCTGCAAAGGATGCAAGATCTGAATTGAGACACGGCTTAATAATCCTATTTACATTAAAATCTTCCACTCACATCATGATGTTAAAATACAAATCACAAAGTAAAACAATAACTGGGATGAATCTCGGCGTGATGTTTCTATGACCAGTGAGTTCAAGCAGAAAAAAGAGCCTAGTTTTTATTAATATTAAGTATTTTTTCTCTCTCGCTCACATACAATCAACCTTAAACAATTTTAACTGCAAAAAGAAAAAAACTTTCAAAGGACTACACAGTAAAAAATATCCTTATTTTGCTTTTTCTGTTCATTTACAGTCGTGAATTGCATTATGGGATCTTGATTTCTACTCTGTAGACTTTTGATGCTGAAAATTCAACTCCACAGTTTAACTTATATTCACATTTTTGTAGTATAATGTAATTATAAAATAATGTATAAGAAACAATATATAGATAAATAAATCTGTAAAATAACAGACGATATACTGGCAGCTTATTACAAGGTCTTTGTACCGTAATAACACCAACCCAGACAATATATCACTTTAAACTATTAAAACTTTTAATAAAGTCACTTTTTCAACATTGTTGGGTTAAAATTTGTCAAAAGAAATATCAAGGCCTCATAATGTGATTCTAAAGCATAAATAAACAGAAAAAAATAAAACATGAATCACCAAGTATGGAAAACTGCTAATTCACAGATATTTTTTACAGTGTAGTGTGTAAATTATCCTTATATTATATATATAAAGAGGATATCAGAGGAAGTTTTTAGTAAATTTCAAAGTAGTGCATTCAAGTGTAACGAAACTACATTTTTAAGAACCAAACTATTATGTGCATCCTTTTGAAGCTCATATGCATGGCAAGTTATGCATAAAAATGTCAGCTTATATAATGTGTGCATTTTTTTATTTTATTTATTTATTTTATTTTTTTGTTGGGGGGGGGGGGGGGGGGTTCTTATGTATCATAGTCATCAAACTATAAAGTGGTGGTGTTTATATTCCTAATGCACACACATATGAGCTTGACAGAAGATGCACATGAACCTGTGGCAGATTAATAGGTGATCAAAGAAGACGAGAAAGGTTATATCAATTCAGAAAACTATAAAACTGGCATGCACACACACTGTGCTCAAACAGACCGTTTCAATGCCAGGCGTCTTGCGCTGGCAAAGAAAAAGTTAACCGCATCTCAGATGGGGGATGGCACACGTGATCTATCTTGATATTTCTTTATTTTTCATATAATCATATTTTTAAGCAACACTAGGGCACTGAACAGTATCCTTATGGGTAGTTTTAATTTAAATGTAAAAAATAAAAGCTCCCTCCATGTAAGACTTGTCTAAAGTCACTCTCAGTGAGAAATCCAAGCATGCAAATTCTCAAACCCACACAAGAAGGAATTTAGCACAATCCTTTTTTTTACTCACATAGGCAAACTGTTGTCCTGATTGTTGCTATTTGAGGAAATTCATTAAGGACATTGACATTAGATAAGCGTGAACTAAAAGCATTCTGTTGCAATCACTGGTTCTCTCCTTCAGCATCTGTGGAAGTCTGGAATTTCATTTGAAATACAAATGGCTAAACAGCAAATCGAAATATATGATCTATCTTGTGTTAAATGGCACATGTCAAACTTAACAGACTAAATGGAGTGTTCTTATAAAGTATGTTCACAATAGGGCTGGGCAATATGACAAAAATCTCATGTCACAATAGAAATCATATACTGTATACACGACCTGACAAAAGTCTTGTCGCCTAAGTTTTAGGAACAACTGATAATAACTTAACTTTTAGTTGATCATTTGGTATCAGAAGTGGCTTATATGAAAGGCAAAGGCCTCTAGATTAGCCTTATTTTACCATTATATGATCATGCCTTAATTTTTAATTATTTAATTATGACAGTAAGGTCTGACTTTGCCTAGACAAAAGTCTTGCCACTTAACATAAATAATGTACAGTATAGAATATAAAGTCATGGTGCAGTGGAAAAATAATTAATATTGTGTATGACTCCCATGAGCTTGGAGGACTGCATCTATACATCTCTGCAATGACTCAAATCATTTGTGGCAATGGCAAAGAAAGCATTCTTGCAGGACTCCCAGAGTTCATCAAGATTCTTTGGATTTATCTTCAGTGCCTCCTCCTTCATCTTACCCCAGACATGCTCATTAATTTTCATGTCTGGTGACTGGGCTGGCCAATCCTGGATCACCTTGACCTTCTTCGCTTTCAGGAACTTTGATGTGGAGGCTGAAGTATGAAAAGGAAGGCTATCCTGCTGAACCGTTTGCCCTCTCCTGTGGTTTGTAATATAATGGGCAGCACAAATGCCTTGATACCTCATGCTGGTAACGTTGCCATCCAGATCTCTCGCACTCCCCCATACTGAATGTAATGCCAAACTATGATTTTCCTTCACCAAACTTGACTGATTTCTATGAGAATCTTGAGTCCATGCAGGTTCCAATATGTCTTCTGCAGTATTTGTGATGATTGGGATGCAGTTCAACAGATGATTCATCAGAAAAATTCTGTTACTTTTCCAAATGATCAACTAGAAGTCAAGTTATTACTTGTTGCTCTTATAACAGTGATTGACGACAAGACTTATGTCAGGTACTGTGAATAGACCACGTATAAACAACTATTTATTTTTTACATTTTAATATCATATGTGATCATATTTCTTACTTTATATAGGGCTTTATTAAACTTCAGGGCAAATATTTGATTAAAATATAAAAACATAAAATAGATATTAATACAATTTAAAAAACTTTTTACAAAAATATTCATTTAAAAATAGCAAATTTATATGCAAAATGTAAACGCTGCAATCAAGACTGCAACTTTCACACAACAATATTATTCACGTTTCTGTCATCCCTGTAATGTTGTGTAGTAATTATATTATGCATAGAAATAAGTATGTATTTTGTAGCTGCACGCAGTGGGTAGCACGTTCGCCTCACAGCAAGAAGGTCGCTGGTTCGAGCCTCAGCTGGGTCAGTTGGCGTTTCTGTGTGGAGTTTGCATGTTCTCACCGGGTTTCCTCAGGGTGCTCCGGTTTACCCCACAGTCCAAAGACACTGTGGTACAGGTGAATTGGGTAGGCTAAATTGTCCATAGTGTTTGTGTGTGAATGAGTGTGTATGGATGTTTCCCAGAGATTGGTTGCAGCTGTGTAAAACATATGATGGATAAGTTGGCGGTTCATTCAACTGTGGCGACCCCAGATTAATAAAGGGACTAAGTCGAAATGAATGAATGTATTTTGTAAACAATATATTTTGTGACAGCATGAAACAATAGACTTTTTATTTTGTCCATACAATATACAGTTAAAGTCAGAATTATTCGCCCTCCTGTGAACTTTCTTTTTTTTATATTTCCCAAATGATGTTTAACAGAGCAAGGAATTTTTCATAGTATTTCCTGTAATATTTTTTTTCATCTGGAGAAAGTCTTATTTGGTTTATTTCGACTAGAATAAAAAAAGTTTTTAAAATTTTTTTAAAACCATTTTAAGGTCAATATTATTAGCCCCCTTAAGCAATATATTTTTGATTGTTTACAGAACAAACCACTGTTATAAAATGACTTGCCTAATTACCATAAACTTGCCTAATTAACCTAGTTAAGCCTTTAAATGTCACTTTAAGATGAATACTAGTATCTTGAAAACTATCTAGTACAATATTATGTGCTGTCATCATGGCAAAGATAAAAGAAATCAGTTAATACAAATAAGTTATTAAAAGTATTATGTTTATAAATGTGTTTTGTTAAACAGAAATTGGGGGAAATATACAGGAGGGCTTATAATTCTGGAGGGCTAATAGTTCTGACTTCAACTATATAGCATCATATTGCACAGCCCTAGTTCACAATATGAACTTTTCTTCATCATTATTTAAGTAATTTTAAGAGGATTCAAAATGTGAGCTTCTGATCTGAAGGAACCGGGCAAAGCAAAGGCAAAGCATAAAACTGATGCCTGAACTCAGAACACGGACTGGCTTGAGGAGATGTGACAGAGGTTATCAAACAGAGAAAGAGTTTTTTTTCCCAGACTCTTCATACTTACAGCGCTCATGTCTTTCTTGCCTTTGTGAGATGAGGCCACTACAGCCAAATACTGGATAACTTTCTTGGTGTTTTCTGTCTTTCCAGCCCCTGATTCACCACTAGGAAGAAAACAAAAATTAAAGTTAATAAAAAAAAACATATATTTCACTGGATAAAATTATTGGAGAGAAACCCGAAAATGCCATTTGTCTATGTCACAAAAAATTTAATCGGGCTAAGGTCTTGGCATTAATCTGCATTATACTGGATGTGATGAGTATAATGAAGGCTATTTGCAAGTCTTTTCAGCTCATCCAGTATATTTATGATCCTCAGCAGAGGAAATTAATTGACTGTGAATACAAAACACAAGAACAGATATGACATACAACTTTTTATTTAAAAATAAATAAGTACAATTTTTAGCTTTTATTATTTAATTTATTTAGAAGAAGAATAATGGCAGAGCAATATGATCTATTACTAGAGGAGACTGCTGTGCAGTTTAAATGTACAACCTTTGCACGGTCAGTCTTCTCATTTAGAGCCAGTCATTTCTGGAATAAACTTCCTGTTGATTTAAGGGGCATTACAAATGATTTAACAATTAAATACAAGTTAAAGAAATTGTTAAATGCAAATCAAGTCTGTAATCATGTGTAATTCTTTTCTCTTACTGCATATTTTTAACTCGACGACAGGTTTTGAGAAATGGCTGACAAATGCCTGAAATCACAGGCAAATCTGTGCTTGTTCACGCGAGTGACAATCACACAGTGTGAACTATCAAAGACATGATCTGAAAGAATCGCCAATGAGTCGCCGATGCCTGTGAGATATTTGCCGTGCTAAATATCTGGAGCTGTCTGCGATTCAAATCATGCGGTGTGAAATGAGTTTTAACTGAAAATAACATTGACAATCACCTACAGCCAATGAGAGAGCAGCATTCACTAGTATGGCTACCTGCAGGTCAGCGGGAGGCTGGGGGAGAAGTTAAAAGCGCTTATTTTCAGTTTATTTGGACCCATGAAATGGAGGAAAAACTAACAGAAATTTGGCAGGAGCACCCGTGTCTGTTTGAGCAGACAAAAAGTTGAGCAGAAATTACAAACTCTCTTCAAACCCAGGAGCATATATGTACATTTTCTAACCCTATTAAAGGTTTCATTCTCGTTATGTAGTTACTATCAAAATATATACTGTGTTTTTTGTTGTGAGACGCAGTTTGGACAAAGTTGTCGGCGATTCTGCAGTGTGAAACCCCCTGTCATCGATCCATCTTGCAGAGTAAACAAAGCAGCTACAAAACGCTAGCCCAGATAGTCATGCAGTGTGAAAACATCTGTGACACGACTACTTTGAAAATCATGCAGTCTGAACTCTGCATAACTTTACTGATATGTGTAATAATGTGTTTTTTGATTTTAGGTTGCCTTTTTAAAATCTGGCAGGGGGCAACAGATAAAAATTAGCCCTTGTGGCTAACTCTGGCTTATTTACAGTTTTACTGTTGATTAATGTGCATTGTCCCTGTTAACAAAACAAAAAAAGATTCATTTAGTACTTATGTTCACTAAGACTGCATTTATTCAAATAAAAAAAGACATTTGGTGAAATAATTAAATCATTTTACAATTTAAAACAAACCTAAACAATGTTTTTCTATATAAAACACACATACTGTACATGCCATGCACACACAAGCGCACATCACATAATCCTTAAGAAATTGTTCTAAAATGCTCAATAAATGCTGTTGCTCAATAAACATTTATTTTGTTTCTTTTTATAAACAACCGTTTAATATTTTTACATTTGTGGAATTGGACACATTTTCTTTAGTATTCTTTAATTAATATGGTATTCACAGTAACAGCATTTATTTAAAATGATTTTAACAATTTTAATCAATTTAATATGTCTTAGATAAATAAAAATATGAATTGGTTCAAAAATATTTTCAATGCTAGTGTAAACAAACTCAGTTGTGTCTAAGAACATGCATGCTACAAATGCCAAAACTACATTCACTTTATTACAAGGCTTTGCAGCGCCCTTTCGCCTTCTCTGATAGGAAAGAGATATTACTGAACCTCATGCTGACATGCTAACATTTCCATATTAGGAAACCAGAGTGTGGGATCCACAGGCCTGCTGTTTGGCAGAAGCAGGATGCCCTCAGATCAGCTCACAAAATGCTTTAAAAGTCATTTTATGGAGCACTTTATTCTGAAGCATCTGTAGATCCACAGTCTTGTTGCATTTCAAGTGACCTTTTATGATACAGTATAGTAAAATTGATGTCGATAAGGTTTTCTGTTTCCAACAATGTAACCAAATAGTGATTGCACTGTTGAACTTATCCCACAGGCTAAGTAAAGAGATTAAGGAGTAAGGTAAGAAAAATTTGACTTAAGTAAATATATCATTACTTGTTAAAAATGTATTGCAAGTAGAGTAAAAGTATCTGTTCTAAATACTACTGAAAGTATGAGTAAAAAGTACTCAAGTACACTGTAAAAATATATCCGTAAATTAGCAGTTTTCCGTATTTTGTGGGTCATGTTTTTATTTTTCCCCATTTATTTATGCTTTTGAATGGCATTATGGGACTTGATCTTTAAACCTTGAAAAGTTTGAAAAAGTGACTTTTATTACATTTTTAATAGTTTAAAGTGATATATTGGGTTGGGGGCCATGCAGTGGCGCAGTAGGTAGTGCTGTTGCCTCACAGCAAGAAGGTCGCTGGTTCAAGCCTGGGTCGCTGGGTCAGTTGGCGTTTCTGTGTGGAGTTTGCATGTTCTGCCTGCGTTTGCGTGGGTTTCCTCCGGGTGCTCCGGTTTCCCCCACAGTCCAAAGACATGTGGTACAGGTAAATTGGGGGGGCCAAATTGTCCGTAGTGTATGTGTGTGCAGGGATGTTTCCCAGAGATGGGTTGCGGCTGGAAGGGCATCCGCTGTGTAAAACAAATGCTGGATAAGTTGGCAATTCATTCTGCTGTGGCGACCCCACATTAATAAAGGGACTAAGGCGAAAAGAAAATAAATGAATGAATATTGGGTTGGTATTATGCAATAATAACCTATTTCTTATACATTGTTATTTCAAACTACCAAAATGTCAATAAAAGTCACTTTGTTTAACTGTAGAGTTGAATTTTCAACATCAAAAGTCAAAATAGCAGAGATCCAGGTCTCACAATGCAATTTACAACCGTAAATAAAAGAAAACACCTGTGAATCACAAAATGTGGAAACTGTTAATTAACAGATATTTTAATACAGTGTAGTGAGTATTACACTGTGAAAGTTATTCCACTTTTATGCTGCAAAATTAAAATGTAGCTTACATCACTGCCATTTTTTAAGCCTGTTTCTAAGTGTAAGTTCAATTATTTGCCATTCATATTTAAAATATCAGATTAATTTAATGTGAGAACACACAAGCTGACAGAAAGTAGGTTGATGCATTTACAGAGTAAAAGGTTAAAAATCTAGTAGGCGATATCTGTGGCGATATGTTAACACTTATTATGCACTTTGAACCCTGACTAACAAGCTACACTGATATATTACATGAAAACGTAACATTCTGTAGTGAATTTAGTTATTGTTTATTGTTATTGCCACCATTTATTTACTTATTGTTTTTCGTATCGGGTAGCAGTTCCTAGAGAAAAGGAATATTAAGTGAGAAAACAGTGGGCGTGGCTTGTTTTTTCTACTGTGAGATGACTGGATGTAGTAAAGTAGGCATTGCATTCAGAAAGTTCGGGAAAAGGGTTTTGGGAGAGTTATTACAGCCTAACTGACACCTCCTTCTCGTCATTTCTGTTTATTGTCATAAGGCTGACAGTTGGAGGGTGCGTGGTTAAGTATGTTAGCCACGCCCAATACCTCAGACAGACGTAATCTAAGAAATTAACGGAAATCAAACAAAAAGTGAATTTTTTAGATTTCAATTAGAGATTACAAGGGCAAATATTTTTTTTCTTATTGACATGAATAGATGAACTGCTCACCACCAAATTAGCAATGTGACCTAACAAAATCATAGGGGTAGTTTTGATTTCATGTGTACTTTACGGCCATTTGGCAATTTCAGTCATCATACAGTGTACATCTTTCATCTTCGATTTTCATCCTGTCTCTTGGTCATTTTGTGTAATGATTTTATGTCTTGCTGGTTGATGCCTTCACATGCAGAGCGAAACCATGTAACTAAAGATTAACAATCTAGTTTTTTTTTTTCGTTGTGATGATTTATTAACACTTATGTGCACTTTTAGCCTTCACTAACAAGCTAGGAGTGTCCAGCAGTTGGCACTGATGAGCACTAAAAGAATACATGCAATTTGTGGATATATTTGAAAAACTAACATTCTGTAGTACCTTAAGTTTGTGTTTAAAGGTCAGATAAAATGCTTTGAAAATAGCATTTTTTATTTTATGTTTGTAAATTGTTATGTTTGTGTTTTTATGTTGAAAATTAAGAGGGTGGAATGTAGAGTAGCTACTCCCCTTTAAAAAAAAACAGACAATAGCATTTTGTTTTTTCACAGCTCTGCCCGTGAAAGTGGTTGAGCTCAAGCACATCAAATGCAAAGCAAATGAGAAGCGACTTGAAAATGGCGGGGCAGATGCTAGAAGCATTTGATTGGTCAAGATTTGATAGAAACTTAAGTATGAGGTGACGTTTTCGCGAATCCACCAGAGGCAGCTGTGTACGCTTTTTCAGATCTCAAATTTCTCTTGCGAGAGCCATTCGCCCCTGCTCTTTACGCGTAATTCCACCAGAGGCCGCTGTCAACTGACTGACTGACCCGTCCTCCTCCTTCCCTAAACCCAACCGATAGTGTTTTCTAAAGCACAGATTGACCCGTCCACTGCCTTCCCTAAACCCAACTGACAGTGTTTTGAAAAGCAATCCAGAAAAAGAAAAGCCCCCCTGATTTTTACCACACATTTTCAGATCTTACCACATTCTCACCCTATTATTAACTTGTTTATTCAAATTTTTTCTTTTTGTTTTACCTGCTGCCTCAAACCGTTCTTCGCCGGACTCGAACCCCGTCGCTGCTGTCAACTCCTCTCTGCTGTCAACTGCTCTCTCAAGTTCACTGACACAAGAGGCGAGCTACTGGGTCAGCTGGTAGCACGAAAAGAAACAGAAGCCGTCGACGGCATCATACCACCTCGTAGCATTCATTTGGAAAGAGAATGTTCCACATCCTTCAATGTACTTTTCAGTGTCGACATTTGCATCTTTACAGCTTGAAGTTCACTTTTGATGGTTGATAAGTCATCGCCTCGCATGGACCGTATTTCAGAGCGAAATATTTCTGCCAGATCCCAACGTAACGATGAGATTATTTCAGATTTAAGAATCTGAATGTCGCCTGAAGCCGTATCAATGTCAGTTCGTTGACCCCCTGCGGCTGTATTACATTCATCTGAGGATGCATTGCAGGCCGCTGTTGCAATGGCTGTGCGTTAGCCTCTTTATTGCATTTAGTTTTTGTCTTCGTTGCACAGGATTAGTTTAAAATAAACTTCGTTAGGCACAATTATCTGCAGGCACAAGGTATTAAGTAAAAATGTGCATTAATTAAGAAAAATTTGCTAATTCTGCAGGACCTCCTATAGCGAACACAGCCTACTCCATAGCTCACCTAACCAGAAGTCGTTGCATTCCTTTTAAAAACAAAATGCAGCCATACATAGCTCTAGCTACATAATTCGCACTCTCCAGAAACGTAAACAGGGTATGTTTTCACAATGAGCCTGTGTTGGCCATGGGAGAGTTGGACCATGTGGAAATGTTCTGATGTCATTAGAGAATTCTGTACCCTAGCAACAGTTGCCCCGGAGCAGTTTAAAGGGGCTTCCATTTCCTATATTCCACATTGGGAGGAAGTTTGCTCACAGAATCAGCAGGCGACTCCCACACTGACACATCGCATCAACACCACACCGTTTTAACGTCCTCATATTTCACAGCTTTTATTACCACACAGATGTGGAACAATGATACAGCTTGTGAACATAATCTTCGTATGTCTATTCAGTACAATAACAGCTATTTTTGGATGCTTTTTTGTTGTTGTTTCTTTTTGTGCAGGTCAGGAATTTTGTTGAGTCAAGTGCCCAATAATGACTCAAAAACAAACATTAATGAAGCCAAGATGCAAGACGATCTGGATTTAGCATCAGGACGGGGGCACATTTCCTGTGAGGAGACGTGACCCATGGGGTTCATCTGCCTTGTTCCCACTGTTGTCAGTCAGTTTTTATTCACTTCCCAAAGGCAATTTGATTGCAGCATACAAGCATGTCACACATAATACACAAAAGCACATTGTACAATAGAATTCTACCATAAATTTAAAAACTTTACAGCTGAGGGGATGAATGAAAGTTTAAACCAATTTGTTTTACTAGTTCTATATCGAATACCAAAAGGGAGAAGATAAAACTTGTGGTGCATAGGATGGGAATCATCTGACAGAATACTCTGAGCTTAAGTCAAAACTTGTCTATGGTATAACTGAGCCAGATGACCATGGCTCAGTTATACCATAGACAAGTTTTGAGTAAAGTTCAGAGTATTCTGTCAGATAATTCCCATCCTATGCACCACGAGTTTTATCTTCTTCCTTCTGGTATTCAATATAAATGGACATTTGGGGACATTTGGAGAAAAAAACATGATAGCAGAAGGACTATGACTTTCAATTAAGTCAGCTAAGGATGTTCGTATTTGATTGCTGTTATTGTTTTAATAGCAGAGTGCTAGAAGTGGCTAAGAAGAGTTTCAGAAGTAACATTAAGGCACCAATATACTGTAGTTACAAGAAAGTTATTTTTTATTCTCAGATAAGGATGTTCGTATTTGGCTGCCGTTATTATTTTAATAGTTAAATACTGTTAGAAGTGGCTTAAAAGAGTTTCAGAAGTAACGTTAAGACCCCAATATAGTCGCGGGAAAATTTGTTGTTTTTTGTTTGTAATGTTTGTAGCTCATGATTCACGTGTTTGCAGTTTATTTCTGATTTTTAACGTCATCCTTAAAGGTGCTGTAAGTTTTTGACTCTTCTAAAGCATAAAAATATCATAATATCTTTGCAGATATCTACGAAACATGCTAAGTGAACATTCTTGTTTTTCTGAAAAACAAGGCTGAAGTCAGATATCTGCTTTGACAATGTGTGTTATGTGCCAGGAAGCTGCCTTTGTTTTGGTTATTTTAACCCGCCCACTGCCACTTCAGCCAATTATATTCCAGCACCCTGGGTTGCCTTGGTTGAAAACCATGTATTTTATTCATTCAGTCAGATAGGTTCTCAAAGTATGCGTCTGTGACCGAAATGCAACCTCTGGTGGACAGTAGCAGACTCCGAAATGAGACGCAGATTCAGAGTTCCACATAAGGTTATTAATTAGCAAATAATATAAATATTACGAGCATAAACATTAGGTACGCAGGTGTGGTGAGGGGGCGTGGTCAAGAGCCGTGGGAGCGAAACGAGACCCGCCACAGATGAGATACACCTGTGGCGCGCACCTGCCTCCAATCCCATGGAAGGAGCTTTGGACTATAAGAGGAGGAACGATGGCAGAGTAGAGAGAGAGGACCGGGCCCGGACATATTGGTTTACTTTTGCTTTCTGTTTGTTTTGGTTTAGACGGCAGTCTCCGTGAGGAGCTGCCGTCCCTTTTAATAATTTATTAATAAATCCATCACTCCTCCTCTTATAGTCCAGAGCTCCTTCCGTGGGATTGGAGGCAGGTGAGCGCCACAGGTGTATCTCATCTGTGGCGGGCCTCGTTTTGCTTCCACAGCTCTCGGCCACGCCCCCTCGCCACAGCAGGTTACTTTGTAACCCATATCCTAACAACACGCTACGTGACGAGATACGCAGTGATGAGCCACTTGGCTGTTTGTACCAGACGAAACACGACAGAAATTTAAATGCAGCCTTTCAGAAGCACAGAATATGCGCTCACTCACCAAATGGTAAGGTTCATAATCTATTTAATACATATTAACCATCTTTAACATTGTTATATGTACATGCTGAATGATTGATATTTGTTTTGTAACCTGGCTTGCACTGAGTCACAGTTCTAAAGTTCAATTTCACACGGTTTATTTTATTTTCGAGATCTGAGGGGAAACTATCTGCTGTAGTATGGCAATAAATGTCATGTAAAATTCCATCTAAACTCACATTAGCATTTAACGCTGAATAAAGCACATGAGGTGTACCTGAGGTGATCATAGTTTATCCTGTTGTTCACCTGTGAGAAATAGAAGCCGTTTCTAAAATATAAATTTCAGGTGTTGGTTAGGACAAAAACTCCTTTTAGTGTGAAAAAAAAAATTTTTTATCGTGTGCCGTTGCTTTTAGTTAGAAAACGATTCAAATCAGCCTTTAGGCTCGATATTCAGGTACACTCACGTCAATTGGGCAACCTGCGTTTGCATGTTTTGATCCAGGACTGCAATACCTAGTTCAACCACTGGCTGTCAAACGTACATACTGCACCTTTCATCTCTGCTCTGACACATTTAGAAATTGAACTCCTCAATGTAATAAAATTACTTTTTTGACATTTTTAGTTTGAAACAATATATTGCACAAAAGTAATACAGATATAGACAAAACTAGTAGCCCTTCTGTATACATAGTTACAAGTTATCATCTATATATTTTTTTGTTTACTTAATTTCTTTTAGTTTGGCTGGAATAAAAGCCAAATAATAATAATAATATTTTTTGTATTATTACTATTATTATTTTTAAGGTCAAAATGTTTTTGCAATTGTTATTCCAATGACTTGGCTAATTACCCTAACTTGCCTAGTTAACCTAATTAAGACTTTAAATTGCACAATTGCTAAATACTAGTATTTTGCTAAATAACTAGTAAAATATTATGTACTTTAGTGATATGTATTACGTATAAAAATGTGTTGGAAAAAAAAAGTCTCCTCTCAAATTAAACAACCGTTACAGTGTGTTCATATTTTTCTTGCTTCGAAGTTTGATGGACTAAACTGAAAAAATAAACCAATTCCCAAATCAAAGAAGATGAAAACCTCTATGATGGACCATGTAGTTCCAAATGGTGTTTAGAACTTTCATTCATTCATCCATTCATTTTCTTTTTAGCTTAGTCCCTTTATTAATCTGAGGTCATCATATCGGATTGAACCGCCAACTTATCCAGCATATGTTTTGCGCAGCGGATGCCCTTCCAGCTGCAACCCATCACTGGGAAAGGCGAGCTGTTTCGAACTCCCAAAAAACCTCCACAATACCTTTGTGTTTGCCTGATTTTTGTTGATATCAGTTCTATCTGTTCTTCTCTTTAGCTCTCTGTCTATATGGGACTTTATTTCCATTTGTCAACTGTTAGCTTTATTTGGGAATGTAAACAATGTTGACCCTTGCTAAAGATGACATGCTGTAAACCACAGATGTTTCGTGTTTAGTCAATGGAGTTCAACTTATCTGTCATCTCTATCTGTATGGGTGTTTTTCCCCCATGTATGATATTTCCGGTATTTCTACTTTCATGATGATGAAGCTGTTGTTTAAAATTTAGACATTCTGATGAAATTGCAACTAGATTAGAGTATTAGATGGTTAGGTTAGGGTTAGTAGTAGCAGAACTAGTAGAATGAATATTGTATAGGGATAGAAGAATAAGTTAACATGCTTTAAAAAAAATTGAAGAACCATCAAGATAAAGTAACAGATTTTGGGTTTGCTACTCTAGACAGTCTAATAACGACCAGTGGTTACAATGTTTAGTTACATTAGTTAACATCTAAAGGTCACCATTATTTATGATCATTTATTGATTCTATTTCCAAATTTCAAAAGTTGATCATGTTTGTAAGTGCACATCTGCACCTGCTAAAGAAAAAAAAGCATATGTGAGTTAGGTTTTGACACATGGCTCCTGGTTTAAGCTGGTTCTTGCTGGTCATATACTGGTTCTGACCAGCAAAAACAAAACAAAACAAAACAAAACAAAACAAAAAACGCAAGAACTAGCTCATAAATAACAAAGACCCATCATTAACTAGCTCATAGATGCCATGGCCAACAATAACTAGCTTAAATCAGCTTATGGCCATCCATAACCAGCTAATGGCCATCAAAAAGCAGCTTTAACCAGCTCATGATCATTAAGAACCTGCTTAAGCCAGCTCATGTCCATTAAGAACCAGCTTTAACCAGCTCATGGCCATCAATAACCAGCTTAAACCAGCCCTTGGCCATCAAGAACCAGCTTAAACCAGCCCATGGCCATCAAGAACCAGCTTAAACTAGCTCATGGCCATCAATAACACCTTAAACCAGTCCATGACATCATGACCCAGTCAGAACCAGCTTAAACCAGTTCATGACCATAGTGAACCAGCTTAAACCAGTCCATGACATCCTAAACCAGCTTAAACCAGCTCATGGCCATCAAGATCCAGCTTAAACCAGCCCATGGCCATCAAGAACCATCTTAAACCAGCTTATGGACATCAATAATAGCTTAAACCACTCCATGACATCATGAACCAGCCAGAACCAGCTTAAACCAGTTCATGACCAACATGAACAAGCTTAAACCCATCTATGACATCCTGATCCAGCCAGAACCAGCTTAAATCAGCTCATGGCCATCAAGAACCAGCTTAAACCAGCTCATTACTTCATGAACCAGCCAGAACCAGCTTACACCTGTTCATGACCACCATGAACCAGCCAGAAGCAGCTTAGTTTATGAGCATCATGAATCAGCACTAAAACCTTTAACCAGCATATGTTGTTTTTTCCAGCAGGGTTGTCTATTCTATGAGATAACGTGCACTTACAAACGTATTTAACTATTGAAATTTGATTAAGAATCACAGTTGAAATAGAATCAGGATGGGGTGCCCTTTAAAGGTTAACTATACAAAACCTTGCTTTCTACAAACAACTATAGGTCAACTATTAGAGTATTACTATCCAAGATGATGTCCAGCATGATGTTTTTTCAGCAGGGAAAATTCTGCATCCAGGAACTACATATTAAGAAAAAAACAACACTTTCAGAAACAGCTGCACCCATTTGACCACTTCCTGTTCTCTATTGATGAACAGATACTGTACGTGTTGGTGTTTCTTTATATGTAACCACACAAAAGGCTTTTCAAAAGCTAAAAATCTATGTGAGAATATCCTCCAAATTATTTGTGCTTTGCAGTTCTGGAGCACCATTACTTTTTTCAATACAAGATGAACAATTAAACAATACCATCTTCTTTTTTCTTTAAGAACCGTTATGTGTTTTTAATTCGAATAAGATTATATATTATTGAAGAGAGATCTAGGATTGTAGTTTATACAATAAAAGACAATATTATTAGCCTTCCTCTGATTTTTTTATATCTCCCAAGTGCTGTTGAATGAGCTCTTGTTTCAATCCTGATGGTTTTATTAACTAATTTCTAATCGCTAATGTCTTTTGTTGTTGCCATTGTGAAAGTACATAATGTTTTTCTAGTTATTTTAGAAGATGCTTGTATTCAGCCTAAAACACAATTTAAAGGCTTAATTAGGTTACTGGGCAAATTATGGTAATTAGATCAGTCATTGGACAATTGGAAAAATAATTTGTAGCCAATAAAAAAAAAATAATTTGTAAAGGAGGCTAATAAATTACATTTTTTTAAAAAGAAAAATCAGTAAAATAGTAATAAAAAATACCAGCCATACTAAAATGATGCCAGTATTCAGCTTAATGTACAATTTAAAGCCCTAATAGACAATATTATGATTTTTTGAAAATGACCTAGCATACAGTGCAGGCCCATAGCCAGGGGGGGTTCGGGTGGTTACAAAGAACCCAAAGTCATCTTTCACTACTGACCTACTGTATTGTTTTTAAATAGAGAAATATTTTACAAGTAACTTTTATTCTAAATCTTGGAAATTCTTAATTCCTTTTTTTTCTTCCTTTTTTAAGTTTGCTAATATTTTTTTTCAAAATATTTATTTATTTATTTATTTATTTATTTATTTATTTATTTATTTAT
>CAIGQZ010000461.1:8614724-8632571 GCA_903798205.1 Danio tinwini | reverse complement strand
TATTTATTTATTTATTTATTTATTTATTTATTTATTTATTTATTTATTTATTTATTTATTTATTTATTTATTTATTTATTTATGTTTTGAATTTTCATTTAAACATTTTACAAGTAACTTTTATTCTAAATCTTGGAAATCTTATTCTTGAAAGAAAAAATGTCCAATAAAAAGATGTGAAGCACCACAAGTAAATTTTGAAACCTATATAAGTTAATTTTAATACTGATTAGGCTATTGTTGTTATCCATGAATTTTCAAATGTACTTTTTTAGAAGCGAGCCTACGAACGCAGTCGACCAATCGCAACAGACTGGGTAATCGAACCAATCAATGCAGATACCCCTCATGCAAAGGAGGGGTTTGGGAACAAATGAATCTCTGAACAAATCATATGGGAGTCGCTGGGATAATTAGGTAAAAATAAATGCATATTATAAGAAAATGAAAGTGTTGTTGACCTTGCACGCATATCAGCCTGTTGTTAGAGACTCCCAAAACCAAAATATGACCTTTTATAATGCATAATAGGGGCTCTTTAACTAGTTTAATTAAGTTATAGGCAAATTAGGTTAATAAGTCATTGGACCAAAATCTTTAAAAAAATTGTATTGTTTTTTTTTTATGTTAAAGAATCATTTGTTAAAAAAAAAACCTAGCCAAGTTAAAAGAAAAAAATGTCCTCGCTCTGTTAAACATCACTTAGGGAATATTTTAAATATACACAGGAGGGCCAATATTTTTGTCTCTAAATGTAAATGTAAATTTTTTGTGTTTCATGTGTTTTTATTTATTTATTTATGTTTCATTTAAACTAGAGCTTGTAATACATTAACAATAGTTTATTTATTTAGGCATGATTTAGTCATGCAGCACACCCACTTAATCCAGGTTTAGAAGCACTGTTTTGGATCCAGTCAAAAGTAAAATCCACACTAACCAATGCTCCTCCAAATTTTCTAAAATGATTTTGTAAAATCTAGCATTTCTAATAGGAATTCACAAAAATGTTCAATACGTGTTCAAGTTGGTCTGGCAAATACAGATGGTTAAAAAGTGGCATCTGTATGAGTTACACATCACAATGCTGTTAAGAACGCCCAAGGGTGTTTTTGATCGTATCTTTAGACTAAAAATGCCGATCCTGCAGTGATGCAAATTAAACAAACAAAAAAAAAAAAAAATAGACTCACGTGCAAAGAATAGACTGGTCCTCTCGATCTGTAGAAAGAAAATGCAGACATTAAAATAATGCTAACACTTCCTCACAAAAAAAAATAAATAAATAAAAGAATACACAAGATTTGCTTTTAAACCTAAAAGAGGTTTTCTCCTCAAGTCAAGAAGCTCTAGTCGTAAAGCTAATCTGCTGTATCAAATACCATTGTTATTACAGCATCATGTAATGCACCTAATCTTTGATTTGCAGAGAACCAATTTGATTTGCTGAAAAATGAAAAACTGACTCCACTCGTCTCTTGAGACATGCAACACAATACTTACCGAGTTCAGCAACTGGACAATCATTGGTTCATGCTTCTAAAATTAGAGCTGGCTCCATTTAAGGTTTTTTTATCTTAACCTTACACCAATGATTGCTTATTATCAGATAATATATCAAATCAGAGTTTAATTGAGTCTATCACATTATGATCCTTCGAAAGTACTGTAAGCCAATGAATTTGTACATTCAATTCAGACACAGTTTATTCTTATCTACGGTCCTGGATGCTGGAAGAACGCCTGACTTAGTAATCAGTCGAATGCGAGCGTGTCTGTACTATAGAACTTTCTTCTGCTGTAAACACAATGAACCACTATTGCTCATTTTGGATATGACTTAAGCTGGGCAGGTTTCCACATACAACATGCAGTCCCCCATTCCCTTGTTTCTTCCTAATTAAGGCACAAATCGAGGCATTCAGGACACGGAAAAAATAATCTAAACACGCTGATGGGGAACTGTATCGCAGCCAGGCGCTTTGACAAAAAGCAAGATGCACAGGTATTGTTTTATCCAAACTGGTTGTAAGTTATACAGTTGAAGTCTGAATTATTACCCCCTCTGTATATTTTAAGAAAAAATATTATAGGAAATACTGTGAAAAATTTATTCCTCTGTTAAACATCATTTGGGAAATATTTGAAAAAGAAAAAAAAAATCACAGGAGGGCGAATAATTTTGACTGTACATGCTGTACATGTACTTTCAATAAATTTTGTTCCTTTCCACTGCATTCAGCATGGGCTCCTGCTGTTTTGAATTATGACGGGCTACACCATGTCACACTCGGTCAGGCATGGAAACCTTTGCTGGACTTCAAAAGGAAGATCAGAATAAGCCCCGGAGCAGGAATGTGAATGTTTGCACTCACGCTTGATCCTGCTGGATTTTTGCTCTTGTCATCAAATTCAGTGGTTTAGGATACAGCTTTTGCTAATAATCAAACTGGTAAAACTGTCATATTAATAAATTGTGTTTTTTTTTTTTTGGTTTGTTTCCACAGAGGTGTTGTGGAACAAGCATAAAGATTTTTATTGTCATTAATTTAGCAATTTGACCCACAATTTTGGCAGCTGCACAGACCCAAAATAAATAAATTTCTGCAATATACACGTTGAGCATAATAATTTAAATTTATGCATTTAATAGACTTTGATGTTGCAATATAGGCGTACATTTTTAATGGTTGAAGCATGGTAATTTTTAAGGCAATCAAACCTATGATTTAAGCATTTCTAACACTGTGCTCTGCTGCTTAACTTTAATACAAATGAAATAATTGTATTAATTATTATTAAATGCATTTTAAATTTAATAAAAATAAAATAATTAATTATTAAAAGGTAAAAAATATAATTTTAAATAAAAAAGTTTGAATATTATTTGTTATTACATATTTGCTGCAAATATTTAAAAATAAAATAATGAAATATTCTTAAATAATACTATATAATATTTATATTCAAAATAAAAAAACTAAATATTATTTGTTATTAAATATTTGTTTTAAATTAAATATTTATTTAATATATTTACAACTAAAATATTATTTTTTATAAATGAAATAATAAAAATAATAATATAAATAAATAAGTAATAATTTAATTTAATTATTAAATTTCCTTCGGCTTAGTCCTTCTGCTTATTTATCAGCGGTCGCCACAGTGGAATGAACAGCCAACTTATCCAGCATGTTTTACACAGAGGATGCCCTTCCAGCTGCAACCCAGTAGTGGGACACGTCCATACACACTTATTCACACACATATTCTATGGACAATTTAGCTTACCCAATTCACCTATACCGCATGTCTTTGGACGCAAACATGGGGAGACATGCAAACTCCACACAGAAATGCCAAGTGGTACAATCGGGATTATATTATTGTATTTCATTTATTTATTTATTTATTATTTACCAATGTAGTGTATACTAGGGCTGGGGGAAAAAACGATGCATTGAGATTCTTTCTCTTAACAATTCTGGATCGATTCTCAAAAGTTAACAATTCTGTATTCAAATTGCTGTAGGTCGTGACAATTTGGGCCAGCACAGGCAAGGTTTTTTACCCGTTGACTCTTGGTGAATTGTATCGAGTCAATTTGACATCCAACATAAAATTCATTCATTTATTTTCTTTTCGGCTCAGTCCCTTTATTAATTCGGGGTTGCCACAGCGGAATGAACCGCCAACTTCCAGCACATGTTTTACACAGCGGATGCCCTTCCAGCTGCATCCCGTCACTGAGAAACATACACACACTCTCATTCACACACACATCCACTACGGACAATTTAGCCTACCCAATTCACCTATACCACATGTCTTTGGACTGTGGGGGAATCGGGGAGAACATGCAAACTCCACACAGAAATGCCAACTGACCAAGCCGAGGCTTGTACCAGCGATCTTCTTGCTGTGAGGCGATCGTGCTACCCACTGCGCCACCACGTCGCCCCAACATAAAATAGTACCCAGAATTCAAAACATAACATGAGTATCACTCATATTTATCATGTGGTGTTCAGTGCTACAACCAGACTAATTTTGTGCTGTGTGAAAAACAGCAGAAAGCTCTGACCACATCATAAATTAATACAATGAGCTGCATGAATACATTTATAGAGTTTGGCCATGACTTTTTTAGCCCATGTCTAATGTAAACAGTTTAATGAGAAGTTTATAAGCAGAAGAAAAGTGTGACAGAGCTTCTGCTTTTTGAACTCAAGTTTCACAAGTTTGACTCTTTCACGTACAGTAAGATAACGCTTTCCATTACAAAGCATTGCAAACTTTGTTGAAAACTTGTTTTATCTTCATCACATATCTTTACTACATGTCTCTCCAGTTTAGTACAATAAGCTGACGTGTCAACAGCTTCATAAGCAACTCTTTTGACCATGCAAAAAGAAAAAGAAAAAAAAGCTGAGGTGTAAAACATTGCAGGCCTTTTCATTTACACCTCATTTCACTCTATAATGTAGCTTCAAGCTTCTGTGGGTAACAGCAGCTGATTAAATGAGTTTGAAAGTGGCAATAAATGTGTGACCTGCTGACAGATGTAAACACAACCCTCACACCACGGACTGACCTGCGAACATGAGCTGCTGCGCTTCATTTCAACAAACGCAAATTATTATCAAAGAGATCATGGAGATTCACTCAAAAAAAAAATATTTTTGCTGCTTCTTCTTGCTGCTTAAAATGAGCTGAATCAACATGATTCTTGAGTTTTTTTGGCTTGTTTTATGTTCAATCCACTTAATTTTGTATATAAAGTTAACTTAACTGATTTGTGTTGGGACAGCATGAAGCATTTTTTTTACAGTGTTTTTTTACAGTCCCAAACTGGGGTGCGCAGTGTGACCCCCATGGGTGCGCGAGAGAATGTATGTAATGGTGGATAATTTAATCTTTTATTATTTTCATGCATTTATCTTGGGTAAACTTTACATGTCATATTTTCGAGAGAAAAGAAATTCACTGAGAGAGAAAAAAAAAAATTCACATTACAAATTGCAATTTACAACATCTGCATACTCACTCGTCTCGCGGTTTAATGTCTGCGTCACAATAGCCCTGCCGCCGCTAAGTAATAGTGCATACGTAATGTTTTTTTCGCTTACTATATTCATCAAAATGGACACCTGGTTAAAAACTGGCACTTTAAAGAAGTCAAGTGACAGTAGGGATAAACGCAACATAGGTTCATTCTGAAAACGTAGTCCTGTGGATGCTTCTGGAGACCGCAAATTATGTAGCCGGAGGTATGTATGGCATCATTTAATTTTTTTAAATGAACGCTATGGGGCGGTATGACGTCATTCTTTTTTGCGCTTACCAGCTGACTGCTTATCTCCGTGTGGAGGGCTTTCCCGCCGCAACCAGTTTGTCCCGTTAGCTCATCATGTTATGTCGGCGGACTTGAGATGCAGAGAGGAGTTATACACGACAAGGATGACGATGACGGGGTTCAGAATCCAAAAAATAAAATAAAGAAGTAAATAACAGGGTGAGAATGCGGTAAAATCTGAAAACGTGGTAAAAATCAGACTAGGGCTTTTCTTTTTCTGGACGGCTTTTGTAAACCATTAGTTGGGTTTAGGGAAGGAAGTGGGTGGGTCAATCGATAAAATTGGTTGGGTTTAGGGAAGGAGGAGGGTGGGTCAGTCAGTCAATTGGCCGGCCGGTCATTTATTTAGTCAGACAGACAGTCAGTCGACAGCGGCCTCTGGTGGGTTTACACGAAAACAGAGGGCGTGAAAGGCACTCGCAAGAGAAATTTGAGATATGAAAAAGCGCACACAGCGGCCTCTTGTGGATTCGCGAAAACAAAAACTGTAAAAATACGTACCTCCCAGGACGTATTTCGCGGTCTCCAGAAACGTCCACAGGACTACGTTTTCAGAATGAGTCTGGGTTGGATAAACCATCTACATCTGCCTCTTCTATGATGATGTGCAGGGGCCTTGAATATATGGACTTGGAGGATAACAAATGAGGTGAAGTGGCACAGACGGGAAAAGAGAAATTCAGCAGAGATGTTCTGATGAAGAGAATAAGGCCTATGCTAGAGAGTGAGAATATGTCGACATAGCGACAAATATAGCGACAGTTACATCGGTTTCGGGTTTACATGCATTGGAGATGCAGAAAATCCAAATCCGCAATGTGTAGTCTGTGGTGAGGTTTTAGCTAATAGCAGTCTTAAGCCCTCATATACGGTTCGGCATTTACAAAAAAGACACAGCCACTTACAAGACATGCCTGTAAGTTTTTTTTCAAGGAAAATTGGTGGAACTGCAGAAGAAGAAGAAAGGAGGCACAAAGGAGCAGTAGCTTGATGAAAAACATGCCAGATGAACTTTTGTCTGTACTTAATGATGCTGTGAAAATTCTTAACTTCATAAAAGCTTGTCCATTAAATTCACATGTTTTATTATTTTTATTTTAATCATGTACACAGAAAATATCTGTATTTACTTATTGTAGTTTAAAATGTGGGCTGTATATTAGAAAGGGGTGCACACAGCAAAAAGTTTGGGAACCACTGTTCTAGACTGACCTTCTGCCAGGGAAGCCGCCTTTCCACTAAACACGACATTCAGACACGACTGTCGGAATATTCCCCCTTGTGGCAATCGCACAGAATTTTTCACTTTTGTCCTTCACCATATGACAGAAGCTGATTCTCACGGTGTCTGAAAATCTGAATTTATATGACACAGCTCTATAGTCATATAGAGATATCAGTAGAAAAAAATGAAGCATGAAGGAGAGTAGCTAAGACTGTCGATCTGTCGTGAGTGTTTTGTTAATGAAATGTAGCCTACTCTATTACTATTATTACTCATTTATGAATAGAAATATGTTTTATTTTTATAATATGGACTTTTTTCTGATTCAAAAAGTCATAAAAATAACTAAATAATACTAATAATTCTCACCTCGCACACACAGACCTGATTAGACAACACTGAAATACATCACATCCGGTCGGACGGCCGCATACGGTCTAGTCGCAGAAGTTATATTAATATATTATATACAGTTGAAGTCAGAATTATTAGCCTCCCTGAATTTTCCTAACTTCTGTTCAATGGAGAGATTTTTTCAACACATTTCTAAATATAATAGTTTTAATAACTCATTTCTAATAACTGATACTGCCATGATGACAGTAAATAATATTTTACTAGATATTTTTCAAGACACTTCTATACAGCTTAAAGTAAAATTGAAAAGCTTAACAAGGTAAATTAGGTTAACTAGGCAGGATAGGGTAAAGAGGCAAGTTATTGTATAATGATGGTTTGTTCTGTAGAATATCAGAGAAAAAAATATAGCTTAGAGGATATAGCAAATAATTTTGACCTTAAAACGGTTTTAAAAAAATTAAAAACTGCTTTGATTCTAGCTGAAATGAAACAAGACTTTCTCCAGAAGAAAAAATATTATCAGACATACTGTGAAAATTTCCTTACTCTGTTAAACATCATTTGGGAAATATTGAAAAAAAAATCAAAGGGGGGCTAATAATTCTGACTTCAACTGTATTTATTTTAGAATATTTTTTAATATTTTAACAGATCCACAGCTCAAATCGGATTTGAATTTTCCACATACGGAGTTGATCGCAACCCGCAGCTCCTGGACTACTCTCCACTGGAAATAAATGTCCTCTCTGTTGCTTGTCTGTTGTCATGTGCAGTAGAAAGGAGGCTTTAGTAAAATAAAAACATTCAGCTCTTACACTGTAAAAATACTGCGTTCCACACAACCGATTTGTGTTGAGACAACATAAAGAAATTGAGTTAACTTATTAATTTTTGCAAATGTAAGTGGATTGAACATAAAACAATTAAGTTGTCCCAAAAAAACTCAAGAATTGTTTTTTCAGCTCATTTTAAAAAAGTAGTTTGAACAAACAGCAGACAACAATTTTTTGTGAGTGTATTAACAGAAGCAACACTGCAAAAATGTATTTTCCTACAATTTTTTTTCAACTTGTTTATATATAATTTGTCTGTATTTTGGTAATAAGTAAACATTATTAATTAAACACAGTTACATTTACTTCAAAAGCAAAACAACTCAGCATAGTGCACCCAAAATATGACAATTCTGTCATCCTTTACCTGTTGAGCTTCTTTCTTCTATTAAACACAGAGGAAGATATTTTGAAGAATGTTCCCCTCAGTGAGCGGAACCTTAGTTCTCTGATGTGAGATGTTGCACATAGTCGTTTGGGATGACACACAGTCAAATATTTTGCCGAACAGATCCACCACTTTTGATGCTCATAAAAATCCTTGTGCTGCATGTATTAGGAGGCTTGCTGAAGGTACAGCTGACGTGCAGTGAGGGGTTTGTGTCTTTAATAAACTATGAAAGTTTGCGTTCATTGAAAAGAAAGAATGATTAATAAATACATATGAAATAGTCCCTTTTAAGTGACGTTGCGTCTGTAGTGTCGGGCTCAGGCGTGCTTTGCACTCACACTACAAGCATACTGCACCAAAGCCTGGGCACAGTTTGGATAGCATAGTGTGAGTGCATCTAATTTGGGGTCGACAGTTTATAAAAACTTGGTTCTGGATTTCTATTTTGATTGTCTACTTTACAGTTTGTCACACAATAACTTTTAAATATAGATTTGTATTTGTTTTTATTAGTCAAAATGATAAGGAGGCACCCTCCTGCACCCTCCTCCTGCAGCCCCCCCGACACACACACACACACACATTTATTGGGCATGTCTTTACTGTGCTCTGTCAATAACCAATATAAGCAATAACCACTGAGTATATGAGCCCCAAGAGATAATGAATCATTACACTGACAAAGCCTCATAGCCGAAACGTTTGTTTTTCTTTTCTCCAGTTGTATTATTTAATAAATTATTGAGTGCAGACCGTCTTTGCAAGGAACTTTGGTCCTAGCACCAATCTCTGGAAGAGCGCTGTGATTTATATTTGACTGAAAACCTTTTTTTAATGCATTTTGGCCGTTCGTTTGAATAGCTAATTAATTTTGTAGGCCTGAAAACTGTTTGTAGGCCTGAAAACTGTTGAAAGTGCAAATATTTTAAAACAATGCCATTACTGTCTATTTGTAAACTACAAAAATTTGCACAAGTGCTCCACACTAAAACAATAATAGTAAACTTAGTGCTTAGTGTCTTTACAAAGTGATATTGCCAACTACAGGACTGGTATGCAAATTTTGCATGTTTGGTGGATCCTAATATGCCCTGTTGCCCTGTAAATATGTCCCTTAATATATTAAATCTGTTTGATTCTCAATTAAATGTATTTAATAGAAAATGAGATAAACAAAATATGTGTTTTTGCAATGATGCTATATTCATCTGTGAGTTAATATGCTAAATGTCCAGTATTGGCCTCACCTTGCATCATGTTCCTGTAGGCGTTGTCCGTGATAGAGTAGATATGCGGAGGGACCTCATGGCGCTTTTTGCCTTTGTACATTTCAATGATCTTCTCAGAGTAGATTGGCAGCATTTTATACGGGTTCACCACCACGCAAAACAGCCCAGAGTATGTCTGAAGAACAAATGACATCTCAGTTTTCCATTGTATATGAATCCATCAGGTAAAGAACAACATGGAGACACAGCAGCACGGTTAGGGACCGCACAAAGGAAGTCAGGCTCGAGTCTGTGTACTTTAACTCATAATATTTGAAAGCATACAGTGCGTGATGCATATTCCATATGGAAAACTGAACATATTTTCAGAGCAAAACTGTCATTAGCTAATGGTTTGTTACCAAAACAGAGAGCAACATGGTTTTGAGGACTGTGGAAGTTATATAACCCAGCACTTTTGGGCAATGCACGGTTCCTCATTCTTAAGCTTTAGCACATTAGATAGTGTAAACCATTGCTGTCTTTTTAAGCTAATTGATTGTCCATGCAAAAAAAATATTTAGCATTTTTTAGGCCACTATAGAGTTATTTATAAGAGTGATACATTGGCTATAAATAATATGTTATAAAACTATAATGTCAGCAGAGGGTCAATGGCAAATAAATATGTCCAAGATTAAAAAATGAAACGAAAATATATGCTTAAAATATTCATTCATTCATATTCCTTCGGCTTAGTCCCTTTATTCATCCGGGGTCATCACAGTATGTTTTATACAGCCGATGCCCTTCCAGCTGCAACCCAATACTGGGAAACACCAATACACTCTCATTTACACTCGTACACTATGGCCAATTTAGTTTATTCAATTCACCTATAGTGAATGTCTTTGGACTTGTAGGGGAAACCGGAGCACCAGGAGGAAACCCACGCCAACATGGGGAGCGCATGTAAACTTCACACAGAAATGGCAACTAACCCAGCCCGAACTCGAATCAGCGACCTTCTTGCTGTGAAGTGACAGTGCTAACCACTGAGCCACCATGTCGCCCCTACTTAAGATATATAAAATTAATTTAAAAATTTGTATAAGTATATACTCGGACACCAGACATGATTATAAATGTATATATACAATGAACTATAGTTCATTTATCTAAGTGAGGATATCAGAATAAAGTAAACTGTGAAATATTATACACAAATAGATTAGGGGGCTAATAATATTGACCTTAATATTCCTGTCATAATAAAACAAATAAGACTTTCTGCAGAAGAAAAAATATGATCAGAAATACTGTGAAAATTTAAATATCACTTGAAAAATAATAAATTTGCCCTCAACTGTATATACAGCGGGGAAAACAAGTATTGAACACGTCACCATTTTTCTCAGAAAACATATTTATAAAGGTGCCGTTGAATTGAAATTTTCCCCTGATGTTAGAAAAATCCAAGTTTACAAATAATTTATGTGTAATAAAATCAAATGACAAAAGTATTAAACACATGAAGAAATAGAGGGGTAGAAAGCCCAGACAGCAGCTGAAATCTCTCAGTAGTCTCTCAGGCAGCAATGCTTTGCCCTTCATCAGTGTAAATTAATATTAGCTGCAACATCAATATCAGTCCAACATCTACAGTATCAGGATGATGAAGATGAAACCAGTGTAGACATTTTGGCAAGACAACGATCCAAAACACAGCCAAGGAAACTCTAATTTCAGAGAAAGAAAATCAAGCTGTAGAATGGCCCAGCCAATCACCTGGCTTGAATCCAATAGAAAATACAAACTAAAGATCAGATTTGATAGACGAGCCCCTCAGAACCATCATGATTTTTACACTCTGTTGAAGTCTGTGAAAAATTCATAGCTGAGCAATGCATGTGACTTCATTCTCCATACGAGAGATGTCTCTAAGCTGCCGTCACCAAAAAAGTCTTTTATATAAAGTATTAAATACATTTTAGTAGTTTAGTACTTTCTCCTTGTGTCATTTCATTGTTTTCACACAGAACTAAATTTTCATATTTTTTGTTTTGTTTTATTATTGTTTATATTGTTTGAGTTTTTACTAAAATGTGGTTTAATTTCATGTCAACTGCTTCTTTAGAAATATTATTGCCAGTAAAAAACATGGCATGTTCAATACTGATTTTAGCAGCTGTATATTAGATAGCTGTATATATATATATATATATATATATATATATATATATATATAATTATTTATGACTTGATTTGACTATGCTGAAGTACTTTTTAAATATTTCTGATTTCTAAACAGTTGCAAATTTGAATAACCCCCGTCACACTCACATAGATGAGGCCGGAGTAGTATCGTTCCCTCAGGTTGTGCAGGACGGAGGCTTCATTCAGGCAGGTGAGCTCCGCCATGTCCTCCACCTTGCTGAACTTGGGCGGGTTCATCTTCTGGATGTCGTCCTTGTTGACGGTGATCTTCTTTCCGTTGTCCATAAGCTCCACCAGCACCTCGTCTCCATGTTCCTCTTTGATACTGGCAGACTCGAAGCCGTGCTTTTCGGAGGGGACCCACACCAGCTTTTTGGCTGACCAATCGGCCTGGGCCACGGGGCTGTTGATGAAGTCTTTGTCCGTAAAAAGGAATTTCTCGTCATCGCTCAAGCCTTTCTTCGTCATCTTGGTGCTGGGTTAAGACAACTGCAAATTTAAGGAGAAAAACAGATTGATAAATACAATGTTTTATACGTAAATTATGGCCTTGTGTGCATGACTATACAGAAGTATTAATAATGCAGTTTTTTTTTAAAGGTCCCATGAAAATAAAATAAAGTTTTTTAGATGTTAGTATCAGTATTGTTCGTTTTAGGATATCTATAAGCCAGTGTGCTCCAAAACAGTGACAAAATTCACGTTTAGAAGATATAAAACTTATATAAACATGTAAAGCTTGTAGTTTGTCACTTCTGCATAATTGGATGAACGTTTTTTTCACGTCTCCTCATACTTCAGTTTCTCATCAAATCGTGACCAATCAAATGCTCTCTAGTATCTGACAGTATATCCAGCATCCGCTAGGGTTGCACGATTAATCGATCTTTTAAAAAAAGATCGTGATCTCGATTGGACCCCCTAGACGATCCTAATCCAGCATTTATACGATTCTGCCAATCATATTTTCAAGTTCAGGGGAGAAGCATAAAACCGGCCGTACATGTCTTCACATTGTTTTACATACATTGCTCAGCAACATGTACGCCTCTAAATGGTGTTGACAGAGTCACATACTGTATTTATAAGGTATAATTCACCCAAAAAATGTCATTTCTGTTTGCATGTAGGCTAATGATGTATTTGCAGCAGCGAAAACACACATGACGTGAGCTGACCGTGAGCTGTTACCACAGAGAGGGCGGGTGCGCGCCTGTGAATGATGCCTACCTTAGTGAACAGAACTTGCATACAGTAGGCTGTGAAAAACAGGTAATAAAGTTGTAAATAACATTCAGTTTGTGGCACAGAGTGATCGTTTGGGAGCTGCGCGGGAAGTATGAACTGCACAGTGAAACTGAAAACGAAAGCGTGCACTTCATTCAAATAATCATATCGCATTTTAGAGTTATGATTATGACAAGCATATAATATGTTTTTCTTTCATATCGAACACAGAGTGTTTTGCATGAGAATAAATGTGTATAGTGTCAGTATAACTACTCTAGCCTACATAATGTTGAATATATAATGCGAGAGGGAATCTGATATTGACAATTGTCGGATTTTACCAGTAGAAAAAATGGTCTAATAATGTTGTCAATGACAAATTGCAAGCATATGTCTCAAACACAATAATTCAACATCAGAATTATGAATAGTTGTATTCTGAAATAACAATAATAATAGGCTACTCATATTAACCTTTATTTTACATCTACAGAATCGTGAGAAAATCGTGATCTTAATTTTAAGCAAAAAAATAAAATCGCGATTCTCATTATAGCCAGAATCGTGCAGCTCTAGTATCCGCCCCCTTCAAGACGCTTCACATTTGATGCGCTTGAGCTCAAACACTTTCACTGGCAGAGCGTTGATAAAACAAAATGCTATTGGCTATTTTTTTAAAGGGGAGGAGCTACACTAGGTCCCACTCTCTCTTCATGTTTCGGTTGAGATTACGTCAAACATCGAATAAAAATGTATATTTCAAAGCACTTCAAAGATTTGCAATGACAAAACAGTGGTATAGGTGTCTCATGTCATCATATACAATAATACAGCCATTAAACAACCGTCCATCTGCTAGTAATTCAAGTCTTTTGTGAAGGGTAAAATTAACCAAAAATAGGTCTTTCAATGGGTCTTTCATGGTGGCTCAGTGGTTAGCACTGTCACCACACAGCAGGTTCCAGCTGGGCGAGCTGGCATTTCTGTGTGGAGTTTGCATGTTCTCTCCATGTTTGTGTTGGTTTCCTCCGGGTGTTCTGGTTTGCCCTGCGGTTCAATGACATGTGCTATAGGGGAAGTGGGTAAACAAAATTTACCATATTGTATGAGTGTGAGAGTGTATGGGTGTTTCCCAGTACTGGGTTGCGGCTGGAACGGCATCCGCTGTAAAAAAACATATGCCGGAATAGTTGGCAGTTCATTTCGCTGTGGCAACCTCTAAAAAATAAGGGACTAAGCCGAAGGAAAATGAATGAATGAATGAATGAATAGTCTTTCAATATACATTTTCCAAAAACTCCCACAGAGGATTGCAGATATACTAGATGCAAGTCATACTGTAAGTTAGGCATGAGACAATAACCGTTTTCAATGTATACAGCGGTTTGGTAAAGTTTTTTGTTTTGTTTTTTAGGACAGCAGTATCTTCAGCAGAAAAGATATTTAAAGATTCCATTTTAAATAGTTACAAAATCTGTTTTTAATAACAAATGAAGAAGTCAATAATTCATTTAGCCTGACATGTTTACTGCTCCAAAATATTTTAAATATTTCTCAAAATAAAATATATTGTGTTTGTTTTTTACTCAGACATTAAAAAAGAACATATTTTAATCACAATACCGTGATATAGTGAAACCGTGATATTTTTATCCAAGGTTATCATACCGTCAGAATCTTATATCGGCCCATGCCTACTGTAAGTCAGTTTTTCTAAAGGTAAGAAAATGACAATCTGATTCAACCACATATTGAATGAAGGGATGTTAGGGGAGGGGAGGGGACAAAAAAAGAATACATTTTCTTGCTAGATAAGTACAAAAGTGTAACACGGACTCTAACAATGCTTTGTTTAAAAAAAAAATTGTGGCAACGCTGTTAATGATTTTTGTCATTTACACAGTATTTAAATGTAATATAGACTGTATTTTACTGTAGGACAGTTATGCGGTATGTTACTCTATTTTAAAGTTGCATTGTGAAAATTACTGTATGTTTTACAGTAAAGATAAACATACAGTTTTGTAAATACTATATACAGCAAGATACAGATTTATAGAAAGATACTGGTGAAAAAAAGGAAAATAAAGGCCATTAAATTACAGAAATTGACTGTAAAACAACAGAGGTTGAATTACAGAAATTTACCAGAAATTTAAATTTAAGGAAATGTCTGTAATTTAATGTCCGTTATTTTATGGTAAATTTCAGTAACTTAACTGCTGGTAACTTAATTAACTGCTGGAAATAAACCATAAAATTACTAATTTTGTTTACAGTGTATAGTGAAGTATAATGTTTCAGGAGTAATTCAATGCCTTTTAAAGTGATAGAAACTGACAATTAAATAAAAAAGTATGTGGCCTATTTTATTAATGGTCTTACTTGAGTTTTATGCAAATGAGAAACATTTGCATGGCTACTAGCTGAAGTCAAAGTGAAGTAAAAAAATTTTTATATTTATTTCAAGTAACAAAAAATGTTTTATGTTTTTTGTTTCATTGTTTAAAATTATTTACATAATTTATAACTGAATGTAACAAGATAAAATATAAAGTGTATATACATTTAAGTATAACAATTATTTTAGTTAACATTTTTTAAGTAACAAATTAAATTTTGTTTTATGGGTGTCAAATTTTATACATTTAATTTAACTTAAAATATATATATCTGATAATAATTATTTGAGTTAACATTTACGTCAAGTAACAAAAAAAAAGGTTTTTGTTATATTTTGAATTTAAATTATAGGCTTTCATTTACATAATTCGTAGCTGAATGTGACAAGATTAAAAAATACACATTTAATTAAACTTAAAATATTTAAATTGTTCCTAAAATGTGGTAGAGTTGGAAATGAATAACAAGAGAAGTCATAAATATTTATGTAAAATACTGAGAATTATTTTTTGGTTTATTTTAATGTTGTTTTTACATCTGTATTATCTGAAGTGTGATAATTATCTGAAGTTAAAATGCAATAAAGATATTAAAAAGATAATGTTTTTAAAATGTTTTTTGTTATGCAGCCTTTAACTAATGACAACATTTTGAATGAAAAAATAGGCTGCCATTTACATAATTAATAACCAAATGTGAAACTTCAACATATTTTTACCATATCCATTAAAAATTTATATGTATACATGCCAATTTTAAACTAAAAATAGACTCCTTTTCTTCTTTTTTCGTTTTCTCAATTACTCCAAATCGATTTAAACCTTTCTTTATTTAATTTAAACAAAGAGACCACTGGGGTCTTTAAACAAACAAAAAAGAAAGCAAATCAGTCCCACCCATTGTCCAGTAATGCAGTCCTGATCTTGATTCAGTTAGAGAATATAATCTCTTAATATTAATAGAACATGCAACACCAGATGATTTTTAATTCTAGTTGCAAATACAGTGTACATATTCCAAAGTTCACCCGACGAACCAGCCCTTTCCCTAAACAAACATTACATAGGTCACAGGGGACACTGCTATCATCCCCTATTTAGATGAAAGGATGAGAAAAATGCTTGGGAAATTTTACATAATGGCGTCACTTATTGATTCCGAAACCCCAGAAACTGCACAAAACCTATCCTGACAGGCAAAACATATATAATCATGAGATAATCTCCACAGCAAACTGAGTTTTTTCTTGTTTCTGTTGGTGCTCGGCTGTGTGTCCCGTGCTGCGATGACCATATAAGGCTGCCTTTGACTCTCTGTCCACCTAAACAGCAGAAGCAAGTGAACTCCCAAACAAAGCCCTTATAGGGAATAGTATGCCTCCAGCCGGACTCGCAGTTTACTCCAAAATGATAACATTAGGCAGGGACAGTCAGATGCTGGCGGGGGTCTGATTTTCCTGCCACTTTCCCCCCACCTTTCTCTTCCTCTGGTGGGGCTGATATAGGGAAGTTTACGCAAATATTTTCAAGTACAGTGGGCAATACAGCAGGTGCAGCTTTGCTTTGGAGTATATATTTATACTATACATATATATATATATATACTTTTCGCCAAAACAGTGAAGCCATCTCTGCCTTTTTTGTGTAGACTTGTATTTTACAGTGCTTTAAAAATACTCAAAAATATCTCTGTCAATGTTTTCAAACAATTATATTTGATTTACAAAAGTCACACAAGTGGCAATTTCACATCCATCACATCCATAACTGAAAAGTGTCACATCCATAACGAAGCTTTTCCTTATAAATGTAAAAATGTCAAATAAAATAAAATCAATCACGTTTGTTCTACAGAGAGCCAACTCTTATCCTGTTGATTAGCATAGTTTCTTTTGCATTGTGCAGTTTAATTCACAGAATTTCTTCAAATCATGTTATGTACTGTAAACTCACAGACTTTTTTAGTCACATCCATAACGCATGTTTATTTTTCTCAATTCAAATATAAAAAAATTTTACAGATTGATATTTTTCTGCTTCCATAACTCTGTGGTCAGTTGTTTTGAAAAATATAAACAGATGTTTCAATATAATGTTAACATATACTTCCTCTGTCAATTTATGCTTCCAGATTTTACTGCAAATGTCACATCCATAACGCTGGAATTGCTCACATATACATATATATATATATACACACACACACAGTTGAAGTAAAAACTATTAGCCCTTTTTCTTTTTCAAATATTTCTCAAATAACAGGGGATTGAATTTTTCACAGTAATTCCTATAATATTTTTCTTCTGGAGAAAGTCTTATTTGCTTTATTTCAGCTAGAATGAAAAGCAGTTGTTAATTTTTTTTTTTACATTTTAAAGTCAATATTATTATTATATTATTTCAATGTTCCAATGATTTGCCTAATTACCCCAACTTGTCTAATTAACCTATTTAAACCTTTAAATTGCACTTTATCTGAATATTAGTATCTTGAAAAATTATATGCACTGTCATCATGGCAAAGATAAAATAAATAAAAGTTAGAAATGAGTTATTAAAACTATTATGTTTAGAAATGTGTAGAATAAAATCTTCTCTTCCTTAAACTAATTTTGGGGGGAA
>CAIGQZ010000461.1:8583420-8614324 GCA_903798205.1 Danio tinwini | reverse complement strand
ATATATATATATATATATATATATATATATATTCTGACTTTAACTGTATATATTTTCTTCTTTCGTTGTATTTATTACTCTAAATAAATTTCATGCTAGCCGAAAGCTTCAAGGTTTTGAGGTTTTGGAAACCAAAGCTACGCCTTAGATATGAATCAATTTCCTCAAACATTACTAGTCATTGTTTGTACTTTAGCATTGTGTGATCTAACAGACCGACGAAAACAGGAAAACTCTTTTTCTACCTACTTTGTATTTACTTTCTAACAGGAGTTAACTTTTAAAATCAGAAAGAATTTGAATCTTTATTGTCATTGAATAAAATACAATGAAATTTGTGTTTGCCCTTCTTTTCAGTGCAAGTCCTAATTGTCTAAAAAAACAATAGTACCAAGAAGAGATAAAAAAAATAGTAAAAAAACAACAACAGTAGTAATAATGATAATAATTGTGCATAGAAAGTTGCATGTGCATTCAAAAACACATTGTTTTAATCATTTATTCATTTTCCTTCATGCATATTCATATGCATTTATTCATGCATATGTTTTACAATGCGGATGCCCTTCCAGCTGAAACCGAGTACCGGGAAATACCAATACACTCTCACATGCACACACATACACTATGGCCAAGTTAGTTTATTCAATTCGCCTATAGCGCATGTCTTTGGACTGTGGGGGAAACCAGAGCACCCAGTGGAAACTCCACACAGAAATGCCAACTGACCCAGCCGGGACTCGATCCAGCGACCTTCTTGCTGTGAAGCAACAGTGCTAACCACTGAGCCAACGTGTCGCCCCTGTTTTGATAGTTTCTCTGTTAATCTTGTAATAACTCTGTAGTTTGCTACTGTGTCAACTTGAATTGTTAGTACGTAAAAAAAAGTGCTAGCTGCATTCAAATTTTGGTCCCACTTGTACATATTGTGGCCTTAACCAATATGTACTTGCAGTAAAAATTAATCAATTGCTATGATGTACTTTTTGTTTAAATACGTGTTTTACATAGTTTTTGTTTAAATACATTACATGTTACATTTATATCTGCAATTATTTTCTGTAAATACATCTGTTGACAATTTCTTACAGCTTAACCCACCCATTCTCCCAAACCAGTCCATAACCCTACCTGTATACCACCCCAAAAGCACCAGAAGTGTTCTGCGATACATTATGAACACACTAAGTAAATAGTATATATTTTTATGTACGTACCTAGTAGTTAACGTCACTTTATATAAGGTGGGACCAATTTTTTTAATTGAATAAAATACACTTTTCTAGTCATCTCAATTTACAATCAATCAAACTGATTAAAATATTAAGATAAACTATGTATAACTTAAAAATTGAGTTGATTAACTTGCTTTCCTTCAGCTTATTCACTTCTTTATCAGAGGTCGTCACAGCGGAACGACCCACCAGTTACTCTAACAGTTGTTTTACATAGTGTGTGTGTGAGAGAGAGAGAGAGTGTGAAGGTTTTGACCAATTTTAGTTTATTCACCTATATTGCATGAAATTGGACTCCACACAGAAAGGCCTCCTAGTCCAGCCAGGACTCGAACCAGCGACCTTCTTGCTGTGAGGCAACCATACAAACCACTTAGCCACCGTGCCACTCTTTATTAAAATAATATGTTAAATAGTTTCCAACACCCTCTGTTAATGTGTATTTTAAAGTATCACATGAGATGCGTGTGATGGAATCATTAAACTTCAATTAAATAAATCCCTAAGTTGGCTAAATAGTTTTTACACTTGTTTGAGCTGGTTTTGGACTTGGGTGAAAAAAGGTTCATGAGAATAATGGAAGATGGAAACGCATTTGCTTAATAAACTTATACCTACGAACATTACACCCACATGACTCTATTATGCTCACCTTTTTTAACTACATTGAATACTACAATACTACAGTCAGCAACTTTACAACCTGATGGAAACGCACCTCATTGCATTTGCAATTTTTTCTCTTTTTTAAATATAAAAACGATAAAAATATTAGTTTCACTTTAGGATGGAAACTCGGCTACTGTTAGGTTAGAGCTAGTAGATGACATAAACCCAAAAATGACTTATTGTCATAATAATAAGAGAACAAAAAAGTATTAAATTGTATAAAATATTAAACAACATAAAAATAAAGCATTAGCAAATATTAAGCAGTCAGTCTTCTACCCTAAATAAATGTTAAATATTTTACAAGCTTTGTGATTCCATATCATATTTAGTTTGGTCACAGATAGGCATGGGACGATAACTGTTTTTAAGGTATAATGTGGTTTGGAAAGTCAAAGTTTTAAAATCGTCAAAATATTCTGCTATATCGTTCCTATAATATATGTAAGTTTTTATTTTTTTACCTTTTGTTTTAAGTTTTTTAGAACAACAGTATCTCCAGCAGAAAAGATATCAAAAGTTGCTGATTTAAATTGTAAATAAATCAGTGTTTTTGAAACTAATGAAGGCAGCAGAAGTCAATGATTCATTTTAATTATTTAGCCTGACATGTTTACTGCTCCAAAGTATTTTAAAAGTTTCTTATTACTGTCATTATTACTATCTTACATTACTAGAATTGCTGTCACTCTTTACCACTGGCTAGTCTCTTTCTATTTTTTATTTTTATTTATATCTATGACACTTGCTTCATTTATTGACTGTTATTGTCCCTAATGTATGTACTCTGACCTGTCCACCATGTTACCTTTACATGCACACACATATACACACACACACACACACACACACACACACACACACACACACACACACACACACACACACACACACACACACACACACACACACACACACACACACACACACACACACACCTGCCAGTACCTGACTGTATTGCTGTTGTTTTTGTTTTTTGTTGTTGTTTTGTTTGTTTCATTTTATTTGTTTTTGTATGATCCCGATTTGTGTACCTTTTTGCATATTCTAATAAAAAAAGTATAAAAAAAGGTTTCTCAAAATAAATATATTGTATTTAAAGAGGAAAAAAGTTTTAGTTTTTTACCCAGACATTTAAAAAGAATATATTTTAGAGCAGTAATCAAAATACAGTGTAACCGTTATATTTTTATCCGTGGTTATCATACCGTCAGAATCTTATACCAGCCCATGCCTAGTCACAGATTGTTGGATCCACAACAACAAATATTATTCTAACGAATATAAATGTCAAACACAAGTAAAGAAAGTAAAAATGCTGTAATAAAATAAGAATGACAATTTAATACAACTGAACAAATATAACATATTTCAAGGTTTTCAGGTTTTGCTAGAGTTTAAGTAAGGTCTACAAAAAATATTATCAAGCATACAAATACACAGCAAATTCTAATTAAATTCATCTTTATGAACCTTACAAACATTATTAGTCAAATGCACAGAGCTAAAATCATTTAAGACTAAATGCACTATCCTAATACACTTATACATATTCAGTTGGCTCAAGCAAAGAAATAACAGTCTGTTTACGAGGATACTCAACAATATAAATTAGCATTGGTTTGTTTGTGAAAAAGAGCTCTTTCATTATTCACACACCAGCATTATGTTTTATTTAAGTAACACCAAACAACTAGCACCATTGAAACCCAACTGTGCTGTCACCTTGAGTCGGCTTACGTATGGAACAAAAAAAAATGCCCATGAACACACCAAACAGACGAAAGCTGACTAAAAGGAGAGATTGTGCTCTGGGCCTGCATGGGAGGATGCCTTTTTTTGGACCGCGGGTGGCAGTATCTGTTTTCTCCTTCAGAACAGGAACTTCCAATGCGTGCGTGCAAAGCGTAAACAAAGCAGTGTTTAGTACCATTATCACAGTAATTGTCACTCACCACTAAGGAATTCGCACCTGCAAATATGTCTGATAATCTAATAAACCAAATAATTTACAAAAATATTTGAGAAATGTAGCAAAATTACAGCCGACCTCTTCACTACATCAGAACTCACACTCTGATTTGTTGCTGAAAAACAAATCAGTGTGCTCTCTTCAGCCCACAGCCCAACACCGATTCCAAAGCAGATTTAACATGCTGAATCGGGCCAACCTGACCCAACGTTTATCTGACGAAATGAGAACTAGCCAAACTGACGAAGCCCAGCTTAGTATAAAGTGTATACACTAACTGACAAAAGTCTTGTTAATGATCCCAGTTGTAAGAGCAACAAGTAATAACTTGACTTCTAGTTGATCATTTGGAAAAGTGGCAGAAGGTCAATTTTTCTGATGAATCAACTGTTGAACTGCATCCCAATCATCACAAATACTGCAGAAGACCTATTGGAACCCGCATGGACCCAAGATTCTCACAGAAATCAGTCAAGTTTGGTGAAGAAAAAAAACATGGTTTGGGGTTACATTCTGTATGGGAGCGTGCGAGAGATCTGCAGAGTGGATGGCAACATCAACAGCCTGAGGTATCAGGATATTTGTGCTGCACATTACATTACAAACCACAGGAGAGGGCAAATTCTTCAGCAGGATAGCGCTCCTTCTTATGCTTCAGCCTCTACATCAATGTTCCTAAAAGCAAAGAAGGTCAAGGTACTCCAGGATTGGCCAGCCCAGTCAACATACATGAACATTATTCAGCATGACTGGGCTAAGATGAAGGAGCAGGCATTGAAGATAAATCCAAAGAATCTTGATGAACTCTGAGAGTCCTGCAAGAACGTTTTTTTTTGCCATTCCAGATGACTTTATTAATAAGTTATTTGAGTCATTGCATAGATGTATGGATGCAGTCCTCCAAGCTCATGGGAGTCTTACACAATATTAATATACTGTACATTATTTCTGTTAAGTGACAAGACGTTTGGCTAAGCAAAGTCAGACCTTACTGTCATAATTAAAAAATTCAAAATCAAGGCTCAATCATGTTTTATTTTGGTAAAATAAGTGTAATCTAGAGGCCTTTGCCTTTCATATAAGCCACTTCTGATACCAAATGATCAACTAGAAGTCAAGTTATTATTTGTTGTTCCTAAAATTTGGATAGACAACAAGACTTTTGTCAGGTAGTGTAGTATAAAATCAATAACGACATCTCTAATGCTGTTGTTATCATGAATCAATTATGCTCTGCTACACTGCTAGCTCTAGTGACTGCTATTGACAATGTACTGTAGTAGCCAATTTGCTTGGGGTTAACAGAACATCAACAGTATCTATTCAAATAAAGTAAAAAATAAACCACAACAACTGTATATTTAGGTTAAGAACTGAAAATTCATATTTAGTAGCCAGGACATGGAAAGACACTACAAAATGAGCATTTACAAAATGTGAACCAATTTTTTGCACCTCTTTTTTTTCCAATCCACATTCTTTTGTCCAAATGACGACAAAATCTTCCATCAACAACACGGCGTAGGGAAGAGGGTCATTTAAACGTCCTGTAAACGTTTGAGGGTGGACAAACAAACAAAGTTTTTCTATGATAAGCTGATTTAATTAAAAGAGGGAATTTCCTGTGTCCTGTGTGCAGATTCACAGCCCGCTCTTCGGGAAGCTCTTTACATTGAGAAGCTCCACTATCCAAAAGCCACTATCCAAAATAATACCTAAAATAATTGAAACTGGCTGCACGATGGCGCAGTGGATAGCATGATCGCCGCACAGCAAGAAGATCGCTGGTTCAAGCCTCGGCTGGGTCAGTTGGTGTTTCTGTGTGGAGTTTGTATGTTCTACTCATGATCACGTGGGTTTTCTATGTTCCCCCATCCCCCCACCCCACCACACCCCACTCCAAAGACACGTAGTGTAAGTGAGTTGCGTAAACTAAATTGTCCGTAGTGTATGTGTGTGATTGAGTGTGTATGGATGTTTCCCAGTGATGGGAAGGGCATCCGCTGCGTAAAACATATGCTGGATAAGTTGGTGGTTCATTCCGCTGTGTAGACCCCAAATTAGTAAAGAAGGCACTAAGCTGAAAAGAAAATGAATGAATGAATGAAACTGAAGCTGTTTTATTTTAAAAATGCAGATTTTTTTTTTTTTTGCAGAAGTTAAAGGTAGCACGACTGTGGGTCTTTGGCCTGAGTTCAAGTGGGCCTAAAGCCCAGAAGATCATGTGACCATGTGTTGTGCGGATGGATTTTTGTGACCCCTGGTCCTGTGAAAGGTTCCTTGACTTTCCTCATCTTTCTACTCATCTTTTTCTCATTCCACCCATATGGGTTTTGTTTCTCACAAGCAGCTGTGTCACTTCGGTTTCTTTTATTAACATTTTTATTGAGATTGATGTTCACACAAGGTCAACAGCACCAGCTTTAAAACGGTTGCAATTACAGTATATACTGCCTGTTTCCTAGATATTTAACATAATGTAGCCATTAATGACTTTAGGCCTTGTTTTGCCAAGACACGTGTTAGTTCTGTGATTCAAGTGGATTAAACTGTTAACAGTATTTCAACTGATGTTTTTAAGATGTTTTGTCAGGTGAACATTGTGTTAAATAATTAAAGTAACAATCAGGTAAGCAGTCTAAAGATAAGCCACAACTGTGCAAAAGACTAAATCGATTAACAATTAAACAACGGCTGGTAAAACACTGGTAGGCCTATATGACTATTAAACTATATCTTCCTTATTTTTACCAGGCTAACTTCTGTTTAACACACACACCCTTCATACCTAAATTATGAAATATATTCTAAAAAGCTGTCAGAAACGTATTTGCAGTACACTGTAAAAAATGCAATGATAAAAAGTCCAAGGCATGGGCCGGTATAAGATTCTGACGGTATTATAACCTTGGAAGAAATTATCACGGTATCGCGGTAGTGTGATTACCGCTCTAAAAAATATTGTTTTTAAATGTCTGGGTAAAAAAACTAGCTTTTCCGCCTTTGAACACTATATATTTTATTTTAAGAAACATTGATAATATTCTGGAACAGTAAACATGTCAGGCTAAATAATTAAAATGAATCATTGACTTCTGCTCTTTTCATTTGTTTCAAAAACACAGAGTTTAAAATGGCATCTTTGGATATCTCTGCTGGAGATACTGTTGTCCAAAAAAGCGTAAATAAAAATCTTACACATACCTTAGGAATGGTATAGCAGAATATTTTGACGGTTTTAAAACCTTGACTTTTCCAAACCACGGTATACCTTGAAAACGGTTATCGTCCCATGCCTAGTCCAGACAACAAATATATTTATGTTGCTTTAACTTACTGGGTCCCACTTTATATTAAGTGTCCTTAACTACTACGTACTTCCATCAAAGCATAAATACAATGTACCTAATGTGTTCATAATGTATTGGAGAACACTTCCAATGCTCTTGAGGTGGGACACAGGCAAGGTTAGACACAGGTTTGGTGGTATGGGTAGGTTTAAGGGTGGGTTATGGTGTAAGACTGATCAACAGTGTAATTACAAATGTAATTACACAAATTAATAACAGATGTAGTTACAGTACATGCATGCATTTAATCAATCATAAGCACAATGTAAAAACTTGTTTATTTATTAAAAAATAAATACATTGTAAAGATTTATTAATTTCAGTGTAAGTACATATTAGTTAAGGTCATTTAATATAAAGTGGGACCACTTATTTTAATAGGTTAATCAGGATAATATTTTACATTTTACAAAGTTTAACTTAATATTTTTAGTCTGTTAGGTTGATGTAGGTTGAGATGACTAGAAAAGTTCATTTGATTTAACAAAAAAATTTAAGGCAGCACAAATTTTTTTAACAGTGTAATACAAGACTCTAATTTATATTGATGCTATTATATATTGATTTTATTAATTCATTCATTTTCCTTCAGCTTAGTCCCTTTATTTATCAGGGGTTGCCACAGCAGAATGAACCGCCAGTATTGACCTTATTCTAAAATGCGGATGTGGGCTCGTTTTTGCGATTGTTTTAGAACTTCCGATTCAGTCGCCTATGGAAGAAATGACTAGGAATAATAAACGGCTGAAAATGGTCAAACTACTTGCTCTACAAACAAGTGTTTGCATGACTATACAGACAAAATAGAATAATATAATAAGAAAACCTCAGTTTGCAACATCAAGCAGCAGAGCGAGCTGTTTTTAACGTCTAAAAATGAATGGAAGTGAATAAGACCGGAAGTCTCGAGCCAAAACGATTCAAATGGCTGCGCCCGCTCGTACGCGGAGAATAAGGTGAATAAGCTGCAACCCAGTACTTTGAAACATTCATACACACTCATTTACACACATACACTACGGCCAATTTAGTTTATTCAATTCACTTATAGTGCACGTCTTTGGACTGTGGGGGAACTCGGAGGAAACCCACCCAAATACGAGGAGAACATGCAAACTCCACACAGAAGTGCCAACTGACCCAGCCGGTACTCAAACCAGTGACCTTCTTGCTGTAACGCGACAGTGCTAACCACTGAGCCACCGTGTCGCCCTTATATTGATATTATGATATTTGTCATTTTTATATTTTATGTCATAAAAATACATGATAAAAAGCACATTCAAGCTAACCCTTACCCTAGACACAACAATTTTATTCCAGTAACACTAAAATAACAGGTTTTGGCAATTATTTATACTGGTTCACATAGGAATAATATTGTTTACTAGTCCACACGCAGATCTAAAACTATCGTTTTCATTTTTGTCTGCAGAACACAAAAGCTACTCAATTGTGTCAGCTTAGTTATTGCAAAAAGCTGGCCGATTTATTTATTTATTATTAATAAAAATCCACAAAAGAAATAAAAGAAGAAAAAGTTAAGAAAAACACTGAAGTGAATACAATTACTGTATTTCTTTTATCTTTTATTTTATGTCAGAGTCATTTTTAGGTGAACTATCTCTTTAAATGTCCATAATCACATGTATTACTGGAGAATGCCTCTAATGCTAACACATTAGGAAGTTATCAACGTATAAATAATGACACAGCAAGAACTTAATTCACTGACAGTTCTAGACTTCATTACATATTGTCTATGGTTAGCCGTTTATATTATCGCTTGCTTCAGTGGGAAATGAGAGGACAGTCAGTTGACAGTCTGCTGTTCACCACAAGCTTCAGAAAGCTGCATTTGACAACCATATTTGGAGAACAGGAAACCCTTTGGTTTGTCAAGCTCACTGCTTCTCACATTTTACGCACTTTCCTCAACCATTTCCTATGACAGGCTCAGCTGAACTAGATCTTATGCATGAAAGAGCGGATGGAGAGGCATGTTATTGAAGTCAAAACTCAAGAGATACTTAATGATGGATGGTGTTTAGAATAGAAGATCAAAGCAGCTGAAACCATTAGCTCTAAAATGATTCACTCTTATTGATTAATAATCTGCAATAATTTACTAATCCTCATGCTGTTTCAAAGAAGTTACTTCTTCAGGGAAACACAGTTGACTGACAGTCACCATTTACTTCTGCTGTATGGAAAACAGATGCAATGAATGTGAATGGTGACTTAGGCTGGCAGTAACTAACATCCAAATATTAATGTGCTTTTGCGTTTCACATATGTGATGCTGTATGTTTGTAATAACATGAGGGTCAGCAAACACTCACAGGATGTTTGTTTCCGAGTGAAATATAACTTTAATGGTAGCACAAACATAATTTCAACCTGTCATACAAGTCTTTCGAAGCAGTTAAAAGCTGACAGCTTTATATTTAGCTACATGTTCAATCACAGATTCATATTTTTCTCACACTAAGCACTACTTAGCACTCTTCAGGCTACATTTACTGGCATACAGTCAGTCACGGATGATTTACACATCTCTGTCAGCCACACAGCTAAAAAAAAAGTACACATTAAAAGTAAGCATACTCACAAGGATGATGAAAACGTGCGGCGATTTGGAAAGTTAGGGTTTGGAGAGTCCTGCGACAGTGAGGTACTCCAAAGACGAACCGTCCAAATTAGTCAGAAAAGCATGAGAACATCATTTAAACGGAGATGCGGATGGAGTGGGCGGAGCCGCGCAGACCAGCCGCGCTGTGATTGGCCAATGCATTTTGACAGTTCAGGTGTAAGACAGTCTCATCTGGAGCGTCGATCCATTTAAATGTGCTGTTTTGACGCAATGTGAAGCATCAGGACACTGCAAGAGGTTTGAGCTACATTTTCAAAAAGTGGTATTGATTTAAAGTGAAAATGAAAGTTGCCAGGGATTGTTTTTCTCATTTTTATTTTTATTTTTTGCTTTTTAATTTAGATAATTTTCAAGTCTTATCAAACTTTGTGCCGTGCTTGATTTCATTCTGTGATGATGCTGCTGGCTAAAATGAAAGTCACATTTTAATTAGTTTTTATTCAAAATCAACACTTATTTTACTTTCTAAAGGATAATTTCAAAGCAAATCATTTGTTTTTTCCCCTAAAATTGTTATTAAACACGTTCTATGCTTTATGACAAATTGAACAGGAAAAATTTGTGTTTGATGACTAGTGAGATTTTATTTTCATTTTTTCAGTCTTTTCGGTAGGCAAGTACTCTAAATAATTTAAAATGTAATATTATCTTTATGTTTTAACAATATCAAAAATGTATTTCACATTGCTTCTAAAAATCCTGTCACCATTCTCTCACCTTTCACGTTTCAAACCATTTTGAGTTTCTTATGTTGAGCACAAAAGATATTTTTGATTTTTTTTTTTCCACTAGGGATGTCAGTGGTTACTTGTTTCCAACATTTTTTTTAATATCTTCTTTTGTGTAAATTTTGAATTTTAAAAAATGAAGATAATTTTGAATTTTGGAACCACTTGACGGTGAATAAATGGTGGCATATTTTTATTTGGGGTAAATTATTCCTTAGCAGAACAAAACTTGCTGCAAATTACTGAAAAATATTTTTGTTTGCTGGTTCAAAACAAGTTACTTTCCCATTAAGTTATAGAAATATCATTTCTCATGAATTTCTGTTTGAAATTATTTATCAAAATCTTTTCTTGGCAACATGTTTTTATTTCACAAACATTGTAAGAACCCCTAAAATATTCTTGAATATTCTAAATATTCTAAAACAATGTTAGATGAACATGTAATGAACATGTTTAGATGTAGAATAATTTATTTGTGCCAACATTAATCCAAAAATAAAAACATGAAAACTGTTATCCTCACGGTAACTGGTACCGACTGACTTTCATCGAATTAGTTTTTCCAACAGTGAAAGTTAAGAGCTATCAATACTAACATTCTTCTAAATATCTTCTTTCGTGTTGAACATACAAATAAAGAAGGGTGTATGAGTAAATGGTAAGTGAAATTTCATTTTGGGGTAACTACCCCTTTGAAGACGAGATAACCAAACAAAATATTTCATCAATGGTACTATGACATTAGTCTCAGTTCTGAGCATGCTTCCTGTTAGCTGGACTTCTTCTTGTCTGAAACACGGAAGGAGATGTTTTGTTTATCCATTCAGCGAACATAAATGAGCAGCAGAAATATATAAGAAATCTACAGACGAAAGAAACAGAAGGATTAAATGCAAAAGAAGGGAGATTCCCTAGTCTACATGCAATACACTACATCTGGACAAGGCGAATCCCCTGAGATCCTTTTTGGGACCCTTATCGTTACGCAAATCACATTCCGTCCCCTCCATTCCCACAACGGGCTTCGGCTATCTAATGGAACTTCCTATATAAGGACAACCTCCTATTGCGTCCAGTAAATCACATCTGTGTGATGTTTCCAGGGAACAGGACCATGGCTGGTATGTTCGGAGGCCTTGATGAAGTCCAAAAGTGCAGTGGTGGACAGTAGCTAAGTGCTTTTACTTCATTACTACTTAAGTATGCATTTTGACCATCTGCCCTTTATTGGAGTATATTTATTTCAGGAAACTTTTACTTTACTACATTCCAAATGACAAAATAATGCACTTTTTACTTTTGACTGAAGCTGAGTAAAAAGTTATTTTGGATGGGAGAAATTATTACCTGCTAAGAGATGAGATAATTGTTGAATAAGATTCAATTTATGAGTTAAACTGCTAAATCAGATCACAAATTGCATTGAAGAATTAATTGGTGAACTGTACTTAACCAACAGCATCTGTTCTCATGCCAACGACTCACTGATTCAAAGATCTGTTCAGGATGAGCCTCCAGTAAACGATTCACTGATTCAAATAATTGATTCAAAGTGAGTCTCCAGTACATGATTAATTGATTCAAATGATCAATTCAGAGTGAGTCTCCAGTAAATGATTCACTAATTCAAATGATTGATTCAGAGTCTTCAGTAAATGATTCATTGATTCAAATGATCCATTCATAGTTCGTCTCCACTAAATGATTCACTGATTCAAATGATTCATTCAGATTGAGTCAACAGTAAACAATTCACTGATTCAAATGATTGATTCAGAGTGACTCTCCAGTAAATGATTCGCTGATTAAAATGATCCATTCAGATTGAGTCTCCAGTAAATAGGTGCGTTCGACTTGAACCATGGCTGCAGCCGGTGATCAATGAGATTAACGCAGGCGGGGACGGAGTTGAAAATGGAGCCGTCAAGCCGCTGGACACTTCTGGGCTCAAAATTGTTGCAGTCATGATGACCAATCACATGGCATCATCACCATTTTTTTTTGTAACACCAAAAGATTTACAGTACAAATAAAACAGAATTTTTCAACAATAAGGGAATTATGAACTAAATATTTAACAAACGCATGAGAGAAATATGGGGAAAGGAGAGGGTAATATAAACCTAAAAATTAATAGGCCTTTTAAATACAAAGCAATACACACAAATTCTAGAAGTTTAAACACTCTTTAGGCTAATACGTCTTGTTTGAATACGCTAAAAAGGGGTTTGCATTTATTTACATTTCTAGATATAAAACTTTACAATATATATTAGTGTAAACCCCAAAACAAGGTGTTTTAATTAAGTCTTAAACAATGATTAAGACTATTTTGGATAATGAAAACTATTTCAAAAATGCACTTTAATCCAAAAAGATTGAACAAAAGGACATTCCTAAAATAAGTGAGCTACACTTTAGATAGAAGTTTCCCAGAAAGAGCAGGTACATTAATGTCACTTTTAAAACTTGTGCATAAACGGCTAGACAGGAAAAATATATATATTTTATAATAATATAAATCATTTTATAATTATTTATTACTCAATTTGTTAAGAAACCTTTAGGGTGTCAGGATCAATGATGACAATTATTTTATTTCAAGTCTGTAAGACTTATTTGAGTTAATATTAAGGTTATTCCAGCCTGATCTCGCGAGAAAACGTATTTTACGTTTTGTCAGTTTAGTGGCTAATTCGTACGAATTCATACGAGTTCAGTCGCATGAAAATGTACGATTTTAGGTGTGGCACCCAACCATCATTGGGTGATGAGCAAATCGTACTAAATTTTTTGAATTAGATTGTACGAATTCGTACGAATTAGCCACTAAATCAAAAAGTTAGGAATTGCCGTGAGATTGTGTTGGTTATTCGTTAAACTATATAATTTAAATCATTCATCTAGCCTTTATAACCTTATTATTTAACAAAAGATGATACTGCAGTAAAAAAAATTGTAGTCTATGTATAAGCATGATATAAACAAGACAGAGAGGGTATGAAAAGTTAATTGCTTGATTTAAAATTAATGAATCGGAAATTGTCCAATAATAAACCCAAAACACACGTGGTTGTTGTCATGCGGTGAACTCGGCCAATCGTGTAATATTGGTGTCATCATCGCAGCTCCAGCAGTCGCTCATCAGATGCTGCACAGACTGAATCAATCGTCTGATCTCGGAGCGCTGTCGCGGTACTTTAATGCCACATGTGGCAGTCACATGACGTCGGCGCAGCGTCAGTCCGGACAAAATTTCTAACCAGCATGCACCGCTTTAAGACAGATTTCGATCGATCTTCGCAGCGCTGCATGAAGTTAAATGCACCTAATGTTTCACTGATTCAAATGATCAATTCAAAGTGAGTCTCTTGTAAATTATTCACGGATTCAAATGAACCTTTAAGAATGAGTCTCCAGTAAATGATTCACTGATTCAAATGATCAATTCAGAGTAAGTCTCCAGTAAATGATTCACTGATTTACAAACGGATCTGAATGGGGTTCAGTTGTGAATGTATTTTCACATGTTTTCACTTGAACTATTATGAATGATCAGTGTTGTTATCAGAGTTTGACAAGTTGTAGTAAATACAGATTGGTCAGGAAGTACTTAAACCTATTAAGTAAATTAAAAATAAAGTACATTTGCACTTTGTCTTAAGTAATCTGAAAAAAAAGGACTTTATACACACGAAAAAATGACATTTGCTGTTTGTTCAAACTACTTATTTAAAACAAACGGAAACAACACAATTCTTTAAGTTTATTTTGAGACTTGCTTAATTGTTTTACGTTCAGTCCACTTACATTTGTAAAACAAAGGTTGTCCCAACACAAACTGAATAAGTGGAACCCAGCATTTTTTCCAATGTACTTCTACTGAAATACTATTTTATTAGGGTATCTGTACTTTTAGTCAAGTATCTAAATTGTGTACTTCATCCACCACTGCAAAAGAGTCATGTCGGAGAACATGAACCCTGCAGGGAAAGAAGCTAATCTCTGTCACTGGTCAGCATCAAGCTCTCCTGGATGTGTGAGGGAAAAGAAGGGAGGCAGAGCGAGTGTTCCAGAGACGGATGAAGGTTTGGGGGTGTACAGTAAGAGTCAAATCGAGATGCATGGCTCCACTGTTGTGCCATATAAGGACAATGGGGTCTGCCTGAAATCTCGGCTGTATGTGTTTAGAAGGGAACACTGAAAGGCTCGAACTGACTGACTAAATATGGTGCAACAGCAGTGTCATTGTTAAGACAAATAGGCATTCATTGGGATATCTTTTGACTGTTTACTCACCAACAATAAACTTTTGAGAAGCTGCAGACTCTCAGGCCGGCAAAGACGAACGCCAATTAAGGAATGTGAGGTATTGCACCTGCCCATAGTGTGTCATGATTTAACAGCAACATCGAGACTATCGAGACTCATGCAGAAAGACACTAAATACTGTCGGAACATAAAACATATGAAGGCGTAAAGAAAAAGAGCAGAGCAACCTTTCTCTGAGCTCCACTATAAACATGTTACCAAAAAGATGACATGAACTGTAGTGGGCGGCGCAGTGGGTAGAGCTGTTGCCCCACAGCAATAAGGTCGCTGGTTCAATTGGCATTTCTTTGTAGAGTTTGCATGTTCTCCCTGTGTACGTGTGGGTTTCCTCTGGGTGCTCCGGTTTCCCCCACAGTCCAAAGACATGCGCTATAGGAATTGAACAAGCTATATTGACCGTAGTGTATGTGTGTGAATGGATGTTTCCCAGTGATGGGTTGCAGCTGGATAAGTTGGCGGTTCATTCCGCTGTGGTGACCCTCGGACTAAGCCGAAAAGAAAATTAATGAATGAATGAACTTTAAAAATGCTACAGTAGCTGTACACACTGTATTTTTTTTTTTACAAAGTTGTAAATAAAAGTTATTGGAACACGTTTTGCATGAAAGTCCAGTTTTGGTCTTTTTACTACTCGTTCTGGCATAATATTCAAGGACTATTTCCGGACACTGCGTTATATCTGTAAAGAGTTGGGGTATAACAGAAGTCAATAGGGCCATATATACTTGCAAAATAAAAAAGTAAGTTTTGCAAACAAAAAATAAAGTATTGAGCAAAACAAATTAATAAATAAATGCAAACCTCCAAAAATTGCAAAACGACAATTAATTTTTGAGAAATAAAAATAAATTTTGCTAACAAAAATCAAGAACTGTAAAAGGAAAATTAAGTTTTGGGAAATAACAATGAAATTTGCAAACAACAACAACAAAAAAAGGATCTGCAAATAAAAATCAAGCAGTGCAAAAAAAAATATATATATATATATATATTTGCAATAAAAAAAATATATATTTGCCAAAAAAAAATATAGCATTGCCTTTACAAAACTCATCCAGTCAATTGCAATGCTTATTTTGATTTGCTTTTTAGTCAACCGTGACTTTGCGATGCTGTTTTCACTTTGCACTTCACGTTTCTGTGCGTTTCAATTTGTGGCCCTGATTCGACAAGGGGGCAGAGTCAAAGGAATTTGGGTGTTAACGGCAGGCTTGGACCTACTCGGCTGTAAGACCACCTCAGTGATACTATGTCTTTATCTATCAAAACTTAATTTTTCCTTTGAAGTTCTTTATTTTTGTTAGCAAATTTTTTTTTTACTTCTCAAAAATTAATTTTCGCCTTGCAATTATTGGAGATTTCCATTTATTCTTTTATTTTTGCTAAATACTTTATTTTTTGTTTGCAAAGCTTTCTTTTATTTTGCAAGCATATACAGCCCTAGATTGACTCTATACTAAGCGCAGTTTATTATGAGATTTTTCATTATAAGAATGTTTAAAAACAGGGACTAACATGAGCTTGTAGGTAATCCAAAAGTGTAGTCACAGTACAGGCGAATAGTCAGGACAGGCGACAAAATGACATAAACAGTAAAACAAAGCTAAGGTCAAAAACAAGGGATGGCTGACGTAAAACTGATGTTTTGACACAGAGATCCCGAAGCCCCATATCCGGCCCATCAAGACTCACTCTTATTTGATAAGTCCATAAAACCTTAAAAAAATTCTTGAGATATTTCTTGGCCCAGTCTTGACGTTTCAGCATGTGTGTCTTGTTCAGTGGTGGTCGTTTTTCAGCCTTCCTTACCTCAACCATGTCTCTGAGTATTGCACACCTTGTGCTTTTGGGCACTCCAGTGATGTTGCAGCTCTGAAATATGGCAAAACTGGTGGCAAGTGGCATCTTGGCAGCTGCACGCTTGACTTTTCTCAGTTCATGGGCAGTTATTTTGCGCCTTGGTTTTTCCACACGCTTCTTGCGACCCTGTTGACTATTATGAATGAAATGCTTGATTGTTCGATGATCACGCTTCAGAAGCTTGGCAATTTTAAGAGTGCTGCATCCCTCTGCAAGATATCTCACTGTTTTTGACTTTATGGAGCCTGTCAAGTCCTTCTTTTGTACCATTTTGCCAAAGGAAAGGAAGTTGCCTAATAATTATGCACACCTGATATAGGGTGTTGATGTCATTAGACCACACCCCTTCTCATTACAGAGATGCACATCACCTAATATGCTTAATTGGTAGTAGGCTTTCAAGCCTATACAGCTTGGAGTAAGACAACATGCATAAAGAGGATGATGTGGTCAAAATACTCATTTGCCTAATAATTCTGCACTCCCTGTATTTCCAAAAAAAAAAATTAACAATAAAAATGGACTCTTCCTATCATTTTTACAGTTTGTAATTACTACCTTTTAATATTTAGGGAAAAACAATTCCTTGCTTAGTTAAAAAGCATAAAAAAGACTAATATGCACACCTGAAGTTTGGCTTCAAAGACTATACTAAAGTCTAGATACTTAGCTGTACCCGAAGAACTCTATCTGAGGAATTACTCCTGACAGTGCGTCTGAAGGAGAGGAGGGAACGGGAAATATGTGCGAGATTAAAGCTGAGAGGCACAGGCTGTACAAGCTGGAGAGTCTCCTGAGACTCATCCAAAAACTCATTCAGAGTGAATCCGTTTAGAGTAACTGGAGCGTTCAAATTAATCATGAGCGGACATTCTGATTTACTAGACAAAAATCTGACGACGAGGTGTGTATGGTACCACTTTTGGTATCAAAAAAATGCTAACCCACAGAGATACAAAACCAGGAAATTGTTAATAACAAAAACAAGTTAACAAAGAAGAACAAAATGTCTGTTATCTACAACTTCTGCATGCGCACATTCAGTTCCCATAGAGAGTATATAGAGGGATGCACTATTTTAGAGGGTTGCATGTGTTTGGATATTTTTGTCTCCATTGGAACGTCGTTCTCCAGCTTAGCAGCAGGAGAGAAAGCAAATATGTGGCTGCTCATATTTATTCAAAATGTTTCACATGATCTATCTGTTGATGATAACCTTTTAGTTAAGAAAAATGTACCCTGAGTGTACTGGGCAAAACTTTAACATCAACCTTTCAACATTTTTTTTGTCTGCAACAATACTCAATAAAACATATTAAGTGAAGTATTGAGTAAGTGACTTACCTTTTAAGGAGAATGAGGGAATTTGCAGAACTTGGCAACCAATGTGTTTACAGTGTTTGTGAGTGGTGCAAGTTTCGAGGTGAAAGAAAACCAAACATATTACAACACAACTGAAATTCTTAAAGAGTTTCTCTGCAGAAGCACTTAAGAGATTAAAGCAAGAGTAATCGCTAGTGATACTCATTTGATTATAGCATGCTTATTCATCTGTATAAAGTATATAAAATGCTTTCTCTGAAAGGGTTGAAAAGAACGGCAGGAAACTACAGTTCAAATGTCATTTCTAGACAGCCTGGCTTTTGGCAAGATGATGAGGCTATGAGAGATGAAAACCAATTAAAAGAAAGAATGCTCAAAAAACTCAAAGTTCAAGGACCTGGAGCTTCACCAGAAAGGCTCGTCTTAGCAGCTGTCCAACAATCAAGGCTTGTTTTGTCGTTTTTTATGTACTGCAATTTAAGATGAACAGTAAAAGTCTCAAAGTAGCAGCTTAACTTAAGAAGTTAGCAAAAGTTGCATCCTTTAGTTTGAATTCATCAAAATATAATATCACTGGCCACTTTATTAGGTACACTGCTTGTCACAGAATGCATTGAAACAATGTTAAAGTGTTCTCTGATATATATAAGCAGAAGGTATGTGGCTTAGTTAAGTGCAAACATTATCCAGAAACTTTTATATAGGTGTTTAATGTTTCATGGATTTGTTTTCTATCAGAAAAATTACAGTAGAGCTGAGCAATTTGACATGATGCATAAGCACATTAAACACTTTAGCAGTTTACATGTGTTTGTTGCCTCATTACAAACATACACGCATCTGCTATCCTCAATATACCACTAAACTAACAACGGATACGTTGAAACAGAGCTCATGCCTCTTTGGGCTGGCATTGAATACAGTTTTAATCCATAGATCCTGCATTTTGTGTTTTAAAGTGCTGTGAACAGAAGAGACACGTTGTGGTCATGCATGGCTGCTGCTTGCTCTTCTGTAAAGCCTGTCCTGTTTTTAAAATAAGAGTCCCACATAGGCAAGGCAAGTTTCTTTATATAGCACATTTCATACGCAGTGGCAATTCAAAGTGCTTTACATAAACAGGAATAAAAGAGACAAGTATAAGAACATAAAAACAAATAACAAAAATTATTAAAAACAGATATGAACAGATTAAAATGTGTTAAACCAGGTTATAAAAGAATGAAAAAGAATAGAAAGACATAATAGTGTGATCTGTCGGGCATAGCACAGTGCTCATTCAGTAAAGACACAGCTAAACAGATGTGTTTTCAGTCTTGACTTGAATGTGTCTAATGTTGGAGCACATCTGATCATTTCATAGAAGCTGATTCCAGCAGCGAGGGGCATAGTAACTGAAGGCTGATTCACCCTACTTTGACTGAACCCTTGGAATTTTTAGTTTATATGATCCTAAAAATCTGAGTGACCTATTAGGTTTGTATTCAGTGAGCATATCTGTAATGTATTGAGGTCCTAGGCCATTTAGTGATTTATAGACAAGTAATAATACTTTAAAGTCTATTCTAAATGTAACCGGGAGCCAGTGTAAAGACCTGAGGACAGGTGTAATGTGCTCTGATTTTCTGGTTCTGGTCAGAATACTGGCCGCAGCGTTCTGGATGAGCTGTAACTATCTAACTGTCTTTTTGGGAAGGCCAATGAGGAGTTATTACAGTAATTCGCTCTGCTGGTGATAAAAGGATGAACAAGTTTCTCTAAGTCTTCACTGGAAACAAAGCATTTAATTCCTACAATGTTTTTGAGATGATAGTATGCTGATTTACTAATCGCTTTGACATGACTATTAAAACCCAGATCTGACTCCAGAGTCACACCAAGATTCTTGACCTTATTTTCTTGTTGTTTAACCCTTAGAGCCAAGGTACACATTCACTTTAAGAACCTCATCTCTGTTCCCAAATGCGATGACTTCAGTTTTCTCTTTGTTTAACTGAAGGAAGTTTTGGCACATCCAGCTGTTCATTTCATCAATGCATTGGCAGAGGGTGTCAATGGGGCTGTAGTCATTAAACACAGTAGGTATAATACATACAAACATAGTAAGTATAATACAAGCTTGGATAAACATAAAAATAAGGGGTAAATTAATTGCTGTAATCTCCATAGAAAACGTTGTATGCCTGGATTGTCACAGTCTGAGTTTTGTTTCAATTGTCCTTTTTTTCACCGGGACTTGTGTACACAAACAAAAAATGAAAAAAGGGATCACAGTATGGTCATTTCCATTTACAGAACTCTTGTTATTTAGCTAGGTATATCCAGATTTTTATTCTATGGCACATTGAAAGCAAATATTGTTGATGCCAGAGGTCAGAGGAGAACTCAGATCCCAATCCAGTAGAACACCTAGGATAAGTTGGAATTGTAGATCACATTATGGATGAGCAGTCAACAATAGGGCTGGGCAATATATCGAGTTTTAGAGATATATCAATATATTTTTCAGTGTGATGCAGGATTATACAACACCGTTAAAATCGATGTTCGGTGTGTTGGATTTGAAGTTGGACTTTGCACATAAACATTTATAAAATTTTATTGAGGAAACAGAGATACATTTACCAACATGGGCGACATGTTGGCGCAGTGGTAAGCAATGTAACCTCGCACTAAAAAGGTTGCTGGATCGAGTCCTGGCTGGCTCAGTTCACATTTCTGTGTGGAGTTTGCATGTTCTCCCCGCGTTGACGTGGGTTTCCTCCGGGTGCTCCGGTTTCACCCACAGCCCAAACACATGCAGTACAGGTGAATTGAATCAAAGGTTCTTTAAGGCAAGTCATTTTATGTGGCAGCCATCTTTGAAACGCCTCTCGGGCAGTATGCTCAGGCCCTCTGTTCGACTAGGGAAAATTCTTCAAAACTACTTGCCAAGGCTTACGATTACAATTCATATTATGAATAACCAATAAAATTAAACAACAACTGTCTATTTAGTTTCATTTCTAAATGTTTGTTTTACACAAAATCTGCAGAAACTCACATCTGGTCTGAGCCCCTCCCCTGGACAATTGTCGATCTATAGCAAATCGCTGATTGGCTACTGTACTACACTGCAAAAAATGATTTACTTAAGATTTTTTGTCTTGTTTCTAGTCCAAATATCTAAAAATTCTTAAATCAAGAAGAATTTTCTAGACAAGCAAAACATATAGTCTTGTTTTAAGAAATAATATGCCAAAATTAAGTGATTTTTTTCCTTAAAACAAGCAAAATAATCTGCCAATGGGGTAAGCAAATTAATCTTATGTCAAAAGGAAAAACAAGATTATTTTGCTTATTTTATTTTATTTATTTTATTTTGCTTGTTTTAAGGAAAAACTCACTTAATGTTGGCATATTATTTCTAAAAAACAAGACAATATGTTTTGCTTGTCTAGAAAATTCTTCTCGATTTAAGAATTTGTAGATATTTGGACTAGAAACAAGACAAAAAATCTAAGTAAGAAAAGCCTTTTTTGCAGTGTAGAAGGCGGGCTTTATTCACCATATAGCGATCGCTGATTGGCTCCTGTACTAGAAGGCGGGGCTTCATTCGCCATATTGACAGTTACACTTTTCCCCATTCAAAAGTATGCGAGTGACACGTCTTGTGTATTCTGTAGTCTTTGATTGAATAAACTAAAGTGGCCGTAGTGTGTGTGTGTGTGTGTGTGTGTGTGTGTGTGTGTGTAAATGAGTGTGTATGGATGTTTCCCAGTGCTGGGTTGCAGCTGGAAGGGCATCCACTGCGTAAAACATATGCTGGATAAGTTGCCGGTTCATTCCGCTGTGGTGACCCCTGATGAATAAAGGGACTAAGCCGAAGGAAAATGAATGAATAAATATTTACCGTATATTGCCTTTCATCCAAAAAATACAGGGTCAATATCACCAGCTCTAGTTGAAAGACCACATCAATATGAACTAAACTGAGGAATATTTTCAGCTCTTTATGGCAAAAGTGGTCCAACCAGATACTGGCAAAGTGTACCTAGTAAAGTGGCTAGTGAGTGTAAGTGTAAAAATGTACAGCTATTTTACTGCAAAAGTAAATTTAATATTGAAATAATTAAAAGGATACAAATCAAATTTTAAAATTAGTTGCTTACATTCAGCACATATCTAATATGCAGATGAGAAGCTAAATGTAATAATCACATATATTTGTATGTTAAGAAAAAACAAAACAAAAAAAAACATGTAAAAATATTCTAAATAAAAACTAGGTCAGACTATTTTGGCCTCTTTGACAACAACAACAGCAGTGCATTAACTGTTTACTTGGGATCATGTGACATCCTCTTGTGTGTTGGTTCTAGATGACAGTAGAGCTGAAATCACAACAGAAACAACTAAAGTTTGTCAGATTTATGAATATTTAAAAAGAAATAATAATTTAAAAAAATCAAACACTTCTTTACCTTTCATGTCTATGACTCTGCATCACGGTGACCATGTGGTTCTTGTGAAGTAACTGTTGCGGAGCCTTTTAGAAAGATCTGTCCTTTGTGCTCTTCCTTACTGCTAAGAAAATGATGGAACAATCCATACAACAATGGCCTAAATCCACAAAACAAAACAAAAAGCATTAAAATTGACTCAAACTTAAAATGATGTCTGTTGAAAAAATAAAGAGTGTTTTGGATATTCTTTCAAAACATTAATTTATATAAAAATAGAAAGAGTAAATGTTGAGGGTTTTTTGGTATTTTTTTTATGGCTGCACAATATATCGTTTCAGCATTGATATCGCAATGTGATCATTCACAGTAGACACATCGCAGGATATATGCAATGTTGAGCTTGTATTATAATTCATCATTTGCATGTGTTTTTGATGCCTGTGATCGTATAATGATTTTAAAAGCATTCAGGGATAAGAAATTGAACCGTTTGTGACTTTAACAAAGATTCATTTTATTGAATACTTTTTATTTTGATCAATCAATTACTGTACTTGAATACTGTTAGACTCTGGAAATGATAAAACACTTTATTTTTGTTGTACCCTTTTCTTCAATGTATTTATGGATTGTTATGCATGAAAATACTCACAACATGTGCAAATACAGAAATGCACTGCGAATAGCACAGACCACAACGAAAATGTGTCGGGGGAACCCAAAATGTTTATAGATTGTTAATAAGAATTTATGGAGATGCAAATAGTAAACATTAACTCATCAATCATTGATTAACACATGCATGAAAATACTCACAACACATGCAAATACAGAAATGCACTGCAAATAGCACAGACCACAACGAAAATGTGTCAAAATGTATAGATTGTTTATTAGATTTTTTGGAGATGCACTAGGTGATTTGGCCTAAAATCAAAATCTCGATTAATTGAACATTTTAACTCGATTATGATTAATGAACGATTATTTTGTTTGTTTATTTATTTAATGTTTCTGCCCTCACAGTTCACTGAAATGTTTTGTATAGTAAATGTAATCACATATTAAAAGTGAGAGATTTCTGAATGAAGGGTGCATTACTTGATTTTAAAACAATTGAAGTAAACGCACACTATCTACTATCTATGATTATTTATTGAACACCAACGCTGAACAACTGAAATTTAAAAACACATTTCCTAAAACGCGTCTCTCCGCGCCACCCACCGTTGTCACTGCTACAAAACTAACCAATCACAAAGCTTGCACTACGGGTCGTTGTGACATGCAAGTCACTTTTTTGAGAGGTGCGCAGGTACAGTATGCCGAACTGTACTCATGCCCTTGGCAGAAGTATAATATTAAAATAATATAATAAGTATAAATCATAATATAAGTATAATTCAGCCTTAACAGAGCGGGGTCACGTGACTTCACACACTTTAGGGAAAGTAACTGAAAAAATTGACGAGGAAAATTTTGATTGATTATAGATTCTGAAAATCGATTTCGATTACGCCGTAAGATGCACTCCCACCGCGGAATCCTCCCAATTGATCTAGAATTATAAATTCTTTCCAAATAGAGGTATTGGCTGTTTCTCAATATGCGTTCTTCAGCGGTCTTGCGTCCTCGTGTTCTCGTGTAACGTCATCATCAGATGCCAAAGTTCAGTTCCAATACTCAAGACCGCAAGAACAGAGAACGCGTGAGGCTTCCTGGATGTGTTCTTGATATCGAGGACGCACTGATGCAGACTTGAGCACGATCTCGCTCTAGAAGTCCCAGAAGTCATTGCGAGTGGAAGTGGGAAACGCAGCATTTTATTTAGATTTATTATTAAAGTTCAGACATATAATTTGTCTCAGGAGTTTCCCTAAATGAAACGGTGAATATAAACATTACCATGGACATCTTAATAAAGGAATGAACACATTAAGTGTGTTTGTTTGCTAAAATTCCTATTAAAATCTGTTTAATTTCTATTGTGCATTGTATATTTATAATGTTTTTATGCAGAGTATATATTTTGAAAAGGGGAAAAACAATAAATCGTTGTATGAATGCTGTAATATTTAAATAATTTTCCATTTAAAATGCGTGAAGGTCACGTGACCATCAGGAAGAACGCAGCATTTAATATGTCGCAGGACGTGTTCTCTGTTCTCGCGGTCTCTCGAGTTTGTTCTTCTGAGGACACCTGGCAAGACCAGTCTCTATAAGAACGTAAGTCCGTTCTTGGAATTGATAAACAGCCCATTAAGTCATCTAGTGAAATTGTATTCATATCATAACATATATCACAAAATAAGCATATATCGCAATGCGAGATTTTTCCAATATCGTGCAGCCCTAATTTCTTTAATATAAAACAAAAAGAAAATTGGGGAAAGTTGTAGAAGTGAGTTGAAACAAATGTTAATGCTTAATGCAAGGTTATGCTTTGAGCAAAATCTGACTTGTGTATTACAGTAGTTACATCCAGACTGTGCTACTGCAGTAGTGTTTTGGCTGACTGACCAAAGATCTCCATCAAACACTGAGCAGCAAGAATTCTTCCTCGTACTAGACTGAGGAATCACATCCAGCACTTAAATCATTTCACAGGCTACTTGTGTCTTACAGAACTAATTTCAAGACCCTCTAAATAAATTTTAGAAATGTCTTCATGTTATTGCGCCAACATTCCTCGCTGATCATATCTGAAGCATGGCTAAAAAAAAGTGGCAAGTCAGCTTTTAATCACTGGCTCTAGAGCTGTGTTCACACTCAGAACACTGTTAAACTTTTTCTCAATTTTTTTCCTCAATCATTTGGATTTCTAGTAGTTTTTCCTTTACTTGTTTAGTGTAATTCTTATTTTATTAAAAGAATATATAATGTTTTTTCTTATCTATTTACAAGTGAGCTAATAGAGTTTAAGTTTCCAAATCTGTTTAATTAGCTTTGTTTGAACTGGTACTTGATCCAGAAATTAATAATAATAATAAAAAGTATATTTTATTACAAAAAATAAATATTATTGTAATTATTTTATACACTAATTCTGTATTTAATTTAGGGATTATGTATAAATCATGTAAAATATTAAAATAAAATAAAGCTACAACTTGCATAATGTTTTTTATAATTAAAAATAAATAACAATTAATTGATTGATAAATTAATAAAAATAAAATAAAGGTACAACTTGCATAATCGTTTTAATAATTAAAAATAAATAATAATAAATAAATGTATCAATTAATACAAATATAAAGCTACAAATTGCATAATGTTTTTGATAATTAAAAATAAATAGTAATAATTTATTAATTAATAAAAATAAAATAAAGCTACAAATTGCATATTTTTTGACAATTAAAAATAAATAATAAATTAATTAATTAAAAAATAAATAAAACAAAGCTACAAATTGCATAATGTTTTTGATAATTAAAAATAAATAATAAAACATTAATTCATTGATTAATTAATAACAAATTTTATAAAGGCACAAATTGCAGAATTTTTTGATTATTAAAAAAATAAACAAAAAGAAATGAATTGATTGATTAATTAAAATAAAGTAATGGTACAGATTGCAACATTGTTCTAGATTTTCATACTATTTTATTTAAGGAAAAATACATTTCCAATATACAATACAAATTCTAAATAAAAATGTATGCTTCGTTTCAAATATCTTGTGTCACAATATTGGTCAAATAATGAATTGTTTTATGTCAACACATCCAGAGGTCCCTGGCTCAATTTTCTGATTATCTCTATATTTTTGTGATAAAAACACAAGGTTTAAATTTGCAAGCCATAAAACCACATAAAGGATCATAATTTTACTGAAACACGAGAAGCACTGGTGCTCTAGATGAAGAGACGGTTCATTTTACAGGTCATAAAATTCAATCACACTGACCCTGCGCCACCTTTAATGTTGTGGCGTGTATACGTATGTGCACGTGTGTGGTACACTGGCCATGCAGCACTTTGTAAATGCTATTTTTAAGTGCCCTACGAGTGAGGCTTGTCACAAATCATACTCACACTGATCTGGCACTTGAATCTTCTGCCACATTGAGCTCTTTGGCCAAAAATTCACGGTCCAGAGGAACTTCGGGCTGACCTGATTCTGAGATACATCATTTTAAACAGATCAACCTTACAAACCCAACATATTTCCTGTGATATACAGTTGAAGATTATTAGCCCTGTTGTTAATTTTTTTTTTTTTTTTAATAAATAAATCATGTTTAACAAAGCAAGGCAATTTTGCACAGACTTTTTTATATGGGTCTTATTTCTTTTATTTAGATGGAACAAAAATAATAATAATTAAAAATGACTAAGGTCAATATTATTAATCCCTACTACAGAACAAACCACTGTTGTCCAGTGACTTGCCTAATTAACATAACCTGATTACAAATTCAAATTCCACAAACAAGATAAGACAGACAAAAAGATCATTCAAAAAGTTTCACAGAAGGGCTAATCATTTTGTTTTCAACGGTATGATTAAGGATGAGTGATCTTATGAAAACTAACCACAGTTTGAAAATTAAACAACAAAAAACATTATTACTGCAATTAAACCATGGCAACTACACTCTCAGAAATAAAGGTACAAGAGCTGTGACTGGGGTGGTACCTTTTCAAAAGGTACAAATTTGTACCTTAAAGGTCCATATTAATACCTCAAGGGTACCTATTAGTACTTGAAAAGTACAAAAGTGTTCCTCTTAAAATAGTTAGGTACTAATATATACTATTGAGGTACCAATATGGACCTTTTAAGTACAAATGTGTACCTTTTGAAAAGGTACCACCCCAGTGACAGCTTGCGTACCTTTATTTCTGTACAAATTTAAAATATGACCAATTTTGTTATGAAAACTAATCTCATCTGGCCTGATAGAGGAAAAAATATTGGCTATGAAACACTAATTATAAACAGCATTTTGTGCAATTCATATGGTGTTAAATACAAATCAAATAAGCCAAAAGGTTTGACAAAATACTATAATAAAGCAATATAGCGGATATCTAGATAAACACTTTATAGTTGGATTTATGACTGCAAATCATTCTCTTTAAATGTTATTATGACATTGTGTATGGATGCATTCAGTAGAGAAACATTTTTACATATGATTTGACAGTTTACTTAGAAAAAACATAGTATTAAATAAAAAATACAATGCTCCTAGATGAACACTCTGAGTAGCTATTAAGCTTTACATTTTAGCATATTTTGTGAATTTAACCTAAGAGGGATAGTTCACCCAAAAATCTGAATTATTTTATCATTTACTCATTCTTTGCTCATTTCAAACGTTTATGAGTTTCTTTCTTTACTTAAACAGAAAAGAAGAGATTTAGAAAAATGTTGGAAACCTATAACCATTGGCTTCAATTATATTTGTTTTTAGGGAAGTCAATGGTTACAGGTTTTCAGCTTTCTTCAAACATTCTTCTTACGGATCAAACAGAAGAAAGAAACTCATAAAGTTTATATTTATAAGGTAAATGGTGAGTAAATTGTCATTTTTGGGTGAACTATCACTTTAAGAGTCAAGCCAACTTTATGCCAGTATGATATTTGCAGTTAAACTGTGGTTATACAAATTAGTAAACAATGCACCAAAAAAGCATGTCTATTACATGTTTACATAAATAAAGTATGGTTAACTTTGGTCCAGAAAGGGTGACAAAAGTACTAAAGAAGATACTTAGAAAAATGTTGGAAACTTGTAATTCTTGACTTCCATAGTGCAGAATTATTAGGCAAATGAGTATTTTGACCACATCATCCTCTTTATGCATGTTGTCTTACTCCAAGCTGTATAGGCTTGAAAGCCTACTACCAATTAAGCATATTAGGTGATGTGCATCTCTGTAATGGGAAGGGGTGTGGTCTAATGACATCAACACCCTATATCAGGTGTGCATAATTATTAGGCAACTTCCTTTCCTTTGGCAAAATGGGTCAAAAGAAGGACTTGACAGGCTCCGAAAAGTCAAAAATAGTGAGATATCTTGTAGAGGGATGCAGCACTCTTAAAATTGCCAAGCTTCTGAAGCGTGATCATCGAACAATCAAGCATTTCATTCAAAATAGTCAACAGGGTCGCAAGAAACGTGTGAAAAAACCAAGGCGCAAAATAACTGCCCATGAACTTAGAAAAGTCAAGCGTGCAGCTGCCAAGATGCCACTTGCCACCAGTTTTGCCATATTTCAGAGCTGCAACTTCACTGGAGTGCCCAAAAGCACAAGGTGTGCAATACTCAGAGACATGGCCAAGTAAGAAAGGCTGAAAAACGACCACCACTGAACAAGACACACAAGCTGACACGTCTGGGCCAAGAAATATCTCAAGACTGATTTTTCTAAGGTTTTATGGACTGATCAAATGAGAGCGAGTCTTGATGGGCCAGATGGATGGGCCTGTGGCTGGATCAGTAAAGGGCAGAGAGCTCCAGTCCGACTCAGAAGCCAGCAAGGTGGAGGTGGAGTACTGGTTTGGGCTGGTATCATCAAAGATGAGCTTGTGGGGCCTTTTCGGGTTGAGGATGGAGTCAAGCTCAACTCCCAGTCCTACTGCCAGTTTCTGGAAGACACATTCTTCAAGCAGTGGTACAGGAAGAAGTCTGCATCCTTCAAGAAAAACATGCAGGACAATGCTCCATCACACGCGTCCAAGTACTCCACAGCGTGGCTGGCAAGAAAGGGTCTAAAAGAAGAAAAACTAATGACATGGCCTCCTTGTACACCTGATCTGACCCTAATAGAGAACCTGTGGTCCATCATCAAATGTGAGATTTACAAGGAGGGAAAACAGTACACCTCTCTGAACAGTGTCTGGGAGGCTGTGGTTGCTGCTGCACGCAATGTTGATGGTGAACAGATCAAAACACTGACAGAATCCATGGATGGCAGGCTTTTGAGTGTCCTTGCAAAGAAAGGTGGCTATATTGGTCACTGGTTTGTTTTTGTTTTGTTTTTGAATGTCAGAAATGTTTATTTGTAAATGTTGAGATGTTATATTGGTTTCACTGGTGAAAATAAATAATTGAAATGGGTATATATTTGTTTTTGTTAAGTTGCCTAATAATTATGCTCTGTAATAGTCACCTGCACACACTGATATCCTCCTAAAATAGCTAAAACTAAAAACAAACTAAAAACTACTTCCAAAAATATTCAGATTTGACATTAATGAGTTTTTGGGTTCATTGAGAACATGGTTGTTGTTCAATAATAAAACGAATCCTCAAAAATACAACTTGCCTAATAATTCTGCACTTCCTGTATTTTGTTTTTCTTTTCTTTTCAGCTTTCTTCAAAATGTTGGAAACTTGTAATTATTGACTACCATAGTATTTTATTTATTTTTTTCTTTTCAGCTTTCTTCAAAATATATTGTTTTGAGTCCAACAGAAGAAAGAAGCTTGTAAAGTTTATATTTACAAGGAAAATAGTGAGTAAATTGTCATTTTTAGGTCCCTTTCTGAGTGTAGCCAGGATAATATTTGCAGTTAAACTGTAGTTATACAAATTGGTAATCAATGCACCAAAAAAGCGCGTTCACTACACTTCTTTTATAATAATAAGTTAGGGTTGATTCTGGCAAGGGTGTCCACCATGCGCACAGGACACAGGTGTGTGTTTACCTGCGGTCAGCACTGAAGCGGTGTACCGATACTTGTTGAACTCCAGGTATTCTCGGATCAGCTCGTTGATCAGCAGGTTGTCGTGAGAGAGCGGCGGCCGCGGGGTGTTCGGGTCATCCAGCGCGCTGAACACCTCGGCCCGGACCCGAGCCTTCAGCTGCCCCAGGACCCCGCGGGCCTCCAGAGTCTCCCTCAGCGCTAAACATCAGTCATGGAGACGGACACACACTTCAGTCAGCTCGGCTAACATACAATACACACACCGATGACTGTGCCGCTAACTATGAGCTAATATCAAAGTGTTGTATTAAGAAGATAATATTAAGAAGCGTGTTGACTATAGACTTTATCTAACAATCACTCAATGACAGCAAAACGATGAGAAACATGACATTGATGACATTTTATGAGTATCAGCTCACCGCTTTTCAACTCAGTGATGGTTGCCATTGAAACCCTTCTGCAGTGACCAGACGCTTCCGCTAGAGGTCAGTGTGGCGCTTATTATGTGTGTGGTAAAGAGTGAGACTGATGCCTAGCCCGTCCACTCTACATAGCGAGAGACTTGTTACTTCGGGTTAAAAAGTAAATCAATTTAGTAACAAATTATATCAATATATAATATAATATAATATAATATAATATAATATAATATAATATAAT
>CAIGQZ010000461.1:8556320-8583410 GCA_903798205.1 Danio tinwini | reverse complement strand
ATATAATATAATATAATATAATATAATATAATATAATATAATATAATATAATATAATATAATATAATAACATATTTTAAAAATAAAATTAAACATCTCTCAATTCCTTGCTACATTAATTCATTAATTAATATATTGCAATAAGGCAAATATTTTTTTCAGCAGCTTTACAAATTTCTGTATATTTTTATTGTTATATTAATATTATTAAATATTATTTAAAATATAAAATGTTTGAAATGCATTTCTTTTTTAAACCACTTTATATAATTTACAGGGATTGTAATTATTAACAACAAAAGCAATTAATACAAACAACATAAAATAATGAATAAATTATAACAAACAAACAAGCAAGAGCAAATTAATAAGAATTAGTTGCAATAAATATTATTTATTATTAATCCAAGTTAGTCAATACTTTTTGTGGATTTTTCCCCAGTTAATTTAAAAATGTAATTTTTTAAATTAGTTTTTTAAGTGTCACAAAACTTAAAAGTTTTATGTATTTATTTTTTCTTACCGTTACGTTGAAAGGCCACGTGACTTCGTGATCGAGTGGAAAATCCTCCACGTGTGAGATTCTTCACTTCAGCTTTTGTCCCGGAAGAAGAAGATTTTTTTCATTGTGTCAGTTGTCGTGTCGTCATCCTTCGTGTCAAAACAACTTCTTTCTGGACCAAGCTTTAAAATGGCTGGAACAGCTTTAAAAAGACTCATGGCCGAATACAAACGTAAGTCATGTAATTTCAGTCAGCGCAGTGTTGATGCTTGTGAGCTGAGGATGTTTCAGTGTTTTGCTAGCAACAGTTTGGCAGCTGTTGTTTCCCAAAACACTCCGATACTTCCAAAACTTTACTAGCATGTTAGGACAGTATTAATTTAAGAAGTGTTTAAGCCAACACATCAACAAAAGTCACACTGAATACACTGAAAATGGCCATAAATAACTCGAACTTCAGGTCTCAACATGTACGCTATACTCCAATTTCTTTATATTCTGTTACCTAAATGCATTTGTTTCTTTGCAGAATTAACGCTAAACCCTCCAGAGGGGATTGTGGCAGGTGAGAATTGGGACAGTTACTGAACTGCTCCATTTACCTCATTGTATCATGTCGTTAAGAAAATTTAAATATTAATAATAATTAATTAATTTATTAGTCTTGACTCCTGCCATTCTCACAGGGCCTGTAAATGAGGAGAATTTCTTTGAGTGGGAAGCTCTGATTATGTAAGTATTGCATCTAATTTGTCTTTAATCATTTTCCTTTGGCTTTGTCCATTTATTTATCAGGGGTCGCCACAGCGGAAGGAACAGCCAACTTATCCAGCATGTGTTTTACACAGCGGATGCTCTTCCAGCCGCAACACAGTACTGGGAAACACCCATACACTCTCACATTCACACACATAGACTACGGCCAATTTAGCTTATTCAATTCACCTATAGGGCATGTCTTTGGACTGTGGGGGAAACCAGAGCACCCAGAGGATGTAAAAGTATATATATAAAAAAAACATTTAGCACAGCCTTGTATGCTTAATTTGAACAAGAACAAATATTCATCCTAAAACATTAAATAAATGTCATAGAAAGCAAAAATGTAACTTTCTCAAACATCAACATATTGTTACAACATTTTTTTATTAAATTAATAAGCAGACTGATTGTATTTCTTAAAAAGTAACACTTCAATTAATGGTCTGCCAGATAGAACCTTAGGATTCCAAGCGACTTTTTAGAGTTCGAAGGTTTTATCTGCATTTGCCCTGTTTTCTCAGTTTTATTTACCCCAATTTGCAAATTTGAGATACTTTTGATAATTTACATTTAGAGTATATTTAGGGTCTCTGTCATGTTAAAGTATGAAAGAGAACTGATACACACATATTGTTTGCTATATGGAATGCAAAAACTTGCTCATGCTCAATATCTCAAAATCATTTAGAACACAGATAGAACCTTATAATTCCATTTGCAACTTTCTGTTTCACTTTTCCTCCAAGCCTGTATTCATTCACAGCCTGCGCTACTTTTTATTCACTTGCTTTACTTAGCCAATGAGGACACATTAAGTGATGATAAGTGGTTTTGATTTTGGATAAGACCAATCAGCGTGTCCTCCGGTCAATCAAACTGGTGGTTAGATCAGCGGTTTTAACCGATAACCCTTTAAGTGAAACTAAGTGCCAAGCAAAATAAGGAACAGTGTCCCCTAGCAACTCCCCGACAGCTGTTCCACAGATATGGGACGGAGCTCTTTTGATGCGGTGCTAATCATGATTACTGATCGATATCCACCCATAGAAACAGTATTTGACCGACAGCTGGAGATGGTAGGTAAACAGAAGGAGATTTGCATGTCAAATGGACCTTTCAGAATGATTCCATAAAGTTCTGCCAATTCTGTCAGCAGCGCTGGTTGGATTTCGGTGATTTATGATGTTTATGATATAGATATCATTTTTAGTTCTATTATCCATCGATATAAAGATATCAGCTGTGGTTTCTCTCTTATTTCTCTCTGGTTTTAATTTCTGCAGTCTTACATGTCCAACACATTTTATTCAGTATGTTTGAAGCATTTTGTCAGTAAAGTCGGTTCTAGTAAAGTTCCAGCACATTTCTTCAGATAAAACAGCATCACTGACATTCTACAGTATGTAAAATCGAGTTTAAAAGCAATTTAATCGAATGATAGTGAGATCGAGATAACAATTCTGTGATAATGACAGCTGTTTGCGGAGTTTCTCAATAAACTACTTCACTGGGCTGCGTTTCCCAAACAACAATGTAATTTGCGACTGAACTACTATAGTACGATGCATCCTTTGGGAAAGAACGTTGTAGTGATGAGTGTTTTCCAAAACTGTAGTTGCTTTGTCGCAGATCCATCGCTTGAACCAAGTTAGTTATGACGTAAAGCACGGTGGAGTAACAACTTCTTTTGCGAAAAAGCATATTTTTTGTGCAAATTATATTGTTTTACACGCACATGTCTTTAAAAAAAAAATCCAGTATTACTTTTGGTGTTTCCCATTGTTGGATTGCAGCTGGAAGGTAGAACATATGTAAAACATATGCTGGATAATTTAGTGGTTCATTACGCTGTGGTGACCCCTGATAAATAAAAGGGACTAAGCCGAAGGAAAATGAATGAATGAATTTTTTATGTGGCTCATTCTGCTGTGGCGACCCCAGATTAATAAAATGACTAAGCCGAAAAGAAAATGAATGAATGAATTACTTTTTGTAAAAACATGCACTCGTTTTCCATATTAATTTAAACATATGTAAACGGCATATATAGGGCCTGTGTTTCCTTTACAAATATTGAGAACATTACATATTCTATTTTAAAACATAAAACCACTTACACATATTCTAATCTCATATATAACTCGTATAAATTTAAAATGGTTGTAATATAACACTATTAACAAATGAAAAAATTACTAATTAATAATAATAATTATTATTTTTAATAATAATAATATTATTTCTTTGTATTATTAATTTATTATTTTATTTTCGTAGGATATTGATAGTTTACTTATATTTTTTGTTTTATGAATACCTTTTTTTTAAGTGTACTTTTACAACTTTGACACATTCAAACCACTGCAGAAATGCTCTAACAACATGCCCATGTCAAATACAGTACAGATACATTTCTTAATAAATAGCCTGCTATAAATTAAAACCGTTAATGTATGCTACATATTTTGTTTTCAGAAGCATTGGTGATGTATCGTAGATTCCGCTTTTACCTAATACGTCAGCTATAGCTTTCATCATGAGCCACGGCTGTGTTCAATATGGCATAAATGTTTTAAAAGTGCACTATGAAGGAAGCGCAATTGTCAATATGAAGATCGCTAAAACTAAACTGAAAAAAATACTTTAAAAGTAAATTACACAGAAGAGAGATGGCTTTAATGTTTTTTTTTTATCATTCCAAGTTTAAATGTTGGAACATTCGAAAGGAATAGGGCATAGGGGGGATAACTGGGAATAGAACACAGCCGGGAACTAACCTCTAACTACAACTCTAGAGGTGTAGTTGCAAGCATACAAGTTTGCGGCACAGTTTGCGAATGTTTGTTGGAAAGATAGATTTGGGAAACACCAAATAAACAAACTATGTTTGTAAAGGTGAAACTTGTGACCTTACTTGGCTAACGATGGTTTTCGGAAACGCGTCCCTGTGTATTAAATGCTGCTTGTGAATATACCACATTAATAATACTTTTACTCCAAATACTCTTCATAACTTCAGTCAAGTGTTTCAAATAAATCATTCAATGAGATGATACTGTAGCCATATGATTAATTATTACTACTAATAATTATTACTTCTTTTTAGCATTTTTGCAGTTTTCACTTGGGCGTCCTCTTGCTTGTCTTTTTTTTTTACTACTCAGGTTGGAAAATACTGTAGTTTCATTGCCTCAATTGAATAATTTTCACAATTGCAAATTTGTGTTTGTCCTAAACTAGGGTTGGGTCGACAGACGATGACATTGTTCATCGCCGATGGCCGATAGACATCATGATGCAGAGCCGGCATCAAGATCCTCCACCCTGCCCCCTAGCAGTAGCAACCCGCTCGTGAAAAATACACACTTAGGCCCTGTTTACACTAATACGTCTTAGTTTTAAAATGACATTTTAGAACGAAAACGATCCACATCCACACTGGCATTTCATCGAGCATTTCTGAACAACCCTCCATCCACACTATACTGCTGAAAACGCACATCACGTAACCACACACACACACTGCTCTCTAGCATATGCGCACGTATGAGCTCCAGGCAGTCAGCAGGTGCTTTGAGCACAAAACCCCAGAAAGCAGTGCACGTTGGACAGTTTATCAAGGATGTACTGCTGGATTGCGTCTCACTATAGTTGTTAAACGTGATATTTAATTAATCTTGTCTCTATCTAACGACTCTTCGGTCTATTGAATCTATCAGGCAACGTGTCACAGCATCAGTATACTGCTTCAATCTTTGCTTTCACGCTTGCACTTAGTAATTTAAAAAACTTCAGATACTGTTGTTTGTGCACCTTTTTTTACCAACCAAGTTTGTCGAAGCCATTATAACAACACAGATCACTCTGCCTATTCATGCCAGAGTCCCGCGTAAAAAGTGATTGACAGGTGGTAATTTGTGTGTAACTTATCTTTATGTATTAATGATTTGGCTATGGGTAAAGCAAAGACCATGCGGGTCAGGTAGTTGAAACGGTAGGCTACAAATAATTAATTTGTTATGAATGAATTAATTATTCATTAATAATTTATTTGCCGCCGCCTATGACGACAATGCCATCGTCCATCGCGATGTTTCACATTAGACATCTTATGATGCCAAACTGGTCGACATCGCCCAACCCTATCCTAAACCAAAAGTTGCAGTTGAACAAAGAAAAAATATATATTTTTTAAAAGTCCAAGTTCTATACCGTGTAAACAAGTTTGCATGCCGTTTGTCTGGGAAACGATTTCTGCACCCCCTGCAGGTTCATCTAATTCCCGATGCTAAAGATTTTATCATATTCTGAAAAATTCTTAGGAGTAAAAATTCCTGCATAAAGCTTTAATGTGCATTAAAATGTCGTAATAAAACTCTACTGAATGGTTAGGATTTGAGAGTAATACAGTAATAGCTTTTCCAGACATCCCCTTATAACCCCTGCTTAGAGGAGTCACTGCTGGAATGCTTATTCTTTATTTGCTTTCTTTTGCAGCAAAGGCCAAGTATTAAATTTGAAAAACAACTCTGAAGCAGTCTTGTTATTCTGGATATGTCGTAGGCTTATATTTGCATAATTTCCTTCTTGTTTTCTTATTTTAGGGGCCCAGAGGACACATGTTTTGAGGGTGGCGTGTTTCCTGCAATCCTCAGTTTCCCCTCAGACTACCCTCTCAGCCCTCCCAAGATGAAGTTCACCTGCGACATGTTTCATCCCAACAGTGAGTGCTCTTTCTTCTGGATCACACATTTAACATTCAGACAGTTTATTGAGAGGTTTACTGACTCATATGTACTGTAATGTAAAGATTTATTTACTTTTAGATATTTGTAACATGATATAATTATATTTTATCATGTGTTTATTATGACATGATTATTATACTAAGAATATACAGTATTCAACATTTGAAGTGGATCAAAACCTTTTATAAAGATTGTCCTAAAAGCATAATGAGTATTGAAAAATGTTAATATTTGTACAATAGCATGTGCTTTACCTTTTTATACATTTATTATATTGTTTATTTATTTATTTATTATACAGTAACTGTTCTTGATCCACTTCAGATGTTAAAGATTGTTCAAGTTCTCTTTCGAACTGTAAAAAATAAAATAAATAAACACAATTGTTAGGCAAAGCAAATAATACAACTCAATACAAAACCAATTTAACTCATACATGTCTGAAAAGGAGAGCATCACGGTGACTCAGTGGTTAGCACTGTCACCTCACAGCAAGAAGGTTGCTGGTTCGAGTCTTGGCTGGGCAGGTTGGCATTTCTTTGTGGAGTTTGCATGTTCTTCCCGTGTTCATGTGGCTTTTCACCAGTTTCCCCCACAGTCCAAAGACATGCGCTATGGGTGAAGTGGATTAACTAAATTGGCCATAGTGTGTGAGTGTGTGTATGAATGCGAGAGTGATGGGTTGCAGCTGGAAGGGCATCCGCTGCATCAAACATATGCTGGAATAGTTGGTTGTTCATTCCTCTGTGGTGACCCCTTATAAATAAAGGACTAAGCCAAAGAAAAATGAAAGAATGACTGAATGAATGAATAATGAATGAATGAAGAAGCATATGCTTTTATCAGCTTTCATTTAAATCGGTTTCACTTTTACCTTAAGTTCACATTTAATTTAGCTATAAGGTAATGTATGAATCAAATTCACCTAAATAAAAGCTTGCAACCTTTTCATTTTTTTTCTATGCATAAATATGTATTGGTATTTAAAAGTTTGAGGTCAGTACAGTTAAAAATTAATTAAAGGTGACAATGGTGACACGTTAAAAGTGTTATAAATAAACAAACACAAATAACTTACTGGAGGAGCATATGAAATTGCATCATAAACTCAAATTGGGTCATCGTCATTGATATAGTGACTGTTGTTGTCAATATGTTGTAAAATTCCCAGTATTGTCCCCCATAACCCATAGTATTATAAACTGTCAGTTCTGAGATCTTCCTCCATGCAAGCACTGAGGTAACATCAAATGCTGTTTTCTGCTTGAATAAATACACTTTCCCAAATAATGTATTAATTAAGTTTTAACATTGACATGACGGTCATTCGAATGTAGACTTGCGTAATACCATAAAGCAAAGCATAAATGTTTATTTATAAATAAATAAAATAAAATACTAGTATCACATTGGCTAGTATTTTAACATCCCCATAGTGGCGGTTTAAGAGTCAAATATATGACTTCCTGTGCCTTTTAACAATCACTTAAAACTGTCTACTTTATGAGTTGCAGAGACTCCAGAATCTGGATTGAGAGAGCCTTATAATGCAGTACTTAGTGGCACATGAGCGTAGACTGACCCTGTAAGATCAGAGTCCTAAAGTTGCTTTATGGTTGGGGCATTTCCTCTGGTCCGGCTGGTGGATGTGTGGACACAGCATTCAGGGAAGTGAGCCCAGATAAAGGTCTTCCTGCAGGCCACAGATAGCAGCAGAGCATCCTCTGATGGTGCCGTGGCTCTGGAGGCGGTTATCAGAGCGGGACGGCTCAGATTCTGATCACTGTCCTCAGCTATGGGGAGAAACGCCAGATAACATCAGCCGGGCTGATACTGTGCGGGGGTGGTTTCATTCAGGGTTAACAATCTCATCTTTAATTGTGTCCTCTTATAACTTGCTCTTTCTTGCTTTATAAGGGAAACCCGTCACAGGTCAATGCTCATGGAACTAATGCTTTAATTGATTTAGCAGATTCATTTGTATGTTCTTTAATCCTTAAAGGACCTTGACATCTGTTCATAGTTGCTGATTGAACTCTATTCAACAGTGAGTTTTTCAGTCAATTGAGAGAAGTGGTTCAGTCTGTGGGATAAAATGTGGTGAACTCGACCAGCTAGTTTGTTACATACAGTGTCACGAACATAAATGCAGATATAATCAAGTTGGAAGTGTATTCAAATGGATTCAGTCAACCGGCAATGAATACCGTAAAGATGTCTAGAGCAGTGGTTCTCAGTTCTGGTCCTCGCACACCCCGCTCTGCCTATTTTGCATGTCTCTTTTGTTTAACACACTCGATTTAGATAACCAGCTCATTAGAAAAGAGCTCCAAGAAGGAACTGTGTTGAGATCGACATGCTCCCTACCTAGTGTTTGATGCTCTGAAGTGGACTTCATAAACAAATAACCAAATAATGTCATTAGCATAGAAGTCTTGAGCACACTTTCAAAATGGTATTATGGCAGATTACCCTGTGATGTCCACTTTTGAAGCAGTAAGATAAATAAATAAATATATATATATATATATACAAAATATGCACAGCAAGAGGACGCTGGATTGAGAACCACTGGTCTTATAAAGGAGAAATGGCCACAGAAATCAAGTTCATTACTTGGCTTCATGATCATTGGTTTATTTGTGGTGTGTTTTGTGCAGTCTACCCAGATGGACGTGTGTGTATCTCGATCCTGCACGCTCCCGGTGATGATCCTATGGGATATGAGAGCAGTGCTGAGAGATGGAGTCCCGTGCAGAGCGTGGAGAAGATCCTGCTGTCTGTGGTCAGCATGCTCGCTGGTTAGTTACCATTCTTGATCATATTAGCCTAAAATTGGTTCCTGAGAAGTCAAAAGGCCTCTAACTCTACTTTATTTTGTGATGTTTTTGGCATTTTACCTGCTGGAATGGGGAAAATGTTGCCAAACATTGTATTGTCTGTACTGCCAAAAAAAAATCAAATTTGTTTTATTTATCTACAATGAATTACAAAACATTAGGACATGCAGGGCATCTTAAGCAAATAATTCAAACAAATCCATATTTTTTTTTTGGTAATAATTTTAAAATATAAAACCTTACAGTGTTTCCTCTAGGCTTATTTCCAGCTGTGGTGCCAGGCCTTTTTTACACAGATCTTTCAACTACCCATGTCGTTATTACAATGACCGATGTTATGAACGTAGTATTACAAGTCAAGATCGTATTCATGTAATACAAGCATGCGAATCTCTTTGCTTGCGCACTGATTTCCTCTGTGCACAAAACTTCTTGCACGCCTTCAAATATACGCTGCTCAAGCGCAGATTTACTCAAATAAATGCTGCTGCTGCGTTTATGTAACTAGTATGTCTCCAACTTTTATTAGATTTGCTAGGGATATTTATGAATGTCTCCTACAGAACGACATTGATGCGTTCTGAAGTAAATGAAACAGCCAGCAAGATAAATGAATTGTATGCAGAAGCCTAAAGCTTATGCTAAAAATAAAGTATAATCATGGAAACTGTGTTCATCATAACTGAAAGCTACATCGTATTTGCTGGTGTCACACATCGTGCAGCCCTTCAGTCAGCATTTAACCTTGAAGGTTAAACAAATAATGCACAACACTACTATGATTACAAAACAGTTCACTCTGTTATAATTCACTTACATTTTAATATGTTTTGGCAGGATTATAACCCGCTATTTTAAAAAAACAGCACCAACTAAAGGTTTCGAATGAGAAGCTGTAATGTATGAATTTGTTATGGGAGCTGTAATGTAATGGATTGAATTTTGGTGTGGCGCCCCACTATGGAGAAATGAATGCAGTGGAAACCATGCGCTATGAAATAAAGTAATTAATGTATAGTTGATTGATAGACAGCTAGTGCACTGTAGAAAAAATGCTGGGTTTGACGCAATACCTTTATGTTGTCCAAACACAAATTAGGTTAACTGAATTGTTCCACCAGTCCACCTTTAGAGTTTACAACAGGTCTGTCTTTAAATGTTCATCAGTTGTTTAAAACTTGACTGCTGTGCTCGATTTGTAAATAGTCATCTGTTTGCTCCCACAGAGCCCAATGACGAGAGCGGGGCGAACGTGGACGCCTCCAAGATGTGGCGAGAGGACAGAGAGCAGTTTAATCGATTAGCTAAACAGATCGTGCGCAAATCTTTGGGTCTCTGACTCCGCCGTGTTCGGACACTCACTCACACTCCAGGACAGTGATGTTTTACGAGGATGCAAACTCCCAGCGGAAGAGTGAGGGTTGGAGTGTACTACCCCTACCTCCACCAGTGTGAGCACTTTATTCTCATCCAGTCTTTTTCATACTCCCTTCCCGGTCCTGGGGATTGGTCGGATGCCTGGATGAACGGCTTTTGTTGAAGAAGGCAAATCTTTATGCATTCACCGGACAGTGTTCTAATTGAAAGTCAAGCATCAGTCACCAAATTACAGTTATTCACAGCCATTTTGGGGCTGCCGGTCATGCCTGTTACCTATCTATAGATCCATGAGATAACCAAAAGGAATGCAGCTTTGATGACAGTATGCTGATGCATGTGTTAATAATGCCTCATTCTAATAAATGCATCGACGAGGCAGAGACTGAAACTATCACATCCACTTTTTTTGTTTATGAACAGATTATATTGTTGATCTTTTAGAAATGAAGATCACATCAATGGATGCAGATTCAAGAAAGTTATTGTAAAAACATTTGATTAACTACATTTCATGAACAATTTTTGAAATTCGGTAAGGGTCATATACAGTAGGTCAGTGTCTTGTTCAAGTTTCACTGTTTTCATTTTTTGAGGTTTTTAGATTCGGTTGTACCAAGTTTTAATAATCCAGCCTTCGGCAGAGAGAAATGCTTGATTCACGTCATTACTTTCATAAATAAAATCTTTTAAATTCTGTATTTGATATTTTGCCTTTCATCTGTTCTCAAGGATTGTAAAGCCAATGAAATCAATAAATGTCTGTGATTTATGAAAGCCTGCAGTTGATTTTATTTTTACAGAATTGTTTTTATTCATTTCTGGTATTGCTCCAGCATGACAGGAAAAACTAAACTCATGCACAGAAAAAAAAAGTCAAATATATGGGTAAATTTGCTGTATATATTACAAAATAATGTTAAAAGGTGGGCAGAGAGAGGTAAATACAATAACTTACTAGGCCTAACACTCTTAGATTAGAAAATTACTTGTTTGGTTTCTTAAAACATTTATCTGCCATGTTGAAATACATGCCACATTTGAAATAGCATGTTGCTAGACGGTTTCAACATGTATAGCACATTAGTAACATGTTTTAGCATATTGAATACACATTAACATCTTGCTGCATTACTGCATTGCTATTAGTAATTAGCATGTTTAAAATAAATTTAACATGTTGCCAACATGTACAGTAATTCACGATGATGGTGTAGTGTATTGCACATTGGTAATATGTTTTAGCATGTTGCCATCATGTTAGCATGTTTTAACGTTTGTGTATTAGCATGTTGAATATGCATTAACATCTTGCTGCATTACCACTGCATTGCAATCGTTAATTAGCATGTTGTTGTTTAACATTAATTTAACATGTTGCTACATGTCATTCACAAATATGAAGTAGCATGTTTTTAGGATGTTTACATTGTTAACATGACATAATGCTACTGATGAAATAGCACATTGATAATGCAAATGAATAATTTTCCAGCATGAATAAACATGGTGCTAACATGGTTAAATTTTGTTTTAACATAGTTAACATGAATTAGCATTTTCAGCATGTTACTAGCATAGGCAGTAGGCCTCCCCGAAAATGGTGCACTGTGAGGAAGCAGCAATTTATAGTGTTGTCCGAAACCATAGTGGACGTTATGAAGTACGATTGATTAATTTATTTATTGGTTTATTTGGCAGGGGCAGTTTGCATTAGTTAGCCAACAGGCTATTTTTCATCCGCTGTCCCTGGCCAGGTGGTAAAATAGGGTATATGCGGAAGTATGCTAAAGGACTGTTAATTTGTCACTAACCTAGGTTAAGTGCTTCCGGTGAACTGTATGCCATTACAAAATCGGTGTGTTTAAGGTTTTCTTTAAAAATCAGGGATCTCCACTGGCTGAGTGATACCTGGTATAAAGTGGGTCTCAGATTGTACAAGAAGCACTGAATTAAATTACATTTTCCCCGCCATGTCTTTAAAACATGAACATTTATTTTAGCCCAGTATATTCAATGGAGCTTCTGCGCTAGCCAGCTTGCCTGCGAGTAAACAGCTTTTTGTCTAGTTTTACGTTTGAGCAACTAAATGAATGCCAAAGTCTCGTCAACTGATTGTATTTTAATTACAACATCGATGCTGTAAAAGGAACTGCATAAAATGGAAAAAAGTCACATTAACCGTTCTCGGGAAGTTTATCAGTATGGGAAGAAACACTAGCTTCGCATATACCCTATTGTCTTCCATTTTCCCTAAAAACAATATGAATATTATACAATGAACAAGCAATTATAAAAGAGCATTAAAATGGCCATCCTGATATATAAACAAAACAAACATTTCAATTTATGTGGAAGAAACAAGAATTGTAAAACTAATTCAAACATACAATTCATCAAGATGGCAGACACAATATCACGATATGCATTTGGTGCAAACTATTACAAACTAACTTAAGTGGTGGATGATGACAGACCATAAATGATTTAATATATTAGACAGATGTCAGACAAACTACTTAATGACATTGTCCCAACTTAACAATTTATGCTTTTGTAAAATGGTACAATGATGTCTTAACGGCTTTTATCATAGCACATACTGTAATTCCACAATGTGCCGTCATAATACCCATAAGGCAGTGGTTCTCAAAGTGGGGGTCGGGACCCCCCAGGGGTCACGGGACAATGAAGGAGGGGGTCGCCTGGTGATTTCCAAAAATCGATTTATTTTTGTTAAACCATAAGAATTACCATATCCATAACATACTGAAAAGAAAAAAAAATGTTTTTTATATACTATATAGTTACTATAGTAGCTCATAGTTACTAGTTCTATTGGATTGCGACCCCTGGAGTAATTACATTATATTTAAGACAGCAATAGCGTCAGATGCAGCAGATTGATTTTATAACACCAGGTTACACTTTCTGGCACATTTACAGCACTGACATACAAAAAAAAAAAATTTAACGAAAATAAGACTTGGGCCTATTGGTGTGTGTGCGCCATTGCGTGCAAGGTTTCTGTATTTATAACCACCTCAGAGGATATTGGGGGTCACGAGTCACTGGCATTGTTATTTTGGGGGTCATTTTGGGAATCCCTGCCATAAGCCCAATAGTATGATCCTGCACAACTGGAGTAGCTGCACGTTTAGGACCACATGTATAGGACCGCATTTATAGGACCCTAGTTTTTTTGCGGCAGCGCCACCTACCGGATTGGATGATATAGTGAAACTGCATTTCTAGGACCATAGTTTTGTAACAGCGCCACCTGTCGAATTGGATGAATTAGCGGAAGCTTCAGTTTCAGGACTGCCTTTCCAGCGCCACCTACCTGATTAGATGATATAGCGAAACTGCATTTCTAGGACCGTAGTTTTGTAACAGCATGGTTTATGAAACACCTACTTTGAGTAACCATTTACATTAAAACAAATACATTTATACCTAAAATATAAAAGAAAAATGTTGTTTAAGCTTTACACAAAAAAAGTTGAGTCCCTTAAAAATCTTATATTTCTTAAAAAATACTGTATATTTAAAAACCCCCTTAGATTGGACTAATTAGCTCAGTATTAGGGAAAATAAATTGAAATCAAGTTGGATCAGCATTTGCAGTCACTAATTTAAAACCAGAATGTAGAGAGTCAAGACACAAGAATGATTCAAGAATGTACGTTTATATAAATATCCACACACTCATTTTTGCATTATTGCAATACAACAGCACAAAAATGACCCCATGGTTTAATCAGTTGCAGCATTCAGACTGGCTGGCTGTAGACTTCAGCTCCTGGGAATGAGAAAGAGCCATTAAATCAACATTAAACCATGGCCACAAATGAAGAACATCGTAATATTTAATTAAACTAGAACGAATTCTAGAACATTAATTCATAATTAGCAGCTCTCATTTTAGCTGTGTAAACCTCCTCACTTCTTATTATTACGGCAGACCCTTGAAAGTTGGATAATCGTGCGGGCTAATCGGCATTTCTGCATAAACGTTGCACAGTATAAGACAGTAACAGTACAAAATAAACACATGCTTTAACAGTTTATAATAAAACGTAATAGAAAATCGGTACTCACACTTTCATGCCATCCATGTCGTCCATCTTATTAAAGCGTCTATAATCCAATCCGTTAGGTGGCGTTGTCACAAAAAACTAGGGTCCTACAGATGCGATCCTTAAAATGCGATCCTGAAAGTGCAGACACTCCGGTTGTGCAGAAACACCCTTCTCGCCATATGGCACTGTGACAGCTCTCGCCGAACGAATTCCCGCGTCTAACCACAAGATGGCATCCACAGCGGAGTTCTATCGGTGTAAGTTTCTGTAACTTTGTTTTAACTGTTCAATTAATGTCTGAATTAATATGATGAAAATAGAATTAAATATACATAAAAATAGCATGTATAAATAAAAATAAACAAAATATGTTGTTTCATTACTATTAGAGAGCTCGCTAAGTGATAAATAATCATGACAATGCCCTGTTCACTTTCATTCACTCCGTTATTAAGACGATTTCTGTCATACTTTTAGCATGTTTTCATCATGCTATTAGCATGTTTTAAAACAATGCTACTAGGTTTGTTGCATAGATGGATTAAGCAACATAATTATTGTCACCGCTTAGGAGAAAAAAATACGTTGTTAGGCTACATATACATATTCATTCATTTATTTAATTCTGTTGCTTTATTGTTTTTTTTATTGTATAATTGTACCTTGAGTTTCTTAACAGGAGCCTTAAATGAAATGTATTTTTATAAATAAACCTCCAAACTATTTTTGGGGGTCTTTAATGTCACTTTTGGTCAATTTAATCGTTGTTTCTGAATTAAAATAATAATCTATTTTACAATAATAATAAAATCAAGTGCTCTTGCTGACCTTGATCTTTTGAACTTCAGTAAATATGTGGTGACATAACAACTTTCCAGTGAACATCATTATCAGGCCTGTTTGAGTTGGCAGAGCTCAATCAGGGTTTGCAGGAATCTGACCGCATCAGAGGTAGGATTAACTCCTGTTATTCTTAATGGCGTATCAGCTGATGTGACTCATTATAATACAGCCGCTTCCCTGTGGATCTGCTTCACCATCTGCATACTAGACACAGATGGGTTGCCTTTATTGACAGGACTGTGAGAGCTGTTCTTCTGTACTGCTATTACCTCCCACACATTACTGTAATTGAATGTCAGATATGATGACTTTGCTGTCACTTCTGACAAAACAGCTCTGCCTCTGATCATCTCCCACATACACACCTACTCTCACATTTCTCTCATCTATAACCCCTTGGATTCCCACAGTCTGCGGCATGGGCATTAAAATGACACAAACTAAAATTAAATAAATAAATGAAAGAGTTTGAGTTGAATGAAAATAATGATAAATATAAATTATTGTAAATTGCTATATATATTTCAAAACATTGAAGCACTTTACAAAATGGTTGTATTAGTTAAGGTTAGTGCATGAACAAACAATGAATAATACATTTATTACATTATTTGTTAACCGTTAGTAATTAAAAAATAAATTTGTTCATTGTTAGATCATGTTAACTCACGGTGCATTAACTCATAACAAGCACAAATTTGGGTTTTCATAAGGCAATAGTACATGTTAAACTATGATACATAAATTCTGTACAAGTATCGTTCATACTTAGTTCTTGTTAGTAAATACATTAAATAATGAACACTTATTGTAAAGTCTGACCCAAAACATTTCTGCAAATATATGAAGGCTTATTGGTGCAGCTGAAGTAAATTAAGTATTTTAAATTATTTTCAATATATTTAAAACCATTTTAATATCCCTGAGTGACCAAAGTTATCAAGTAGAGGCCCAATATGTATCAAAGCATTTTTTTCTTTACCATTTATTTTGCTATCCTAAATACATGCTTATTTTTATTATTCACATACAGTTAAAAAAATACAGACCGCTAAATGTACAATGTATTGTTAAAGGTGCGGTATGTAAGTTTGACACCCAATGGTTGAAGTAGGTACTACACTCCTGGATTAAAACAAAGCAAGCTCGGGTTGCCAGATTGAGTACAGGAGCGAATGATTTAAACCATGTTCTAAATAAAAGCAACGACACGCGATAGAATAAATATTTTTGTCTTAACCAACACCTCGAATTGATATATTAGAAACGGCTTCTATTTCTCACAGCTGAACAACAGAAACCTATAACAGTGATCACCTCAGGTAAACCACATGTGCTTTATTCACTGTTAAATGCTAACAATGTAAGTTTGAAGGCCCTTTTCATGCCATTTATTGCCATATACTGAAAGCAGCAGCAGATAGTTCACCTCAGATCTTGAAAATACAATAAAAAAATAAAAAGAAAATACAATAAACTGTTTGAAATATAACTTAAGAACTAAACACATATGAGTGATTCAGCATCTACATTTAATGATGTTAAAGAGGGTTAATATGTATTAAATAGATTATGAACCTTACCATTTCGTAAGTGCATATTCTGTGCTTCTAAATGGCTGTGTTTAAATTTCAGTTGTGTTTCATTTGGTGCAAACAGCCAAATTGGTCATCACTGCGTATCTCGTTATGATGCGTGTTGTTAGGATGCACGGTTACAATGTAACCTGCTCACCTAATGTTTACATTCGTAATATTTATATCATTTGCTAATTAATAACCTCATGTGAATCTGAATCTGTATCGCAGAGAACGCAGAGAACGGAGAGAACGGACTTGCGTTCTTGTCTTGACCGGTCTTGCCAGGTGTCCTTGGAAGAACGAACTTGGGAGACTGCGAGAACAGAGAAAGCGTCCTGTGAAATGAGATGCTGCGTTCTTCCTGATGGTCACATGACCTGCACGCGCTTTTAATGGAAAATTATTTTAACATTACAGCATTCATACAACGATTTATTGTTTTTCCTCTTTTCAAAATATATTATATGCATAAAAACAATAGAAATATACGTTGCACAATATAAATCAAACAGATTTTAATATGAGTTTTAGCAAACAAACACCCTTAATGTGTTTATTCCTTTATTAAGATGTCCATGGTGATGTTTATATTCACTGTTTCATTTAGGGAAACTCCTGAGATAAAAAACTTATCTCTGAACTTTAATAAATCTAAATAAAATGCTGTGCTTCCCACTTCCAGTAGCAATGATTTCTGGGACTTCTAGAGCGAGATCTGTGCTCAAGTCTGCATCGATGCATCCACTATATCAAGAACACATCCGGGAAGTTTCACGCGTCCTCTGTTCTTGCGGTCTTGAGTATTGGAACTGAACTTTGGCAGCTGATGATGACGTTACATGAGAACACGAGGATGCAAGACAGCTGAAGAACGCATATTGAGAAATAGCCTTGGAGTCTGCTACTGTCCATCGGAAGACGCATTTCAGTCACGGACGCATGCTTTCTGAGCTTTTTTGATTGAATGAATGAAATACGCAGTTTTCCACCAAGGCAACCCGGGGTGCGGAAATATAATTGGCTAAATTGGCATTGGGCAGGTTGAAATAACCAAAACAAAGAGTGCTGTTCCGACACGAAAAACACATTTTTAAAGCAGAATATCTGACTTCAGCATTGTTTTTTCAGAGAAACAAGTATGTTCACTTTGGCATGTTTCTTAAATATCTGCAAACATATTGAAGAGTCAAAAACTTACATACAGCACCTTTAAGTTTTATGAGGAAAACAGCAAATTTGCTTCACTCTTTAAAGAGTTGGTAACATTTGTTCCAAAATAAATAAATATTTGTTTTGAATAAAATACTGCCTTTTTAGAGCAACACAAAAAACATATACCATGTTTTTAGACATGTTTCTATTCATTTATACACAAGACAATCATGACATTTTAATAACAATTCTAAAAATATCTTACATTTCTATAACACTTTTCTGGACACTCAAAGCACTTTACACATTTTTTTGGGGGGGAAATCTCATCCACCACCAGTGTGCAGCATCCACCTGGATGATGTGACAGCAGCCATATTGTGCCAGACAGCACAACACACTGATTGGTGGATAGGAGACAGTGATAAAGCCAATTTTAACATGGAGATGGTTAGGAGGCCATGATGGACAGAGGCCAGTGAGCAAATTGGGCCCTACTCGTTTTCAAAGGGATTTTAACAACCACAGAGAGTCGTTGTTGCTTGAGTGCTCACTGAGCAGTATAGACTCCCTTCACTGTACTTGTTAGAACCCACAAAGATTGCAGGTTGAGCACCTCCTGCTGGCCTCAAAAACACCACTTCCAGCAGCAACCTAGCTTTCCCATGTGGTCGCCCATCCAGGTTCTGATCAGGCGCAGTCCTGCTTAGCTTCAGTTGGTGACCATGTGAGAGTTGCAGAGAGCTAGCTGCCGGCTTTAAAAGTTTTAAAAGTTTAAATTCATAAAATCAGAAATGCTCTAAACAACCAACTTTTAATTCAATAGTTAGAAGAAATGTTCTTTGATCTTTATAGAATAAAACAAATATTAACATTAAGCTCAAACTCAAACCTATAAATACAGTAAATCCAGAGAAATTAAGAATTATCAAGCTTGCTCTTATTTTTTTTCCACAGCTGAATATACATATTTTCCCATCTCCTGTCTATAACCCTATCAAGACAGATTTATATCCAGGGCCAGACAGAATCTGCAGACACCATTTCTGCACAGAATTTTGTAAAAAAAAATAAAATAAATAAAACTTGATAAAATATTTATTTAGAACGATTTTGAGAGTAGTAACTTTAAATTATCACATGAAATGAACATTAACAAACTTTTATTTAAGATTTTTAATGCAAATCTGATTAGAAACATTTGTTTAATAAACAAAGTAAGTCTCACATGTAATATGTCTACTAAAAGAAAGAAAATATTACATTAGAAACTGTACATATATCATTTAACATTTGCGTATTATTAATATTACTGACGTTATTATATAAACTAAATAAATCTATATTTACACACATTTACATAAGCACATAAATAGACTCAAAAACATTACTGAAAGTATTGTGTAAACAGAATAAATCTATACTGTATATAGACATTTACATAAGTAAATAAACTCAATAATATTACCAAAATTATTATGTCAACTAAATAAATCTATATTTACACACATTTACACAAGTAAATAAATAGACTAAATTATTATATAACATAAATCTTTAGACACATTTAAGTAAATAACTCAAGGAAGGCCTTAATAATCTGTGGATTTCTTTGGTAGCAATTTCAGTCTGGACCTGTAACTAATTATCAAACACACTGAATGGATCAAATGAAAAAGAACAAGACTGCAACGAAATCAAAATAGTAAAAAAATCTCTTCTGGAATCTCATTATTGGGAACAGAAACGCTGCAGTTTGGTGATGAGTTTCCCTGTCTAAACACGTCTGATACTTCACACACAGTGCTGATAATGAAACATAAATGGAGCTCAAAGCAGAGCTCAGCCTCAGGGTCAGACGTGAGACCACAACAGCTTTCAAAGAAGAGCAAACATGACACACACACACACACACACACACACACACACACCTCCAGCACTCCTCATATTTGATCTGAATCTGGAGTCCAGTATGTCCCAATTCACCCAACCCAAAGACTAACGTCATCAGCCAACAGATCTTTGGTTAAATTTTAATGAGTTGTTCGACTTGTTTACCTTTGAGTCTGTATATGGTTCACAAGATTTTTGGTTCTCAAAAAGTTTTATGTTAAGAAAAATATGTACAGTTAAAGACAATCATAATAACCCTCTTGTATTTTTTTTTTCATTTTTTAAACATTTGTGATGTTAAACAGAGCAAGGACATTTTTCACGGTATTTTGTATAATATTTGTCTTATGGAGAAAGTCATTCATTCATTTTCTCTTCGGCTTAGGCCGTACTCACACTATGTACCGTTGCCTTGAACTGGGCCAAAGCACGCTTGTTCCCCCTCCCGTATCTCCCGACGGCCCGCACTCACATTACATTCGGGCCTGGGCATGCTTGCATCATCGATGATGCGCTGCTCAGTAAGCGCTCTCGCTCAGCACAGTGGAGATTTCTGTAGTTATATCGTTTAAGTCGTTTGATATGCAGTGACACGCAGTCTAATATTTCGCCGAACAGATCAGCCACTTTTGACGCTCATAAACAGTCCTCGTGCTGCTGGAATTATGAGGTTTGCTGAAGGCACAGCTGACGTGCAGTGAGGGATTTGTGTCTTTAATACGACGTTCATTGCGTTCATTGAACAGTACGATTGATAAATTAATCCATATGAAACAGTCCCTTAAAAGTCACGTCTCGCTTTCAGTTTCAGGCTTAGGCACGCTTGCACTCACACTGCAATCTCGCCGCACATGAGCCCAAGTGAACCAAGCTCAGCCTCACCTCTTCCAACCGGGCCAGGGCCGCCCAAGTGAACCGTGCCTGAGCCCGATTCAGAGCACTCACACTTCTCAAACGATCTGGGAAACGAGCCTGGGCACGGTTCGGATAGCATAGTGTGAGTACGCCCTTAGTCCCTATATTGATCAAGGGTCGCCACAGCGGAATGAACTGCCAGAATATGGGAAACACCCATACATGCTTACATTCACCCAGTTTAGCTTATTCAATTCACCTATAGCGCATGTGTTTGGGCTGTGGGGGAAACCAGAGCACCCGGAGGATGTAAAAATGGCTACAGAGCAAACCACTGTTGTCCAATGACTTGCCTAATTACATTTAACCTAATTAACATACACTGTAAAATATGTTAATCACTTACATTTTTAAGTTAAACCAATTTAACTTTACAAGTGATTTTAACTTGCATCAATTAATCTGACTTAAAAAAATCAAGTTTAAGTTAACTTTCTAAATTAAGTTAAAGTAACATATAACCTTACGTTGTCATGACTTTTATTTATGCTATTTTACCAGTGTAGTTTAAACTTTTAACACTGTAAAAATATTGGGTTCCACACAATTCCTTCATGTTGTCCCAACACAAATTAAGTTAGCGTAATTGTTTTTACAAATTTAAGTGGACTGAACATAAAACAATTAAGGTGTTCCCAAAAAACTTCAGCTCATATTAAATAAGTAGTTTGAACAAGCAGCAAAAAAAATTTGTGTGTATAATACACTATTTGTTTGCAAAATAACTAATAAAACATTTATGTACTTTCATCATGGCAAAGACAAAAGTTATTAGCTATTATAAATTTATTCAAGCTATTATATTTAAAATGATTATGTCTCCTTTTAACAGCACTTGAGAAATCTTTGAAAACTAAAAGTGTAAATGTCCATCAAAAATATAAAGATAAAGAATTAAATATAAAATAAATCAAATTTGAAATATCAGGCTGTTTCTCCTAAAAACAGATAATTCTTTAATTTTCTTTTCGACTTAGTCCCTTTATTAATCCAGGGTCGCCACAGCAGAATGAACCGCCAACTTATCCAGCACATGTTTTACGCAGCAGATGCCCTTCCAGCTGCAACCCATCTCTGGGAAACATCCATACACACTTATTCACATTCATACACTACGGACAATTTAGCTTACCCAATACATCTATAACACATGTCTTTGGACTGCGGGGGAAACCGGAGCACCTGGAGGAAACCCACGCGAACGCAGGGAGAACATGCAAACTCCACACAGAAATGCCAACTGAGCCAGCCGAGGCTCGAACCAGCAAACTTCTTGCTGTGAGGCAACAAAACAAATAATGTAACTTTTAACTTTTTCCTCAAATGCTAAATTTTCAAATCAAATTAAAAGATGTACAATTAAAACTTTGCCAAATTTAGTTTAATCGCAAATATTGGTGGACTATTTGTCCATTAAAGACTTTTGTCAGTGTCAAATATTGTATGTGACAACGTGGCTGTCAAATGTTAAAGGCATAGTTCACCCAAAATTAAAATTTTATCTTGACACATTTCTTTTGTCTGTTAAACACACAAAATGTATTTATATATATATATATATACAGTATTTCAAAAAATGTTGGTTGATGGCACCCATTGACTTCCATAGTAATTATTTTTCTTACTTTGGAAGTCAAAAGGTGCCATTAACCAACATTCTTCAAAATATCTTCTTTTGAGTGTTCAACATAAGCCATAAAGGTTTAAAACCACATGAGGGAGTTTAAATGATCAGGTCATTTTGGGGTCAACTATCCCTTTAATATAAACATTTTACTTTTAAAAGTTTTTTTTGTATCAGATATCTACTACAAGTCTAAACTTTTCCTCCTCTTTCTGTTTACTTTCCACTAGTAAAGTTATCAAACCCATGAAGTAACAAACTGAATAATGCAGGACAGACACTAAAACGCTGTTTTATGATGAAGGGCTGCTCTAAACGTCTGTCATGGACCGCTTTCCTATAACAGGATTAAAATGTAATTTTCTACTATAAATATTCAGTTGAGAAGGCAGGATTCTGTCAAGAGTTCATGAACTGGTAGCGCAGTGTTTTAATATCCACTACATAACACAAGTCAAGTGTTTGTCAAAGGCCGTTGCTGCTCGCAAAAGAATTTCAATTGCCTCGTTCCTCCCCTTTTAACGTCTCTAATGTTCCTTGTTTTCTGCCAGCTTTGATGTAAGAAAGACTTTAAGTGACAAAGGTGAAGTGAGTCAGGTGCGCTGCATGCTGCTCTTAGCTTTGGATGTTGTTAAACTATTAACAAATCTGCTAGGTTTCTTGAACAATCTGTTAAACTTCGTAAAATATAATTAATGCAATGAGTTTACTTATAATTCTGCATATTAAATTTAAATATAATTCTAAATATTTCTCATAATAACAGTTTCGGATAAACAAACCCCTCACCTTAAGTAGGATTAGTAAATTAACACTTGCTACAATGCTATATAAACTATAATGCTACAAGATTAATGTTGTGGTGTAGTTATTGTTGGGTAATGTGTGTTTGTTACTCTGGCATAGGTTTTATGTGGCAGATCATCTTTATAATATTTCTAATAATAACAATTTTGAAAAAATAAACCCCATAGGGTAATGTTTGTTTTACTCTCTCAATTACTCATATGCTTATGAGGCATATGTTTTATGCAGTAGATGCCCTTTCTAAATATTTCTCATTATAACAGTTTTGGATAAACAATCCCCTCACCTTAGGATTAGTAAGCTAGCACTTAGCTAATGCTACAAAATTAATGTGTAATTTTTTTGTAGGGTAATGTGGTTTTACCTGGTTAATTACTCTGGCATATGTTTTATGTGGCAGACGCCCTGTCTAAACATGTCTAAGCATGTTTTGGATAAACAAGCCCCTCACTTTAGAATAAGTATGTTAGTACTTAGCGAATGCTACAATATTAATGTTGTGGTGTCATTTTTTATGGTAATGTGCGCTTTAATCTGTCAATTACTCTGGCATATGTTTTATGCAGCAGATGCCCTTTCTAATTTTATATATCTATTTTTCATAATAACAGTTGTGGATAAAAAGGCATCTCACCTTAGGATTAGTACATTAGCACTTAGCTATTAATGTTGTGGTCTAATTTTAGTAGGGTAGAATGTGTGTTTTGAAAAAGTACCTGTAATACCTGCTTCCATTAATTAGTCAAGCCCATATCATTTAACCATTACATCCTAAAATGTACCAGAAGAGGGAGAGACCGAGAGTGAGAAGGAAAAGTCATGCAGAACAAATATTCCTGGGAAAAACAGGCTGGGTTGTAACAGCCACTGACACGAATAATACCTCAGGTCTTTCAGCACATTGAAGAGAGGTGTGGTATTATTGTTTACACTTTATTTTTATGGTTTCATTTACTCACTTTCCTTTGGCCTAGTCCCTGATTTATCAGGGGTCGCCACAGTGGAATGAACTGCCAATTACTCTGGCATATATTTTATGAGGCAGGTGCCCTTTTAGCTGATACCCAGCACTGAGAGTACACTAGCTCGTAAACCCCCAGTGCTGGGAAAAACACACATTCATACACTACGGCCAATTTAATTTATCCAGTTCACCTATAACGCATGTATTTGCTGTGAGTGAAAGATGAGAGGAGGGGCACAAAAGTAAAGCCCCGCCCCCTACTCAATATTCAGTTTCATGTGGAAATACATAATCATACTGAAATAAAAGTCTGCAGCAACTTTCGTTTCACACAAACTTTAAAGTCCTTGTGAGATCAAAATTTGCATTATTTATTTAGCTTGGCCACATTGATATTCTTAACATTTAGTCGGTGCTTAATTTAAGTGGTTTAATTCAGTTAAACCACTGAAATGATTTTTAAATCTTTAATTAATTAATTAATTAATAATTTAATTAATTGATCTTTAATTAAAATCTGACCATTTGCTTCTGTGATTTAAAATTCCGTGCCTTCTGTTGACGTCAGTTTGACGCCTTCAGCCACAATATTCTTAAAGGTTCCATGAAATTAAAATAAAGTTTTTTAGATGTTAGTATCAGTATTGTTAGTTTTTTAGGATCTTTATAAACTAGTGTGCTCCAAAACAGTGAGAAGAAAACTGATTTTAACAACCCAGGCTCATTCTGATTACGTACCTCTATTTACATTTCTGAAGAGCGGCAAATACGTCCAGGAGCTACATTTCTTTGCAATTTTTGTTTTTGTGAATCTACTAGAGGCCACTGTGTATGCTTTTTGAGATCTCAAATTTGTCTCGCGAGTGCCATTCGCACCTGATCTTCTCGCGTAAATCCACAAAAGGCTGCTTTAGACTGACTGACTGAATGACTGATTGACTGACCCACCCTCCTACTTCTCTAAACCCAACCAATAGCGTTTTAAACAGCACCAATTGACCAGCGCAAAAGCCTTTCACACAGAGGTAAGCAGTCAGCTGATAAGTGGGAAAAGGAACAGCATCGTACCACCTCATAGCATTTGTTTTAAAGACGAAATGCAGCCATATTTTTCTCTAGCTACATAATTTGCTATCTCCAGAAATGTATGTAGGACTACATTTTCAGAATGAGCCTATGTTGAATATAATCATGTAAAGCTTGTAGTTTGTCACTTCCACCTAAATGAATCAACAGTTTTTTTTTCACGTCACCTCATACTTCTGTTTCTCATCAAATCGTGACCAAATGATCAAATGATCTCTAGTATCTGACATGCCCCGTCCCCTTCGCTTGAGCTCAACTACTCTCACTGGCAGAGCTATAATGAAGCAAAATTTATTCATTCATTCATTTTCTTTTTGGCTTAGTCCCTCCACCTATCCGGGGTTGCCACAGCGGAATGAACCGCCAACTTATCCAGCATATGTTTTATGCAGCGAATGCCCTTCCAGCTGCAACCCATCACTGGGAAACATCCACACACACACTCATTCACACACATACACTACAGAAAATTTTAGCTTACCCAATTCACCTGTACCGCATGTCTTTGGACTTGTGGGGGAAACCGGAGCACCCGGAGGAAACCCACACGAACACAGGGAGAACATGCAAACTCCACACAGAAATGCCAACTGACCCAGCCGAGGCTCAAACCAGCAACCTTCTTGCTGTGAGGCGACAGCACTACCTACTGCGTCACTGCATCGCCTGATAAAGCAAAATGCTCTTGGATATTTCATTAAAAGAGGAGGAGCTGCACTATGTCCCACCTTCTCTTCGTGTTTAGGTTGCGATTAAGTCAAACGTTGAATAAAAGATGCACATTTCTAAGCATTTCACGGGACCTTTAACCACGCCCTCTTACCATTCGTTTGCTATGTTTGTTTGAGTGGATGATGCACAAAAAGAAAGCACCGCCTCCTACTCAATATACATCAGCAGCATACAAAACTTTCAGTTCACTTAGACTTTAAATATAACACTTAAAAACAACATAGCTCATTCTGAAAACGTAGCCCTATATACATTTCTGGAGATCGCAAATTATGTAGCCAGAGGTACATATGGCTGCATTTCATCTTTAAAATGAACGATACTGGGTGGTATGACGAAGTTCCTTTTCGCTTACCAGCTAACCGCCTACCCCTGTATGGACGGCTTTCCCGCTGTTATCAGTTTGTCTAGTTAGCTAGCCATGTATATCAGTGGACTTGAGATGCAGAGTTGACCGCGATGACGGGTTTGAATCCGGCGAAGAACAGTTCCAGAAAGTAGATAAGACAAACATAGAAGATTAAAGATAAAATAAACCAGTAAATCACAGTGAAAATGTGGTAAAATCTGAAAATGTGGTAAAAAAATCAGGCGAGGGCTTTTCTTTTTCTGGATTGCTTTTGAAAACTGTTGGTTGGGTTTAGGGAAGTGAGTGGGTGGGTCAATCAGTGCTTTTAAAAACACTATCAGTTGGGTTTAGGGAAGGAGGAGGGTGGGTCAGTCGACAGCTGCCTCTGGTGGATTTACGCATAAAACAGCAGGCGCAAGAGAAATTAGAACTTTCAAAAAAGCATACACAGCGGCCTCTGGTGGATTTGAGAAAACAAAAACTGCAAAAAAACATAGTTCCTGGGACATATTTTGCGCTCTCCAGAAATGTATATAGGGGTACATTTTTCAGAATGAGCCTAGGTTTCTTAAAAATGTGGCTTTTTCACCTTGAACAGTGTTCACTAATTATTTGCATCATTTTTGTCAGTAAAAAGACTGTATTTATGTTCACAGTGCAATTCCATAATTTAAATATATAATGACTTGCTTTGTTTAAAAAAAATAAGCATTTAAGATGAAGAAAGCAGTCAATTGTTTTGAATACACACACACACATGTTGGTAAGGAACACTTTCACCACACATCTTTAAAGGTCAGCAAGAGAGAGAGAGAGAGAGAGAGAGAGAGAGAGA
>CAIGQZ010000461.1:8545269-8556220 GCA_903798205.1 Danio tinwini | reverse complement strand
AGAGAGAGAGAGAGAGAGAGAGAGAGAGAGAGAGAGAGAGACAGAGAAAAAAAACAGAAAGTGAGAGTGAATCAGATGAGGACACCGAGAGGGACTCCACCCAGAGGAAGAAAATAAAACAGAGAGAGGGAGGAGGGGGTTATGATGAAGCAGAGAAATGCTGAGATTAGGACTCCAGGAAATCTCTCTCTCTCTTTCTCTCTCTCTGTCTGGCTCTGTACCTCCTTCTGAGCCCCTCCTCTCGTGTTGGCATGGTCCCTGTAAATACAGCATGTTTGCCCCTTGAGCTCTCAGTTGTAGTTGTGATGTGTGAACATGTTCTTCTGACTCTACAGGTGACAGGTGAAGCAGCTACGTTCGGGACTTGGTGAGAAACAAAGCTAGAGGATCTTTGACTGAAGCCTTCACAAAGTATTTTGGCTCCAACTCTTTTTGTTAATAATTAGCAATTGAGTGAACAAGGAAAAACCTCACCGGGGAGAAGTAAAGAACATGAATTTGGATAGATTATTAGTCATTTTTAAATAATGCTGCAGTTTATGTTGTTTGTTTTATCAAAATTAGACAATGAAGGACAAACTCCATTCTGGACAGTTCAGGAGCTTAAGAATACAGGACATAAAAGCATCTTGACCAGCGGGGAGCTTTGAGTTATCTGAATACCCGAGTCAAACATTTGTAAGGACATCTTTTATTGAGGAATCAACAGGGGTAATGGAAGGACATCAGGACTTGTTGCGATCGTCATGGCTACTTAAGTTTCTGCTGCTGCTGCTGATGTCACTGACAGGAAGTGTGACTGTAGTGCCATGGAAACCCTGTACAGGTAAGATACAGTACACGCATATATATCAATGCTTGTTTGTCCCCTAATATGCAGTTCATATCTGAATCATTTTAGTGTCGCTGTGTTTTGTTTTTTGATAACTATTAAACTGACTGTGGGGTGACACGACTGACAGCAAGAAGGTCGCTGGTTCGAGCCCCACTGGATCAGTTGGTGTTTCTGTGAGGAGTTGGCATGTTCTCCCCGTGTTGGCATGGGTTTCCGCCGTGTGCTCCGGTTTCCCCCACAGTCCAAAGACATGCGCTATAGGTGAATTGAATAAACTAAATTGGCTGTAGTGCATGTGTGTGTGGATGAGTGTGTATGGGTGTTTCCCAGTACTGGGTTGCAGCTGAAAGGGCATCCACTGTGTAAAACATATGCTGGATAAGTTGACGGTTCATTACGCTGTGGCGACTCCTGATGAGTAAAGGAACTTAGCCAAAGGAAAATTAATAAATGAATTAAACTGACTGTAAACAGTTTTACAAATTATTAGAAAAGTGTTTAAATTATTAGAGAAATATGTTAATTAACTCTTTAAAATAAATTCTAAAATAGGCTAAAATGTTCAATCTTATTTAAATACTTTCATTTTATTTGTTTTTCATTCATTGAAATATTTTTACATTTGAAATTGACTTGCTTAGACTATATTTAAAGACTAAAGGCTATATTTATATTTGTTTATACTAATTACACCCATTTCTATCATATACTGTATTTTCAGGTTTCATATGATTAGAAAATTGTAGCTCTACTGGTAATGATTTGCAAAAAATAGAGTTTTTTTCTCACTCATCATATGTTGCATATTTCATAAGCAATATCTATAAAGGAACTTTAACAATTACCTATATTAGTGGTCCGGAATGATAACAGAATGATAACATTCTGTTTATTATAAGCGCGTTTACTGTCATATTTTAAAATAAAACTGATTTGTAGATATAGACCTGATCATAAATATTAAAGATGTATTATTTTTGAAGATTTTTTACCTTTTCAACTCCATTTTGTATACATAATTCCACTCTTGATTTTCTTAGATGTGAACATAAAGATAAAATCATTACACATTTTGACTGGTCAGTTGTCCTGCTTGCTTAGAGGCAGAACACAAGAAAAAGGTGAAAATAAACCATAAAACCAAGTATTTGGAGGTGGCGCAGTGGGTAGCGCTGTCACCTCACAGCATGAAGGCCCCTGCTTTGAAGTTTGCATGTTCTCCCTGTGCTTGTGTGGGTTTCCCCCGCAAGTCCAAAGATATGTGGAATAGGTGAATTGGGTAAGTTAAATTGTCTGTAGTGTATGTGTGTGAATGCGTGTGTATGGATGTTTCCCAGTGACGGGTTGCAGCTGGAAGGGCATCCACTGTGTAAAACGTATGCTGGATAAGCTGGCTGTTCATTCCATTGTGGCGACCCCTGATTAATAAAGGGACTAGCCGAAAAGAAAATGAATGAATGAATGAATGAGCAAGTATTTGCTTATTATGCAAATAAATTAATAAATTAACTAGTGTAAAATCAATTTATTAAAGCAAATGATGAATAAAAATACACATTATTTTCAAAAAATACCTAAATAAATAAGTACATTTATATTTATATTATATAAAAACTCCTAAGCATTTTCCCAGTACTGTGTTGCAGCTGGAAGGGCATCCGTTGTGTAAAACATGTGCTGGATAAGTTGGCGGTTCATTCCGCTGTGGTGACCCCAGATTCCCAGATTAATAAAGGGACTAAGTTGAAGAAAAATTAATGAATGATATCCTAAAGATGCACAATGGTTAAAGCAGGATGTATTCTGTCAACATTTTTATTTTTTATCAGCTGATAAAAGTTCTAAAGATGAATGCAGAGTCATGTTTGTGAAACGCTGTACAAAAAAGCTCATATTGTAATTGAAAACTTGTTTTGCATGTATCATGTGGACCACCACAATGTCACTAAACAGAAGAAATGAATGCTTACTACAGGTACATGTAATTGTAAGACGAGCAGAGAGAGATGTACCCATAATTCACAGTTTGGTCTATTTTTTAAACCCAGCGACATCCCTCAGGCACAAATACCCCCATTTTCATACCGCGAAGGCAATTACATTATATATCAATGTGAAAAGAAACAAAAAATGCTAAAATGAAAAAGAGTTCACCAAGATATTCAAAAATAATGCTTTTGTTTGTCGAGAGCAAACCATCTAGTTCCACAATTAAGGCAATGAGCTGAAGGACTGTTATTACAATAGAAGCTGTAAATACCACAATAATGTGGATGAGCCAAAGAATGCTGGGAATGTTTAGGGAATTGCAGCCCTGTCACTGAACATCTATAGATGACATCTCTTTGTCATCAGTGTGTTCTTATTTGAGGAATCCTACTCATTTATTTGTATTTAGGAAATTTTGAGGAACGTTGCATCCTCATGTTGGCTGTTGTTAATTGAATACTAATGTAAATTTAAAGGGAGAGTTCACTGAAAAATGAAAATGTGCTCACTATTTACTCTTCTTGTGTGGTTTCAACCCTTTTTGAGTTTTTTTTTTTCCTCAAAAGAAGATATTTTTTTAAAAAGCTGGATACTATGGTCGTCCTGAGTTGGAAAAAATGGTCACACTTTACAATAAGGTTTATTAGTTAATGTTAATTAATGGATTTACTAAAGTGAACAAAAATGAACAATACATTTACTACAGTATTTGTTCATGTTACTTAACGTTAGTTAATGAAAATACAGTTGTTCATTGTTAGTTCATGTTAATTCACGGTGCATTAACTAATGTTAACAAGCATGGACTTGGATGTTAAAAATGCATTAGTAAATGTTCAATTATGATTAATAAGTGCTGTACAAGTGTTTTTCATGATTAGTTCATGTTAGTAAATGTATTAACTAATGAACCTTATTGTAAAGTGTTACCGAAGAAATACTGAATGCAATGGCTAGATTTCAGCCTCAAACTCAAATATGTTTAGAACAAGTGAAGGTCAGTAAGTGATGACAGAATATAAAAATTTGGTGCCACTTTATATTAAGTGGCCTAATATGTACTTACAATTAAGTTAATGATTTGTTTTAATGTACCTATTGTGCAAATACATATTTACATTGCACCTATGGTTAATTAAATACATGCATGTAATTACATCTGTAATTAATTTATGTAATGACATCTTTAATTACACTTTTGACTATCCCTTACACCTTAACTCACCTTTAAACCTACCCATACCACTAAACCTGTCTATAACCTGTATCCCACTTCAAGAGCACTAGAAGTGCAATACACTATGCATACAGTAAGTACATTGTATTTATTTTTTTATGCAAATACATAGTAGTTAAGGCCACTTAATATAAAGTGGGGCCAACATTTTAGATTAGGACTATGTATCGTTTTAAAGAATATGAAGTCATGAAATTATTACTTAAATTATTTAACTGTGGGTGACACGGTGGCTCAGTTTCAGCACTGTCGCCTCACAGCAAGAAGGTCGCTGGTTCGAGTCCCGACTGCATCAGTTGGCATTTCTGTGTGGAGTTTGCATGTTCTCCCCGTGTTCGCATGGGTTTCTTCCATGTGCTCCGTTTTCCCTCACAGTCCAAAGACATGTGCTATAGGTGAATTGAATAAACTAAATTGGCTGTAGTGTATGACTGTGAATGAGTGTGTATGGATGTTTCCCAGTACTGGGTTGCAGCTGGAAAGGCATCCGCTGTGTAAAACATATGCTGGATAAGATGATGGTTCATTACGCTTTGGCGATCACTGATGAATAAAGGGACTAAGCTGAAGGAAAATAAATGAACAAATCATTGAATTGCAGTTAATAAACTGATTTTGTAAAGTTTATGAGTATGAGAGAGCTGATAAAAAGTGGGAGAGTCTCTCCCTCTTCCTCTGTATATTTTGCATGGAAGGCAATTTGCATACTTTGAAAGATAAACTCTATCAATAGCTATTTTCATCTGCAGAGGTAAAAATACATTCCCCCAAAAGTCTGTTCAGCCCCATTTTTGGATTTCACTGTACAAAAAAACAACACAATGCAATACAATACAATGCAATACAATTCAATAATGCACACACATTTGTGCAAGAACTAAGGCTGGAATAAATAACTATCAAAAATAAATAGTTTATGTATATTATATACAGCGCTTGACATTAACTTTTTTGATCATCAGCCAGTGTGGCTAGTAGATTTCCAACATTACTAGCCACTCACTATTTTCACTAGCCACAATTTTGTTGTTGGGAAAATATATTTTATGTGCATAAATATGACTTTGACATGCTAAAATGACTTGATTTAGATTTTGTGCAATGTCCACATGCCTCCTAATTCATTTAACTTTTTGTGTATGTTGTGTATTAGTTTGCTCAGTGAGCATGAGCACATGGGTCATGGTTTCATAATGTTGTATTACAATAAGTTTTATTTCACATGACTTTTCAGAGCTCAAAGGATTTACCAAATTTATCTTTAACCACATTAAAAATAAATAAATATTTCATAGCCACAAATTTTAAATAATGTGTAAAAACAAGCAAAATATAGCTGTATACTATACATTTAATTTAACAAAAAAAAAAAACAGTTAACACCATATAAATGGGAAGTTAATATCCTATATCCTGTTTAAATGATGATTAAAGCGAAAGCAACCATTGCTGCTTACAAAAAGACCAATCTGGAGCTCTTGAAAGCAGCAGGACTGTGGGTGCATGAGCATCACTTTTTGTTTAGTCTATTTGAAAGAGAACCGATCACACCGGTTGCGTTTCCAGGCACGGTTGTTTCAAGCAAGGAAACGGGAGCGTGCATGTGTTTTAAACAGTTGCGTGCACGTGTTTTGAACAGTCGCGCGCATCACATCAGCTGTTGGCGCGAGTGATTATCCTCTAATTCGGTAATCTACCGACTTTACCGACGATATATATTTGTTATATTAATACAATTAATATTAATATTTGATATAGGAGTTAGCCTGCACAAACTTTCAATTTCACAGTAGAGTCAAAAAGTCAAACAAATCCAACCAGCTATATGTTTTCTGTCATTAAGGGTTTGATCTAGAGTTTATGTTTAACTCCAGAGCAAATGTAATTGAAATTGACACATGCACTCCCTTTGTGCATGTCATTAGAGGGGGAAAGTCCCGGCTATTAGACAATCTCTTCCTCGTTAGCATAGACAGCCCTGAGTAAGAAGCAGCCGTCTGCCTTTAGAGTTTCAAGTCATAAGTGCGAGGCAAAGATAATGTCAGCAACTAAAAGGGACAAATGCAAAAATGAGCATTGTAGTCACCATAGACTGCCTTATTCTGAGCCCCTTCTTCTGACATTATTCATTTTTCACAGAGATAGCATTAGTCCTTTTTTGAATCAGCAGATATGCTGAAAATAGATGCTTGTAGCTCCGCCCTCTTTTAAAAAATAGAGCTGGGAGCACAATATCATTTGAATTTAAAGCCACAGTCACCAAAACGGCACAATTTGGATCAAACCCTAAATGAGCAGTTTCAAAGAATTATTTTAAATTATTATTTTTAATAATTAATAATAAAAAAATATTTGTGTGGCATTTTGAGCTAAAACCTCAGATACACACTATAGGGACATCAGAGACTTGTTTTACATCTTGTAAAAATGGGCATGCTAGGTCCCCTTTAAATCTTTCTCTTGTCCCTCTACAGATCTCCATCCGGTGGACCTGCTGTCTCGAGTGCTGCCCCGTAACGGAGAGGCTCTGGCTGGGGTTAGAATGGTGCAGGAGGGAGGTGCTCGTGGAGTCCAGTTCTTTCGTCCCACACAGACACTGACCTTTCCATCGTCTCAGCTCTTTGTTAACTGCCCTCACTTCCCTGCAGAATTCTCTATTGTGGCCACTGTAAAAATGCCCCACACCAGAGTAAAGGTACGCTTATATTAATAAATGTTTTTATTGACATGGACATTTAAAGCCAGAATCTTCGTTTAGAGGTTAGCTTAATTACTATATTAGGCCTGCACATTTTTACTTTGAAATTTGTTTAAAATTTTAAGATTAAGTGTCACAGAGAGGTGCAATAAACACAATTTATTTTATGTGACAAGCATTTGCATGCATTAGTTCAAATGAGGCCTTACTATCATTAAACTATCTGTCATTTATAACATTAAATTAATAAAAAATATTTTTTTAATGCTAATCGCAATACTCGAGAACAAAATTGCATATTTTCCTCAGTATCGTGCAACCAATTACAGGTATTTTAACCTAACGTGTGCATTTTGTGGTGTGCAGGAATTTATTACTCATACAAGAAGTACAATGCTTAGTTCATTGGGTTCAAACTTCAATTTCACATGTAAATCGGCCACAAATTGACCTGTTCAAGATGCAAGATCTCAACGAAAGATTGCAACTGTTGATAAAAAAAATAAACTACAGAGTTATAGACCAGGGGTTCCCAAATATTTCAGCCCACATTCCCCAAAATAAAAATGCCAGTGATTTGCGATTTTTTTCATCCTTAGATGTGATTATAAATAAACAAAATCTTGCACACACACTAATAGGTGTATATAAAAACAAGAATATTGACGACACAAAAAAGTGCAACAGTCTAACAACCATACAATTTTTATAGTCAATTATTTATTTATTTAACTTGATATTAATCTCACCTAATGAAACAAATGTTTACAGCAGAAGTCTATTCTTGGTTTCATTTTGAACACCATGTTCAGTCGTGGACTGTATTTATTTTTAATGTACTTGAATTCCATAAAGGTGTCAGAAAGTTTAACCTAGTGCCGTAAAAAACAATCTGCTGCAATTGACGCTATTGCTGTGTGGTTAATCTAAAGTAAACACTCCAGGGGTTGCAGTCAGGCTGTAATTCAAAAGGGAAAAAAAGGCTGATGGCTTTTTATTGGAATGTTGTTTTTTTTATGTAACTACTAACTACTATTTTATCTTCTGTAGGTTATGGATAAAATATGGTAATTCTAATAGCTAAATAAAAAAATGGTTTTTGGAAATCACCAATCAACCCCCACTTTGGAAACCACTGATATAGACTTTACAGAGTGTTTCTCAGAGACAGATAGAGATGATCTTTTGTTTTGATTTTAATGTATAATCGTCATACTGTATCATTGACCATCTTCTTGTCTCTCTGGATTCCCTCTGTCCTTGCTGTCATTCAGAGGAATGAGTACCTGCTCGCTGTGGTGAAGGAGGATGTCAATCAGCTGCTACTTGGCCTGCGTTTCTCTAAAGAGAAGGTCCATTTCATCTATCAGGGCTCAACGGGGAAAGAGCGTCTTAGCTTTAAAAGAGTCCGTCTGGCAGATAACCACTGGCACAGCATGGTGTTAGCCGTCAGTGGTCACCATGCCACCCTCACCCTTGACTGCGGCATCCCACTGGAACTGTGAGTCTGTGACAGCACTAGAAAGATGGTTATTTTATTAGATCAGATCTACATGCTTGCAATATTAGACATCAAAAGACATAGTATGCAAAACTGCCAGTAATTTTAAGTTTGATAACCAAAACCTATTAGCTAAACTGAACTAGATTTTGTGTGGTATTTTTGTAGTCAATCAAAAGTTAGTATGGTGCTTAAAATATGCCAAAAAAATCTGAATTTGAATTGTGTTAATTTTAATTATTAACAATTGTGATTTCATAAACGCAAATATTATATGCCATTAAAATGTTTTGCATTTGAATTTCTTAATTTGAATTTAAATTTCTTAACCTGATTATTGAACATTTAAAATTTAAGACTAAGTGGATTAATGGATTCAATATGTAAGGAGGATCCTACGCAAACTCGATGAGAACATGCAAACTCCACAGAGAAATGCTAACTTGCCCAGCCGGGACTCGAACCAGCGACTTTCTTGCTGTGAGCAACAGTGCTAGCCACTGAGCCACCAGGCAGAAAACAGACAATCATATACACAGGCATGGGCAGTATTTATGATAAAAGTATTTCAAATACAAATTAGTATTTTGTAATTTGTATTTGATAGGGTTTATGAAAATGTGTGTAGTATAGTGCACAATGCATTAGCATCTTTGCTTAAGAAATGAGATGAAAAAAAATATCAGTCCAAAAACAGGAATGTGGAGCCTACAGCACATAATCATTCTCAGTCTCAGTGATGCAGGTCAAAATGCAGAGGGAGTTTAGAAATAAAAATAAAAAAGATGGCGTACTGGTGCTCAAAAATGGGTTAAACTGAAACTCTTCCAGTTAAAAATGAACTGAAATACTCTTGAGAGAATGAGTACACTGCACAAATAATAGTAGTTTTAGAAGGATTGCTGATGTACAGATGCCAAGAAAATTAGACAAATAACATAAAAATAAGTCCTAAAGTGTCGATACCTACAATACTTCATAGGCTGTTTCAAATGCCAGTAGTTGAACTGCAGGTGCACTGTATAGTTAATGAAGAGGAAAGGTGTCTGACTAAATATGTCAATGGCACAATACAGTATATGAGACACAAATATTTAATAATACTTCAGTCTACACAGACTGGTCAAAAACTCCAGACTCCCGTTACACAGCAGCAGCAGGATGTATATGAAGTTTATTTGCAAAAACTGATAACTCATTTTTTAGAGATGTCATGTTTTATGTTGTGCATTGAAGAATTCACTTGCAAAAAACACAATTTATGGAAATTATTACAAATAAAATAGAGATTTTAGTAGTTTTCAGAAAACGTTTTGTACATTAAGCATTGAAGATTTCAATTGCAAACAACAATATGAATTTAATAAAAAAAATTAAGTGGGCAAAAAATCTAAATAAATACTTCATATATCACCCTTTTAAAATATAAGACTGTTCACCAAGTCGGTTTAATGGTGAAAAGACTGATGTAATAGGCTTATTGATGGAAGATTTGCCAATAAATTTTATGCTCCCTTGTAAGTACTTTAAAAAATATATATAGTTTTTTATTTTAATACTTGTTGTGGCTGCTGTATTTTGTAGTTTATTTTGGTACATGTAAAATTCAGGTATTTGGTATTTTATTTTAAAATAAATTTCAATGTATTTTTGCCCATCCCTGCACATATATTTATATGAATATATTTAATAATGGTCAAGATGATTTAGTTTAATGGTTGTTATCTGGAAATAACATGCCTTGCAATATCATAACCGAGAAATCAGAATCAAGTATTCCAGAGAGCTGTGTAATAAAATGGAGATAATAATCATAATGCTATAATTTTTAAAAACCTGCACTTACACCAAAATATTTTCAAAGAACCAAAAACACTGTTGTCACCAAAATGAACAGCTAAAACCTCACAAAAAACTTGACATTTTGATTGAAAATAGTGTCATGTAAACGCCCCTAGGTAAATTCAATGTCGGTCAATGTTCTTACTCATTTATAACAGCACACACAAACACCGGTTGCTATCGAGAGTTACTCTTAGTTACTTCATCATTTAGATATTCACATATCAAATGACCTCAAGCTATGTTTTGTTTACTTAAAGATAAAAAATATATATTTGTTGGCCAAAATGTGCATATATTCTATAATGAATTAGCTGCAATGTATAAATGCAAATTTAGTACTTGGGACAGAAATCCCTGAGATTTATTTCCAAAGGTGCGATTGAAAAATATGACATCTGAATACAGATTCTAAAGCGTTCTGTGTGTAATGTAATTCCACTGATGCCTTCCAGGGTCCATAAACAGCCGTTTCCCTCTGATCTCAGCACTGGAGGCTCCAGGTTTCACATTGGAAGTCGGAGGAAGTGGAAAGGCCTGTTTTCTGTGAGCTCTCTATTCTCATTTTTATTATTATATTCTTTATTTAACCCTCTATAGCACAGGTGTCAAAGTCAGTTCCTGGAGGGCCTCTGAGCTCTGCAGAGTTTAGCTATATATTTAATTAAACACACCTGATTAAATTAATTAAGTCCTTCAGGCTTGTATGAAATACATTTTGCAGAGCTTGATACCTCTGCTCTATAAGGAACTTATTGGAAAATGCTTATTGGAAAAACCGTGAAGTGTTCAATTCAGTTGAATAGATAGATAGATAGATAGATAGATAGATAGATAGATAGATAGATA
>CAIGQZ010000461.1:8496512-8545259 GCA_903798205.1 Danio tinwini | reverse complement strand
ATAGATAGATAGATAGATAGATAGATAGATAGATAGATAGATAGATACTGTAAACGGTGTACACCTGATGGTCTGTCTTCTTTCTTAAGGGTTTGCTGCGCCAGCTCGTCCTGTTGCCTGGGTCTGATGCGACATCACGTGTTTGCCCTTCGTCCAGACCATCACTGGTTGAGCTTTCAGTCCCTACATTTCTGTCAAACTTGCCTGCGATATCCCACATGAACGACGTCCTGGTTCCTCCATATGGTAAAACTCAAGTAATGATCAATCTTAAATGAAAATGTGCTGTTAATTTACTCATCCTCAGGCTAACCAATATGTAAGTGACTTTCAGTATAGAACATTAAATGTGACTATTTAAGGCTAGAATAAAAGATTAGTTCACCCAAATATGAAAATTATGTTATTAATTAATACACGTTATTAAATCAGTATTAACAGCATGTAATAGTTCTGTTAATAATTAATTAATACAAATGTTGTTCCTATCCCCTGAGACCAACATTCAAGAGCACTTCATTTTGTTTTTGAAAATATTCATATTACAACTCTATTAGAGCTCTTTAAAGCCTGACACTTCTGAAGTTACATCATGTACGAAGACTGACGGAAAAGAAAAAGTTGCTATTTTCTAGGCTGATATGGCTTGGAACTATAGTCTCATTCCGGCGTCTTACCCAGCGTTGTTATTACCCAGCGCCTGAAAATAGTCCCCAGTCAGAAGCTCTACCCTTGCACCAATAGTTAGAATCTGCATAGTATCATTGCGTAATATTCATTTATTCATTCATTTTTCAGCTTAGTCCCTTTATTAATCTGAGGTCGACACAGCAGAATGAACCTCCAACTAATCCAGCATATGTTTTACGCATGCAGATGCCCTTTCATCTGCAACCCTTTACTGGGAAACACCCACACACTGTTATTCACACACATACACTACACTACACTACACTACATTGCATTGCTGTGAGGCGATCGTGCAACCCACTGCGTCAACATGTCACCCTCCACAAACAGATATTCTACAAAAATAAAGTATTTCCTTAAGGTTGAATAAAGGCCAATGTGACATGATTAAGGTTATGATAAGACTTTAAGGGACAGTTCACCTGAAAATAAAAAATCGGTCATTTAATCCTCTTGTCCCAAACATGTTTGAGTTCGTTAAACACAAGATAAAAGAAATTATACTAAAGAATGTTGGGAAAATCAGCCACTGACTTCCATATTCCAGTATTTTTTTGTTTCTACTACTGACGTCAAATGCGTTTCCCCCCCCAATATTCTTCAGAATATCCTGTTTTGCGTTCAACAGAAGAAAGAAATTCATAAACGTTTACAACCAGAGGAAATGTTCATCTTTTGAGTGAACAATCCCTTTAAAACAGAGATATTTGAAGCAAAATAGGCTGATTATACATGTAAACATGGCCAATGCTAACAGAGTTACAATGAACCATAGCAAAATAAATTAAAATTATGGTGACTGGAGCCATGGACAACATTTAGAAGAAAAGAACAGATCTGTGGTGCGAAAGACCACACTGATGACATATCGGCATGGTCAGATTGAGTTATCATCCCAAACTAAACATCTGACATTTGTTGAGCTCTGAAAAGAAAAACAGAGGTTGTAGCATTAGCAGTGAGAGCTGTCAGGCGTCCAGTGGGTGCGGGTGATGAGGGGGTTTACGCTGGCACACATAGGGCATTACATATAACATTGTGTTTTGATTGACAATTTAAATGAGCTCATGGCAACTTTGATCTAGATTACATGCCTTGGTTAATATTTTAACACAGTCTGAGGACAACAGACGTGCTGTTTTGGATTTGAGTCTGACAAAATTAGCATTAGCATTTTACTCTCCAAATATGATTTCATTACATTAGCAGTGTGTTTAGGATCATCATCATGCTGAAAAATAAATCTATTACAAATGAGGTGCTTTCTTGTAGGAATTACATGATAAACTAAACCTGTCTGTACGTTTTAGCATTCACAATCCCACCATTTCAAGCAATATTGACAACAGCTCTGGCAGAAATGCATCATTAAACCAAGACATAAACTCCAGTATTTTTCATTCATTCTTCCATCTAACTCTTCCCTTCATATGTCTTAAACAATTATACCCCAAACATTTTTAACACAATCTGAGGACAACAGACATGGTGTTTTGGATTCTGAAGATATTCTACATATTCTAGCATTAGCTTAGCATTCGTATTGTTTTGAAGATTTAGATCCAATACTAGTTGTTATTTAATGCCTTTCAAATATCAAACATTTCAACGCTTCAAACGTTTCAAACATTTTAATGTAATTCTGATGTCAATGTTCAGAGACGGAGGTTCGAGTAACTCTGGGATCTAAACCAGCATGCACTGCGGCAGAGCAGGGACAGCTTTGGTTCGACACTCTCAAAAGAGGACTCTTCCTGTGTGACGGTGCATACTGGCACTCAATGTTGCAAGGTAAGAAGATTTTAGGTCATTTTGATATTTTTTTTAATGAAATATGGGAAAAAATTCACACTTTTTTTTAGGTTCAAAGGGATAGTTCACCCCAAAAAAGTTCTGTGATCATTTACTCACACTTTACTTGTTTCAAACCTTTTCTCTTGAACACAAATTAAGATATGTTTTCAAAAAGCATCACAGAAATATGTTAAATATGTTAAAATCTTCACATTTAGCAGATTAAATGACAATATAGTTTGCATTTTGGGATGATACAATGAATCAAGTAGTTTGTAAAGTGGCTGGGAAAGCTCAAATGCGCAGAAAATAAAAAACATGATAACACATTGAAAAAAGTTTGACAATGTCACAATCACCAGCGATCTAGCCCATGCAGATCGCTGGAGGACTACAAATCTTAACCCAGGCTCATTCTTAATATGTACCCCTATATACATTTCTGGAGAGCGCGCAAATCCACCAAAGGCTGCCGTGTACTCTTTTAGAGATCTCAAATTTCTCTCGCGAGTGCCATTCCCGCCTGCTGTTTTCGTGTAAATTCACCAGAAGCAGCTGTCGAGTGACTATTTGACTGACTGAATGACTGACTGACCGATTGACAGACCCACCCTTCTCCTTCCCTAAACCCAACCAATAGTTTTTAAAAAAAGCACAGATTGACCTGCCCACCCACTTCCCTAAACCCAACCGACAAAATTTAAAAGCAGTCCAGAAAAAGAAAAGCCCAGATTTTTACCATGTTTTACCACATTCTCACCGATATTTACTCGTTTATTTTATTTTTTGGCTTTTGTTTTGTCTTACCCACTTTCTGGAACTGTTCTTCGCCAGACTTGAACCCCGTCGTGGTGGTCATCTCCTCTCTGCGTCTCAAGTCCGCCGACGTACATGGCGAGCTAACTGGACAAACTGGTAACAGCAGGAAAGCCGTCCACACGGAGGTAAGCGGTCGGCTGGTAAGCGTGAAAAGGAATGACATCATACCACCCCGTAGCGTTTGTTTTAAAAACGAAATGCAGCCATACGTACTTCTGACTACATAATTCGCAATCTCCAAAAATGTATGTAGGGCTACGTTTTCAGCCAATGTTGACATATCTGCCACCAAATGAACTACAACTCCCATCATACTTGTACTCTCACACCTGTTCCGGTTCACCTTTGATTGCAAACAGCACACATTGTGGCTGGGTCTTCTTATATTGTTTTGTAAACATTACAACGTGTTTCCCTTGCCTTCCTCAACTCCGTTGTCCAGCATCCTCAGATGAAAGACAACACATGAATTCTCACAACACATGCAAATATAGAATCATGCTGCAAATAGCGCAGACCACAGTGGACCCCCATAAAGTGACAAACTCGACTGCTTCCTGTTTCGAGTCAGTATTGTTATTGGACATCTGAGTTTTTTATTTTGTGTGTGTTTAATTTTCTATGTGTGTGTGTGTTTGATGATGTTTTCTCAGTTTGTTAGTGCTTTTCTATTTGCATGTGTTTTCTTATTTTGCAGTGTATTTGAGCTTCTGTATAGATTACTATTTATAGAAATAAAAAAAAGAGTAGCAGTATATTCTAGGAATTAGTTCATGTCATATTTAAATTGAATGTAATATTTGTCCTTTTTATTCTATTGTGTAATCCTTTAGCTAATAAAACTGCATCACAACAAGCATAATCAATTATTTACTAAGAATGTAGTATGTTGTGAGGGTAATACCAGTACTTAATTATTATCATAAACCAAAACCATTATAAGTTTCTTGTCTTATCAGTATCAGTATACAGTATACTTATCAGTATACTTTCTTAGCTTATCAGTATTTTGTCCACTATTGTTCAATCTCCAGAGAAAGACAGGCTGGACTATGTGGACGATCACCAGGACTTGTACACCAGCTCTGAGACGCTAGACATTGAGCTCTTCCACATCCCCTCTGTGGGCATGTTTGCTGCTATGGCTCATCTGTCCACCAAACCAGGCTCTGGCATCTACCGTTGGAGCCATGGACACTTCCAGCTCTACCAGAACATCAGCACCTTTAAGGCCCAGGCCTGGAAACAGTTCACTATAGGGAGGAAGGTGAGAAATGACGATAATGCAGAATCTGAAACTTTCAAGTGACTGTCAAGAAAATACTTTATTTTTGTACATGCTATGAATATTTTCATATTTATAACTTAAAAAAATATGCAAACTTCGTATTTAAAATGAGCTGAACAACACAATTCTTGAGCTTTTTTTCTGACAATTTTATTATTTTATGTTTAATCAACTTATAACTCAGTCAAAGTTGAAAAAAACATTACGTTAACTTAATTGATTTTTGTTGGGATGACATAAAGGAATTGTGTGGAACCAAGCTTTTTTTTATACAGTTTATACAGTATAAGTCTAAGTTTATACAGTCATTTTAAGTTAGTCAGATGTTTTTAACCTTTAAAAATAGAATGTTTTATTGTAAGAAAAAGTCTGTATGGAAAAAAGCTTTCATTCATCCGATTAAAAGAAGTTTAATGGTTCACATCTAAATTTTATCACTTGACCCAATGATAAATAAATAATTTGCCTTAAACAATATATTCTTTCTCCATGAGAACAATTTTATATGACCTGATACAAAGCATATTTCTCTTGTTGAACAAAATTTATTAACTTAAATTATCTTTTTGTTCTAAACAAGAAGATATAGCTTTAATAAAAACAACAATTCCCATAAAATATTCATTTATCTCATTAAAAAAATGTAGGGTAATGGTTTCACATTTAAATTTGATCACTTGAGCCAATGAAAAATACATAATTTGCCTTAAACAATATTTTTTAAGTCCATGAAAGTACAAAGCATATCAAGCTTCTGTTTAATACGCATGTACTGGCCTGTGTGAGTAGCCTTAAATTTTTACATTGGAATTTAAGTCACTATCTTTATGGATTGTTTATTTTCTTTATTGTATATTAGATTTTTTTGTGTTTTTTTATTTAATATCTGAATAAGACAAATGTTAAATAATCAGCATTCTTTTATAAGATTCAATTTCCAGTTTTTATGAATTATTTAAAGTTAAAACATTGCCTGTATTTAAAAAAAAGTGTTTTAATGTATATCTCAGAATGAGGAATAATGACACAAATAAATCACAAAAATATCAACATCAATTTTAACTAAGCAACTAATAATACACAAAATCCATATAAGTTGTGTTTATGAACTGCATTTAAATTTTGTCTACAAAAGAATAGCATTTTATTTGTAAAAAGGACAAAGAAATTACATGTAATATCAACTTTAAACTACTGCAAGTTTTTTGGGATTAAAATGTAAGCAAAATCTATTAAATCTCTTTTTTTAATTTCAAGATTTTTGATTGAAGTAAATCTAACAAACAAATAAATAAATACAACAAATAAAACCAATAAATATCTAATGATAAAATAACATGATAACTTCGAATTAACAGCTAAATATGCCAGTATTGTGCAGCTTCAGACAGAAGTGATTGACACTTCATTAGTGGGAAAAACTACTGGTAGAAATGTGGCCTGAGGTGAAATGTTAAGGAAGGCTTTGCACTCAGGAATGAGAGATGGGGCAGATCTGCTTTAGAAATCCAGTAGATGTGGTTCGGCACCACGAGCATGATCTTCACGTTTTCCACACATCTGGAGACAGATTTTAGTTTTGATGTGGTGTTTATACATGCAAGCAGTAGCTATAAATCACCAGTATAGTCAGTCGCAGAAATTAATTTCCCCTTCCCGAATGAATACACATCTGTCTGTCTGCAGTGTAATTATTTAGTCTTAATTATATCACGCAGACCCTCCAATTCTGAAGAATAGGAAGTCATAAAAGTTCTGTTGAAACCTGCAGCCCCTGTTATCATTGTTATATCATAAAGTCGGTGTATTTGTATCAGTTGTGACTCATACGAGGTTTACTGTGCGGTTTATCTTCCAGCTGATCTTCATATTGTTCTATATTTAGCAAGCGGGATTGATGATAGCCAAATGACAGACTGACTGATAAGTGAAACTGTATCTGTGTCTGTATGGCTCATTTAGATTGTGTGTGTGTGTGTGTGTGTGTGTGTGTGTGTGTGTGTGTGTGTGTGTGTGTGTGTGTGTGTGTGTGTGTGTGTGCGCGTGTGCGCGCCAGATGTTTTTGGCCGTGTCAAACTCTATGGGCCCCGCAGATGGAGAGCCGGAGCTCTCTGTGGTCTATAGGTGGAGCAATAAGAGGCTGAAGTTTGTGCGATATCAGACTCTGGAGACACACAGCGCTCGCGACTGGGAGGCCTTTCAGATTAATAATGAAGCATTTCTGGCTGTGGCCAATCACCGGACAGGTTGGTTTCTCCTACCACAGTGGACTGATTCTTGATATATATAAATAAATACTGTATTATTGCGTATTATATTTTCTATTTAAATATATTTTAAAGTGTTACTCATTCCTGTGGTGGGCAAGGATTAATTTTATGCACCATTATACATTTTTTTTAGTGACACATTATTTTTAAGATATCGATCAATCAAATACAATAAAAAAAAATGACTTTTGCTGCTTGTTCAAACTACTTATTTAAAATGAGTTGAAGATGATACAATTCTTAAATTTTTTTGGGACAACTTAATTGTTTTATGTTCAATCCATGTTTAATCTGCAAATCTACTAGAGAGCGCTGTGTACATTTTTGACAATCTGAAATACGTTATTTTGTGAGCACAAAAGACTTTCAAAAACAAAAACTGCGGTCGAACTATCCATGAATATTACTAAATGTCAGAGTAGTTCATACTCACCATCATGTCATGCCAGCCCGTATTACTTCATTTCATCTGTGGAACATAAAATAAGATATTTGAAGAATGGTTTACATGCAATAAAAAACATCCTTAAACATCAGAAAGTCTATAGCTGTGTACCAATTTAAAGGCTGCATCAATTAAAGGTCTAAGAAGGTCAAATTATGCTGAAAAAAAGTCCTCCTGGGAAGATTGTATTTATGAACCGACCAATCAGTGGCTGGATGTACTTTATCCCTTACTTAACTGAATTATAAACCTGTCTTTTATGTTGAGATTGCAGTACACTGTTCGGCACTTCTGAATAGCCAGCCTGATCTCAAGAGGAAACGTAACTATTTTACGTTTTGTCAGTTTAGTGATGAATTTATGATAATTTTGTATGATTTTTAAAAGACGTGGCACCAAACCTCACCCCTAAACCCAAATGTCATTGTGGTATGAGCGAATCGTACTAAATTGTATGAATGAGATTGTACGAATTCATGTGAATTTGCCCCTAAATCAAATAGTGACGAATGGCCTTGAGATAGTGTTGAAATGGCTCTGGTGATTAAATGTTGTGTCACGTCTGGTGCAGATATCCAAATTTCTTGTCACTGGAATCTTGTCGCGTCATGTGTTGTAATAACAAGACTTTAGCCCTCCAGGAGCAAGATTGAACACCCCTGAAATAGGCTTTTAAATAAAAGTGAAACGTTTTTTTAAGCCATTTGAACTCACCTGGTCTGCCTGTTTGTTTCTTGTTATTGAGGAATGAAATGACCTCATTGGGGTCTGAATTATCAGCCCACCAGTACCCGTTTCGAGGCCACAAAACAGGATCCTCAATATTGCTGTCATAAGAGAGGATAACCTGATAGCCTTTCTCCCAGCAGTCCTTGAGTGAAGGCTGCATATATTGGGAAAATTTGAAAAAAGTTTTAATAGTTAAAACATCGATTGAAGGACTTCTACAAAATGCTGAGGTGTGAAGGATATGATGGATTGTTATTGTGAATGATACAGTACAGTACGTACCACTTAGGACAGAGTTTAGCTTTGAAGTGCCAGGTCACTCTGTTAAGAGCAACATTGGCAATGCACATTTATTCAGGATAATTTTTTAACCCCACATCTACAACAAATTTTTATCAAACTACATGCATCAGTGTTTTTTGAATTCATCTGTAGAAAGCTCTACAAACGAATTTGCCATATATTTTATAGTAACCACTCAAAACTTTGTAAACGCAAAAAGACACAAAAATGCATTTTTTTTGTAAATGATAAAAATTTTTTTTTACCAACTACAATGTAACAATACAGATTCTTCAACAAACGCATATTACGCTCAAAAAATGACAATCACTGTTTGTTTAAACTACTCATTTAAAATGAACTGAAACAACATAATTTGTGAGTGTTTTTTTTTGTGGGGGCTTATTTGTTTTGTTCAATCCACTTAAATTAGTGGAAAAAAATTGTTTACTTAATTCCTTCATGTTGCCCCAACACAAATCGATTGTGTGGAACTCAGCATTTTGTACAGTGTACACATTTTCTCATAGACATGCTTTCAATGCTTAAAGAAAGTTTTCCACTTGTAATATGACTTATAAAATATACATAAAAACTCATAAAATACATCACAGACTCAACAGAATCATGTGCCTCAACTTACATTTTGTTGGTCCGGGTACATTTCATAGGATATTTCCACTAGAGAGCGCTGCCTACATATTTGCAGATCGGAAATACGTTACTTAGAATACATTTTGTTGTACATTTCAGATACATGTCTTTCTTGTTTATGTCTAAACATAAGAGAAAAGTCCACTGTGATTGCATAGTTTTACCTTGATTTTACTTTCTTTTTATCTTATTTGTGGAACCATTCTTGTGGATCTGCATTTGAACGGTACACAACACAATACAAAGTGAGCTACCGAGAAAACTGACCACTTCAGAAAAGTTGTCTATATGAAGAGAGTTGTTATTAATCCTCCTATTCGTCAATAACATGTGCCTGTAAATATGATTAGTTTAAAAAAAGGAACAAAAGTTGTAGTCGTCATACTGCCCTCTAGCGTTCATTTTACCTAAAAAAAGCTGAAGTCAAATGTTTGTTGTAGTACATTTTTGCAAATGTAAGCTAAAGCACGTATTTCCAATAAGCCTGTGTTGCATAAATGATTTTTTTAACATGGACCAGGAGTTTTGGGAGGCGACTATGACAGGTGATGCTGATGAGTAACAGAAATGTTTGTACTACTAGACTTTTTATAGTCCTATTAAGTTGATGTCAAAACAAAACAGGGTTCACAACCTGACTAAATATGTTCCGCCTAGGTCAGTTTAATAAAAAGTATAAACAGTATAAACAAAATTTTTTTAGACTGTACCATAGTAAGTTCTAAGTCACACTTTAAAGGTGTTTTTTTTATTTTTATTTTATTTTGTATCGTTAGATATCCAAGTAAGCTAATATGTAACTTTTAAGGAGGGTAATTCAGCATTTTCTCTTAAAATGTTCTCTTGTCACTAGAGCACAATAAACCCTGGCATATTCTTTTTGAATTGGATGAAATTATATGAAGGCGACATTTGAAAGGGCCTTTGAATTGGAAAAGCCTTCATTGGGACGCAGCTTATTAGAAAATAGATGTGTAAATGTATGTAAGGTTTGCTGCTACTGAAATGAGAGTGGATCAACATGAGGGTGAGTTAGAAAATGATGATTTGGTTTGGCATTTCTTTAATATATTAATTAATAAATTTGAAGCTGGGGCTGCACGGTGGTGCAGTGGGTAGCACGTTCACCTTATAGCAAGAAGGTCCTAGTTCGAGCCTCGGCTGGGTCAGGAGGCGTTTATGTGGAGTTTGCATGTACCTCCCCGTGTTGGCATGGATTTCCTCCGGGTGCCCCGGTTTCCCTCACAAGTCCAAAAACGTGGTATAGGTGAATTGGCACTAAATTGTCTGTAGTGTATGTGTGTGAATGAGTGTGTATGGATGTTTCCCAGTGATGGGTTGCAGCTGGAAGGGCATCTGCTGCATAAAACATGGGCTGGATAAGTTGGTGGTTCATTCCACTGTGGCGACCCCAGATTAATAAAGGGACCAAGCCGAAAAGAAAATGAATGAAATTCGAAGCTACTGGTGCAGTTTAGTAGACAGTATAAGTATTGAATACAAAAAATTTTAAAATAGTGCTGATATGGCGAGCTGTTTTAGCGTTTTACATTTTTTAAAGACACATAGTACTTTGTATTTTATTAGTATATTTTACATTTAATAGCACTTATTTATGAACTATTAGTGCGTTTTCTTTAGCTGACTACTTATTCATTAGATACTAGTTCATAATACATAGACAGTACTGATTTGTTAAATACTAATACATATTAAATATTCATTAGATACATTTTCTTATTTCAATAGTGACAGTTATTTACTAGGTAACAGGTTCTTATTTAATAGACAGTAGTATTATCTGAAATTATTTCTTGTAACAGGTCTTAGCCTGTCACAACTAGTTTTATCTATATCTTTTATCTTTAACTATTCACTAGCCAGAATGGCCACAATAAAGGGCAATTAAAAATTTTACTAACAAAATAATAAGTTTTAATATAAGAAATGACTAGTATCTATTGAATATTGACTAAAAATATAGTATACATGTAAAAAAATACTAGCCACAATTACATACTGCAAAATGAATATCTGATTTCTCACTGACAGATCAGATCAACTTAAAGTCAATGGTAACACATTTACAGATTTCTTACCAGTGATAATAGATTAGCTATTAGTTACTATTAAAAAAAGAACTAGTGTCTAATGAGGAAAAATACTAGTATAGCATTTTAACAAATCAGTATTATAAATGTAATTATGAGTGTCGATTGAATGGTTACTATTGTTTATTACTATTATTAGGTACTAGTATCTTATCAATGAGAGCAATTATTAAATGAATAAGCTCTAGTAGGTAATGGATAAAATTACTAAAGTGGCATGAAAATAGTATGTTTTTTGCAACCCAGGCACATTGGGATTATGTGCCCAGAGCTACATATTTAAGAACTGAAAAATATGTGCCTTGGGCTATGTAAAGCTGCATTTTTGTGTGTAAGACGAAAGCTATGGGCTGGTATGACGCAGCTGACAACTTGTTCCTTTACACACTATACCACTGACCACTTTGCACTATATTGCTGAGTGGATCAGACTGGGGTTTGGGTCTGGCAAAGGACGGTTCCAGAAACCTTGTAAAACGAAACCAAATACTGACTTACTCAGCGACCTCTAGTGTATTTGTGAAAACAAAAACTGCCAGCATATGTAGCTCAGGGCACATATTTCATGGTTCTCAAATAAATAACCCAGGGAACGTTTCTCCAAAGAGCATGATTTGTTTTTTAGATTAAATTTGAACTTCTTGCCATACACTGACACGTTTTCCATGTTTGCTTAAGCTATATATGAAAAGAACATCACTGTGGGTATATCAGGGCCTTTAGTCTTTAAACGTTTGACCAAAAGACTCTATTACAATACATTCCTCTCTTCCCTTTTAGAGAACGGCAATCACAACATTGACAGTGTTGTTTATAAGTGGAATCCAGGAACCAAGACGTTTGAGGTGAACCAGACCATCTTGACATCAGGAGCTTATGACTGGGAGTTTTTCACTGTAGGGCCCTATCACTTCCTAGCAGTGGCCAATGCTTTTGATGGCACCTCCACCCAAACGGATTCATCCATTTATATCTGGCTTGGTGGAGCCTTTCAACTCTTTCAGACTATACGGGTAAGTTTAGAAACCATATGTTTTTTTTTTTTAAATGGGTTAAAAGACTGAAGGACTTAATAATACTGAAGTGCTTTATTCTGTGAAAACAACCCACCGGATGTACATTATTCCGCTTATAACACAGCTACTTGCAACAATGTCAAACTGTTAGAAACAAAACATAGATGTGAGCAGTTATAATTTTCTAACTCTTTAATTAAATGTAAAGCTTGCTGAAAGAAAAAAAAATACATATACATTAACCAACTTATTTTAAATATTACCATTATTCAGTCGCAAGATGGCACCAAACATTCAAGCACAGCAAAGTGACAGTTAGGGGTCAAAACAGGAACAAACAACAATGTCAAGCCAATAATCAAAAACAAGAAACAGTCCCAGATCAAAAACAAAGACAAGGCAATGGACATGGAAAAATGCTCAGAATGCACTTAACATTAACAAGACTTTGCAATAACTGAGGTGTTTTTATGTGTGCGAAGATTGGCTGCAGGTGCAGTGCAATAAGAGTCTAGATAATGTGAATCAGGTGTGAGGTGCAAAGAATTGTGGTGCATGTAGTCCTGGTGAGGGGCTGATGTGAAGTTGTGAAATGTGGCTAAGTATGGTGACCCATACTCGGATTTTGTGCTATGCATTTAACCCTTCCAAGTGCACATCCACATCAGTGAACATCAGTGAAACCCGGGGCAGCCATTGCTGGGGAGCAGTAGGGGGATCGATTAAAAAAAATGCTCTCTTCTGTTAGATTAACTTTGATATTTTAAGAAAATTCTAGGTTGTTCTTTTGTTTTGATCTTCTCTGTATTGCTGGTTTATTTTTTAACATTTAACTTGCATTAAGGAATATATTAAAGGTAAATAAAATGGGAAATCATGACACACATGAAAAAAAAGTGAATGAAGGACTCATGTTGGTGCTTCCCAGTTACAGCATGTTATTTTACATTTAGCTGACACCTGTTCTCACAAAAAAAAAAAATACCTTGAGGCATCTATAGTATTGCTGGAGTGGTTAAGTATAGGGTAAACCCAAGCTTTAACTGTCGTAAAACACCCTGAACTGGTACTCAAAAGATTTATGGCTTTTATCTTCATTCATCACAGCAAATTGACTTTACTTAACGTATAATATTTTTGTTAACTTTTATAGTTAATCAAAGGGAAAAAATCTTGTCTTTTATTTAACATAGAAAATAATGTCTGTTCATATGTTACATTACATTTAAAGTATATATTAGTACTATTACACTTACAGGAAAAGGAATAGCTGATTTTTGTAACTTCCTTTACTATTGCTACTTAATTTTTTTTTCTCTGGCCTTTTTGAAAAATGAATCAAAGAATTGTATATAAAATTTGTGTGTATATTAATTAAATCGGAGCCTAATGATACAAATGACATTTTACTTTTTTGGACAAAATTAGCAGCTTGGAAATGTTGTATGTTGTGTTGAGGACATAAATTTGGCAGTGATAATGACAGAATATCTTTATGTAATCTCTAAAAATTTGGTTCAACAGAATGCATATGTGTGTACATACTGTATATAATATGCAAATTTAACCGAAATCAAGGATATGAAAAAAGTAGTAGATGCTTTCATTTAAATCTTTAAAAGCATTAAACTATCTATTTAATATATTGCCTTTTAAATTATATTGCCTCTAAATCACTGATCCAAAGTCTGTCAACAGACTTAACAAGGCAGCCTCACCTCTTGTGAAGTTGTCAGCTGTTTCAGATGGGAATTCCCCTGTGTGCAGATGTGTTTTACTGGGGGAAAAAGAACAAAAAGAGTTTTTTTTTGTTAATATCAAGTGTTTAGATGATGTTGCACTATAATTAAATCCAACATCTAATCAAAGTCATATTTCACAGTGATGCGATATGACTCTAGTGTAGTTATTGATGCGGTCAGTGTCAATTCAGCAGGAATGCATTTCCCAAAACTTTCCTATAGCCTAGCATGGAAACAAGAAGGACTGTGCAATATGATGGTATAATGTACAGACACAAGGTATATGCAGGTATCAGAGAATGAAATTCAATAGCTTAAGACCTTTTCTAAGACTCTTTACGTACATTTAAAAACCTTATAGCCACTTTAGGCTTTAATCAGTAACATTGGTGACATTTTAAGGTACAATATATTATATAAATACTGGTTGAAAGAAACTAATCCTAAACTTAAACGTTATTCAAATAATGAACAAAAATGCTAATCCAGCAGGTGGCACCTTTAGAACAGCAGAAATAACAGTGTTGTCTTGGTTACTGCAGTAAACAAAGCAGCAGGACATCAAATTTTGCAGGATTTTATCAGTTTCATAAACTACGCAGCACCCTAATTTTCGCAGATTAAATTCTAGCAAACATTACTATACAACTATACATTGTATAATCAAAATTTTTACCAAATGTAACAGCTCGTAAAATAGCATTTAAGACTATTTAATGCTTTTTGCGAGCCTTAAATTTCTCTAAATTTATTGATCAGCCTTTAATATTTAAGACCCCGCGGACACCCTAAGACAAAATAAAAAAGCATATTGTTTCATACTATGCTCTTTTAATTTATGGTGGCAAAAAAATCCTGTACTAAAAATATACTGTTTATGAGTGCAATATTACACACCATAATGGGGATGCAAACTGAAATGTGAATAACAGTGAAAAACTTGAACATTTTGCATTTTATATAGTAATATTTTATTTTTATGTTTGACCTGTAATCATTAGTTTATATTTCTATTATTTATTTTATATTTCTACATTTTTAATTCTGAACAAAGTGAGAAATATGATCAAATATGAATGAGTGGATTTACACAGTCGTGCTGCTTTCAAGAGCTCCAGATAAAAAATATATATCCTTTTGTAAGCAGCAGCGGTCGCTGCTTTCGCTTTTAATTATTTTTTGAGATTATTAATAGCCTAACAGGCCTAACATTAACTGTGTGCACGTGATCGCCCTTTCATTATCACACTTGTTTTTTTTACCTTGTTTCTTTTGCTTACAGTTATTTTTGTTAATATTTTTTTATTATCATGATCTGGGACCTTTACCCAGGACAGATTACTGTGCATATTTTAGATACATGACAATAGTTATTTTTTAAATGTCCATTTAAAAAATATATAAGTTTGGTGAATTTAAAAAAGTGCATGTATGCAGCTATATTTTGCTTGTTTTGACACCTTATTTTAATTTTGTGTCTAAAAAATTATTATTTAATTATTTTTGGTGTGGTCAGAGATAAATTTGGTAAAGCCCTAATTTTGAGCCCTGACAAGTCATGTGAAATAAAAACTAAGTGCAATGTGACACAGCCCATTTGCTTGTCCTTATTGAGCAAGCTCATACACAACACACACAAAAAGTGAAATAAATGAGGAGGCATGTCGACATAACATCTAAATCAAGAATTTTTAGCATGCCAAAGTCAAATTTTTGTATACAAAATATATTTTCTCAACAAAATTTTGACTAGTGAAAATGGTGAGTGGCTAGTGATGTTGGAAAACTACTAGAAAAAAGTGAATGTCAAGTATCAAAGTATTAAAAAAGTTAATGTCAAGCCCTGTATATAAACATACAGTATATATATATATATATATATATATATATATATATATATATATATATATATATATATATATATATATATATAAGATTTTTTTTTTAATTCATTAATTTTCTTTGCCCTTCCAGCTGCAACCCATCACTAGGAAACACCCATACACTCTCATTCACACACATACACTATGGACAATTTTAGCTTACCCAATTCACCTATACCGCATGTCTTTGGACTTGTGGGGGAAACCAGAGCACCTGGAGTAGACCCAGCCGAGGCTCGAACTAGCAACCTTTTTGCTGTGAGGCGACAGCACTACCCACTGCACCACTGCATTGCTCTTATATATATTAAAAACTATATATAACTAATAATTTTTTGAGATTACCGAAATGGTACTCTCATGATATGTATCGTTATCAGGACATGAGGGGACTAATATCATGGAATTGCAGTAGACTGTCATTATATTGACTAGCCCTTTAAATAAATACATTCATTTTAAAGTTCAAAGTCTTCTTGATAACTTTTTTTTGAGGCACCACAATAATAACCATGTTAGCATAAGCCTTTAGAAAACCACACCAATCCATCTATTTTCTTCAATGTATATCTGTTAATTTCAGACGTTTGGAGCTACAGACTGGGAAATGTTTCAGATCGGAAACCGAGTTTTCCTAGCTGTTGCCAATGGTCATATGCTGTGCGAGAGAGGACCGAGCCTTTACACCATCAACTCAACCATATATGAACTTGATATGACAACCAAAATGTTCCTCAAATTCCAAGACATTGTAACATACAGGTAAAGCCTGAATCAAATGTGCTTTTGGGGTTGAGAGACGATCATAATCCACATGCTTTGACTTGATTTCCTCTGGTTTGGCAGTGCGGTGGACTGGGAATACTTTTCGGTTGGAGACGAACATTTCTTAGTTGTAGCCAACTCGTATGATGGATCGTCTTACTCTTTGAACAGTGTTATATACAGGTAATTACTGAAAATACATGTCATCATTTTTTTATTTGAAATATATATGCTGCATTGCCTACAGCGATTAGCCAAAACATTACAGTATATTTGTCATCATGACCTAATAAAGGACACATATTACACCATTATTGACTCTATTTATTCTCCCTCAGTTGTTTCTAAACCTTTATGAGTTTCTTTCTTCTAATGAGATATTTTGAAGAAAGCTGAAAACCCCTAACCGTTGACTTTCATAGTAGGAAAAACAAATACTATGGAAGTCAATAATTAAAGGTTTCTAGCTTTTTTCTCTTTCTAAAATATCATCTTTTGTGTTCAACAGAAGATAGAAAGGCAAACAGGTTTGAAACAAGTAAAAGCTGAGTAAGTGATGACCGAATTTGCATTTTTGGATGAACTGTCCCGTTAAGGTCAGGGTAGATTAGATGGTAATACTTTTAATTAATCAATTAAAAAAACTAATCACGATTAATCATGTATAACAATAATGATTTAAAATGTACTTTTGTATTACAGTATTTATATCACATTCAATCCTCAAATAAATGTAGAAACAACATAAAAGAGAGTGTACTTTTAATATTTCAATTAGGGATGCTCATATTAACCGTTAACTGAAATAAAGTAAACTCTAAGCGGAAAAAGCGTACGTCAGTTCTTCAATCAAATTAAAGTGGAGGCGGGGATTCTGTTGATTAAATGCATATATTATATGAAGTAATCGATTTGAGGTTGCCTTCTTTTTTTATTTGACAGAAGAAAAAAAAAAAAAACATGACTTGACAAACAGCATATGCCAGTTAGTAAAAAGGATTCAGTCAGTGTTTTCGTTTTGTAATCTAAACGCATCTAAAATATCTAGGGCAGAACTATTTATTTTATTATTTTTTTATTTAGTCTATTCTGTTTTCCTATGCTGTTGGAAATGCTGCAGGTGCTTGAAGATGTGCTGTTGTTCTGATGTTCTGTATGCTGTTGTTCACGTTAAAATAAATCAGTATTTTAAAATGCAATAGTTAATTTGTCAGACACAAAATAGACACGTAAATTATTTATTTTATTAAATAATAATTTAATATTAATCTGACCAGTTAACCGTTAAAATTTGGTTAACGAGCGGTGGTTGTCGGTTGGCAAAATTAACCAAAATGAGCATCCCTAATTTTAATATTTAATTTTTAAATATTTCAGTATTTTTTTGACTGAATACCAATATCACTGATGTATTATCATCACTGGAAATTCTTTGGCAATGACTGCAGTCATTCACATTACAATTATCAACTTTAACATGTGTTAGATTTATTATTAGCTTATTATTTGGCCTTACCTCTAAACCCAACCATCACAGGAAACCATGTGGCAAATGTTAAATGTCAAGAGACCCCAATAAGTATGATTTTTAAGCATTTAGAATTATGAGGACATCCGGCATATCCCTATAAACCACTTCAATAGAGTAACTAGGTCATTATACAACTTCATATCCTCATAGACCACCTTAGAGTAACTTGGTCATTATAAAACTTCATGTCCTCGTAAATCACATAAACAAGTACACACACAGACATGCACAATTTGAAGGTAGCTTTAATGAACTTTTTAGAAATTTTTTGACTTAACTTGAAGAAATAATTCACAAACGAATGTAAATTCTGTCATCATTTACTCATCCTCCACTTTTTCTAAACTTGTTTGAGTTTCTTCTGTTGAACACAAAAGGAAGATATATTTAATAATATTGGAACAAACAGCCATGGACTTACATAGGATTTTTTCCTACTATGTATTTTATTGGCTGCATGAATCACGTGTCCTGGCAATGCGACAGCTCAATAGTTATTAGTTTTTAAAATGCTATAAAGTTTGTCAAGATTATTAATTAGGGCTGCACCATATGGGAAAAAACTGATATTGTTTTGTTTTTCTGCAATATACAGTATATTGCAATATAAATATGATTTCACAAGATGACCCAATTTAGAAAGAATTGCTTATTTTATATTGATTGGAATCATTTGTAGGGGAGTGCATCTGCATAAAATATACAAAATTATCCAAAATAAAGTACTAATGTAAACAATATAACAAAGATAAAAAATGAAATAAACCACGCTTTATGGTTTTCAGTTGGCGTTTAACAGTATTGAAATATAGAAATCAATAATCAAATGTAAAAAAAAAACACTGCATATTTTTATTGTATTAAATAAACAATTAATCTGTTAAAGTGGCAAGCTTTATCATTTTTTCAATTTGAAATATTAGTCACAAGTGTTAAAACCCATCCAAATAAAATACTTTCGTATTATTAGATTACAGTTAAACTTTGCACCAACTCCACAAATCACATGTTCGTAACGTGTTTTATAGTTAATTATAATCTCAGCTGCATTGCAAATCCTGCGACGTGACAATTGCAGATTCGCACATTGAGATATTGATGCTGAAATGAAATATTGTGCAGCCCTATTATTAATAAAGCAGTGTTAAGCCATAAAGAATACTGCAGAAAGTGACGATTTTGATTCTTGTTGTTTTTAACTCACTACAGATGGCAGGGGTATGAGGGTTTCGTCCCTGTTCATCGGTTACCAACCATCGGATGCAGCGACTGGGAGTTCTTCACCTCCACTGAGGGCTCATATCTGATGTACTCCAGCGCCAAAGCTCCTCTTTCCAAAGTCTTCAAGCTCAGGATCCACTGAGGACACAAACATTGTTCAGCTTTTGCATATTCCCATCATAAGCCATAGAGGTTAACAGAACTGATTCATTTACTCCTGACTCCTTTGAACCATTCACAATTTGACCAGAAACTTTTTTTAAGTCAGTTTTTAAATCAAACTGGCTGAATCTGGAGTTTGATATACTTTCTAAAAACTACCTCATCTGCATAAAAAGATTCAATGGAAACTTTAAGTGAATCTCAGTTTCGATAAATAAAAATCTTTGCACATTGTACGTCCAGCAACATTTAGGCTCTATGCAACTTTTATTTACAATGGCACTTTCCATGAATAGAGTACACATGTTTGTGGAGAGCGCCATACAATGTTTATTGATTACAGATTAAACCAAATATGTAAAATAAAGTAATAATGTTATTTATATGTATAATATTTGTATATTACCTCTTGTTCTTTGCACTACAATAAATTGATTTTACGTTGTCAATACATGCTTGGGTTTTACAATAAAGCTGTTTATGTTCTGAATAGTGGAGGGACAGATTTGTTTTAGGATGGAGAGGAAATAAGTATTTTTAAGTTCATTACTGCACAGTTTTAAAAAGCTTTGCTAAATTCCAAAATAAAATATAGAGTTTTACTCCGAAATTATAAAAAAATAGTAAAATAAAAAAACAGGAGATCCTCTGAATTGGAGTGGCTACAGCTAATAGGTTAAAATGTAAGATATTATTGCCAAATTTTAGGATTTTATTGTCAATCATTTAAATGATTTACTGTTATTATTTGTGAACTAAATCTTATGTAAAAGCTGTGTACAAAACGTGTGAAAGTGGACATGTCCATATTAATCTATTACTGTCTGATTAGGGAGGTTTTATTTAAAAACTAAACATTAATGTTCAAATGCCACAAAGCAATGCTTATGTATTTTCTCCACTATGTGGCACATAACAGTTCTAAACTAATTAATTTAAAGAAACCTCTTCCTAACATATTAACACCTTTTACATTGTGACATTTTTATATTGTATATTTAAATTTGTCAGCGCACATTTTTATATATTCTATGCCTAATGGTGTATTTTGCAAAATAACCACGAGAAGTGCTAATAATACGTTTTTTTACCACTAGAGGGCGCACATTCTAAAACAACAACAATGGCGTCGCTTGATGACGCTGAGCAGCGTGGAATTATGGGAACTGTAGTTTTTAATTCCACCGGAAAATGACTTGGAAATCCATGAGTTTTCTTTTATGCCAAAAATCTTTAGAATAAAAAGTAAAGATTGTGTTCCATTGAAATATTTAGTAATTTGTTTTCTGTAAATATGTCAAAACTTTATTTTGATTAGTAGCTAGCATAACTGGGCCTACTTAATTTGGACAATTTTTTTAACCCTCAGATTTTCAAATATTGGTCAAATATTGACCATCAATAGAAAGCATTTATAGCTTTCAGATGAAATATATAAATTTGAAAAAATTAGGGTCCATGGTAATTGATGACCAGGTGTCCCATTTGAACGGTTCCATATTTAGGCTCTATTGGTTTTACCTACTTTTGAAATAAGTAAATAAATATATAAATTTCCATATTACCTTTGGTTTAACAACAACAACAACAACAAAACATGTTTTTTTATAGTTAGAACAATCAAATTTATTTTACCACAGTAAACAGGTCTATAGTCTTTGGTTTTGATAGGCTATTTGCATAGATATATACATGTAAATATATATGGGCTATTTGTAACAATGGTTATACAAACGGTAACCAACTGGTAATATTTTACTGTAATAAAACCATGTTAGGCCTATAAAATTATGCCTGAACAGTCTGTGGTAACCACATAGATTTATTACGTAAATATATAGTCTTAAAACTACAAAACCCATTTCCCAAGTAAGAACATCTGTCAAATACGGGAAAATGAAGGCAGTTATAATAACAAACTACAAGTACCACAATGCATTGAATGAACCTGATGAACCTGACGGGTCATCAAGCAAACATGGCTGCGTCCTAAAAACAAATGTTTTCTACTCAGATTTCAGTTTTCCATTATTTCAATCAAAGAAATAGATTTTTTCGAATGACGGAGTCGCATTTAAAATATTACTTAATACATACGCCGACAGTCTAATAAAACGACACTAATACCGCGGCTGTCAACGAAAATAAAGCTGTTGTTTTAAACCTCAATGGTGAAACATGGAAGCACTGCAGTCTCAGATTTTTGTTTTCCGTTTTAAAGACTGAGATTTAATCAAGACACCTGTGATTTATTCGGAGGAACCTCACGACGTTTAAACGGAGCACAAAAAGAGCATTTAGTTCCTCGGTTTTTTACAAAAGCGATGTTTATTCCTGTGAAGTCGTCATATTCCAGAGTGAGTCCATTGATCGTTAATCGAGAGCTGGGGAAGACCAAGATGAGATAGCAAGAGGTGAAACGCTTTCCATTCGCAGTAATCGAAACTCGGTTCACATCAGAAAACAGGAGATTTGCCAATCCTGAGCTTTACGAGACAGCTGCGGTCATGTTTGGAGATCTTTTTGAGGAGGACGGGGATGTTTTTTCCTCTGCACCTGGTTCAGGTGTGAAGGGAAGAGAGTGCGAGCCTCCTCCACCGAGAGGAAAAATCAAACTCTGCGGGATCAAGAATCAAGGCGGCACCTGTTACCTCAACTCACTCATCCAGACGCTACTCTTCACACCCGAGTTCAGGGGTAAAACTCAGTAGATTTTCATGACTGCTTAAGAGAGTCGTCTCCTCACAATTTACATTCTGTCATTATTTAATCACTTTACTCGTGGAAAAATATTGAGGTAAAGTTGGTTTTATATTCGCACATTCGTTCGTTTTGACCAGTAACAATTTGTGACATGCTACTTTAAATAATGGGTGACTTGAAAACAACATTAGCACTAATTAATTGACTGCAAACAGTGTTGTTCTTTAATAGTCATTGGCTGCTAATATGATTTCCTTTTTAGAATTTCCAAAGAATACATTTCTGAAGTTATATTTGTAAGTCCAAAAGTGCAAATATAAAACCAACTTGACCTCAATATTTTAATGAGAAAAATGTCCTGTCATTTTCAAATAGTTTACTATGATGAGTTTGAAACGCCAATGCTAGCAAATCAAGTACTTCAGTAAAAGTATAATATAACCCAATAAACCATTACTCCTGTAAAAAATGTTAAGTATTTCAAACCAGCAGTAGGATACACACTGTTTCCTTTCCATATGCACCAGACACCTTAGTTACCCATACTTACTTACTTACTTACTTACTTCCAGGGCCGTTTATATCGAAGTTTATATTTAGCCACACCATGTTGGTGTTCGTAACATCACATTTTTACCAGGTGGGTTGTTAGCTCAACACTCAACCCTCAACCTGGAGGACCAGGACATACACACATACACTACGGACAATTTAGCTTACCCAATTCACCTACAGCACATGTCTTTGGACTTGTGGCTGAAACCGGAGCACCCCAAAGAAACCCACACGAACATGGGGAGAACATGCAAACTCCACACAGAAATGACAACTGACCCAGCTGGGGCTCGAACCTGCGACCTTCGTGCTGGAAGGCAACAGCGCTACCCACTCCATCTCCGTGCTCTCTCTCTCGTGACCTCTGAGTGTGCTTCACACAGGTCAGATGCAGACCTGTAGGACACACTCGGTTTGTATGCTCAAAGTAAAAAAAAAATCTTAACCAACTTAGACTTATCATAGCATTTATATACTGCTGCTCTGATGATTTGAAGTGCTTCTTTATCCTCACTTGTAAGTGGCTTTGGATAAAAACATCTGCTAAAAGTATTAGAGTACATGTAATATAAAAATGTTAAAGTATTAAGTACTTACTGATATATGTATTAAGAACTTACTCATAACTGATTCATATGCGAAAGAGAAATGTTTATTCTTTGGTGTATTACCAAAACCTGTCACACACTCATAACCACTACTGAAAATATTAAATACAAAATTAATTTGCAAGCAAGTGACAATAACAAGACACCACGTATCTTAGTATTAAAAAGATGTGTGTAAATGTTAGCCGAGAAATTTTAACATGCAATTCAAATGCAGATGTCATATAGGATTCTTTTAATAACAAAACAATATAATTCTCATTTTCAGGTCTAATACACAAATATGGACATCTCTAATTTAACATAGTTAATAATACATTAGCACATATGTGTCAAACTCAGTTTCTGGAGAGCCACAGCTCTGCACAGCTGAGTTCCAACCCTAATTAAACACCTGATCAAACTAATTAAGTCCTTCAGGCTTGTTTGAAACCTACTGGTGAAGCCGTGGTCACATTGGACTTTTGTACCCATAGACTTCCATTCATATGCACGCAAATGCGGCAGACCGAAAAATGCAAGCTTGTGTGACAAGTTGTGCTGTTCACTGCATTGCAAAGTTCAAGCTTGGTGAACTCTGACATGCGGAATCGCATCACATGACTGCATGAGACCAATCGAAGATCAAATCATGACCTCTCTGGACAGAAATTTAAAATATGGACCAATCTTTTATTTTTTTTTATTTTTTTTTATTTATTTTTTTAAATGTCTATTCTTAATCTAGTTTAGTCCCGCCTCTTTTTGCAGTGCCATACAACAGAATTTCACAGGCACAAACTCTAGTGTGACCGCAGCATAAGTGTGTTGAGGCAGGGTTGGAACTAACTGTGCAGGGCTGTGGCCCTCCAGCAACACCCCTTCAGAGTTTGTCAGTGTTTGACACCCCTGCATTAGCACATCACATTTCACTAACTCATACCTTTTTTTTAAGTAAGTTGTGGCCATATATATTAATTCAGAAGACTTTTAATAAAATATCATTCATTCATTCATTTTCTTTTCGGCTTAGTCCCTTTATTACTCCGAGGTCGCCATAGCGGAATGAACCACCAACTTATCCAGCATATGTTTTACGCAACGGATGCCCTTCCAGCTGCTGAATTAAATATCTTTTGTAAAAAAAATTTGCCTTAAATTTGAGGCTTGACAGCCCAAATCCTAGTAGTAGACCATTTTCTTAAACAAAGCTATACAGGTTTGGAAGCAAAGGGGACTGACAGCATTTTTATTAATGGGTAAAATAATGTCTGTAACATAATTTTATTTTAACAGAGGAGTTGTTCCATCTCGGACCAGATGAATTGGGGTGTCTGGCTGACAAGGACAAACCGGAGGCAAAGGTGTGTGTATAAACATATGAATGGAAGTGTTTAAAGATGAATAGATTTGACCCATTTTGTGTCATCGCAGGTCCGTGTGATTCCTTTGGAGCTTCAGAGACTATTTTCCCACCTGTTGCTGGTGGATGAACAAACAGCCTCCACCACAGACCTGACGGACAGTTTTGGCTGGACGAGTAATGAGGTACAAAGACTTTTATGATCTGTAATTACTTTGCATTTGGCAAATACGTTTTATCTAATAGCGTCTCATTTCAAAGGCAGCTCTCTGGAGTCATCTGAGGTTTAGCTGCAAAGGCCACTGTAGGTAATAGCATCTAAATGACAAAATGAATTACTTTGCTCAAAGCAAAGCAGCGACTGTTCGGTTTCCTGACATTTTTTTTTTTTTTTGTATTTCACCCCTCACCCATTATATGTGCACACAGCTACTTAACACTTAAAAATTACCATGGTTTCCATTTATATAACCACATTTTCACTAGAAATACCATGGTTAGGCCTGTGTGATTTGGGGAAAATATCTAATTGCATTGTTTTTATTGACATTTTTTTATTTTTTAATAGATATTGCGTTTTTGATTTGATTTGTGATTTTATTATGAAATGTCTTCGAGCTGGGACTCGAACTCTGGATGCCCTGAAGTGCTTCTGTCAGTGCACTAACCACTTGGCTATTGCACCGATAGTAATTTAATTTTGTTTTCAAGCTTCAGCTCAATATTCTGTATCGTAGCTTCTTACTGCTAAAATGCAATGAGTCTTAGTCAAAAAAAAGGAACTGAAAATATATTAACTTACTCCAACTTTTATTTAAATTTGTTTTTAAACATAAAGAAAATAAATGCTACTTTTTTTCTAGAGCAAACTGTAGTGAGTTATAGCGTTAGTTATCTCCTAGTGCCTTCGTGATGTTTTTTCATAGGGTGTAACAGCTGCGAACAAATCTGAAATAGTACTGGCCATGCTTTCAGTTGACTTTTTAGCTAGACACTCCTCATGTGTGCTTTTTTTTGGTGCTGGTTGTTGTATTTCCTCGTGCTGTGGCAACAATTCAATTTAATTCATTTTTATTTGTATAGCGCTTATACAATGTAGATTGTGTCAAAGCAGCTTCACATAGAAGATTATAGTGACTTGAAACAGAGTCAGTTCAGTTTTCAGAATTTAAGTTCAGTTCAGTTTAGCTCGGGTCAGTGTGGGTTAATATTCACTACTGAGAGTCCAAACACTGAAGAGCAAATCCATTGATGCGCAGCTCTACAGATCCCAAACCAGTGAGGAAAAAACTTCACCAATTGGCGAAAGTGAAGATTTAAAAAAACCTGGAGAGAAACCAGGCTCAGTTGGGCACTACCATTTCTCCTATGGCCAAACGTCTTGTGCAGAGCTGCAGTCTAGGCGCAGGAAGCTGGACCTCAGTGAAGACTCGTCTGTCCCTGTGGCATCACAGGAATCAGTCTCGTGCTCTCCACTCCACCATGGCATCACAGCAGCTGCTCAGGATACTGTTTGGTCCAGGATGATGAAACCTTGGGAGCATCTCGTTGCTGGTCTTTGATCGCATCAGTGGCGCTGCATAGTCTGAGGGCCTCGGGATGAGTACCCCCAGGTGGAAATACAGAATAAAGAGAATAATTAGCGTAGCTGCTGTTCATAGCATATATAAACAAAAAGCAAAAACCAGCATGGGGCACATCATGCTTCATACCACTATGTAATGCACTGAGTGTATGCTTTGCTAAAAAGATAGGTCTTTAATCTAGTTTTGAACTGTGAGAGTGTGTCTGAGCCTCGGACATTATCAGGAAGGCTATTCCAGAATTTAGGGGCCATCAATGAGAACTCTCAACCTCCTTTACTCGATTTTTGCTATTCTAGGTACTACAAGAAGCCCTGAGTTTTGAGATCTTAAAGAGCGGGTTGCATTGTAGCGAGATAGGAGGTTGGTTAGATAAACAGGAGCTCGATTATTTAAGGCTTTATAGGTAAGAAGTAATATTTTGTAATCAATATAAAAAATTAATAGGCAGCCAGTGTAAGGAGCATAAAATTGGGGTGAGATGATCATATTTTCTAGACCTGGTTTTGTACTGGCCTGCATTTTGTACTAGTCTGCATTTTGAACAATTCTGCAACAACTCTTACAAATGACCTGTTTTTGGTTAATGTCTGGGACTTTGAAACCAAAATATTCTAATATTATGGACATGCTGTTTTTTTTATATGAATTTGTCTATTAATGCTTCTGAAGCAGCAGATGCCATCATCCCCCTTGTCCGCACTTTCCTGTTTGTTTGTTTTATTGTGGGCGTTCCGCATAGTTCGGTTGCGCAATTCTGATTGGGCAGAACAATAGTGAGATCACTCAGTTGGCTAGTAAGACTATCACATACAGACGTCAGTAACGCATTTGCCATGGATGGTACATATATATTTCATATCACAGCCTCTTGCGATTAGCTAATCGCAACATTTTAAATCGTGATTCGATTTCGATTAATCGCTCAGCCCTAACCACGGTTGAACTATTTTTAAGCTGGAAGAAAATAGTTCTCTCAAAAATAAAAATTCACATTTGTTCCCCCTCCCTCAATCGTATGTTGTGAAAGGAATAAAATAAATCACTTTGTTTTATTAATATTTATTATAAAATGTAGATTTACTTGAACCCTCAAGTTGTTCCAAACATCTATCTGTTGAACACAAAAGAAAATATATTGAATTAAACTGAAAACCTGTAACTAGTGACATTCATAGTATTTGTTTTTTCCTACTATGGTAAGTCAGTGGTTACAGGTTTCACATATTTTCCACCTAATATTTTTATATTTCCACCTATTTACCTTTTCTATTAATGTTCAACAGAAGAAAGAAACTCATAATCGTTTGAAGTAATGGATGAGTAAATTATGTTAATTGTTGGCTGAACTATAATCTCTTTAAATTCCGTCAAAATCTTTCTGTGTTCAGGAAATGGGTCAGCAAGATGTGCAGGAGCTGAACCGGATCTTGTTCAGTGCTCTGGAGAGCTCTTTAGTGGGCACTTCGGGCAGCAGCATCATACACCGGCTGTACCAAGGGACACTTGTCAACCAGATCACCTGCAAGGAGTGCAGCTATATTAGTGAGAGACAGGTCAGAACAGAGCCGCATTTTGATCTCGCTATACATTTTTTAAAATAGCATCACAAAAATTGTGCATCAAAAAAGTGTATGTATCTGAACCATAATTAGAAGGCTGATACTTTTTCACATGCATATCAACAACAGGTTGTTGACATTAGACTTTTTTTTTTATTTTGTAAACCTACGTTAAGTCAGAATTATTAGCCCTCCTTAATTATTAGCCCCCCTATATACCCCCCCCCCTTCAATTTCTGTTAAATGGAAAGAATGTTGTTTTAATACATTTTTAAGCATAATTATTTTAATAACTCATAACTGATTACTTTTATCTTTGCCACGATGACAGTAATGTGTTTGTTATTTCAGGAGGACTTTTTGGACCTGACAGTGTCAGTAAGTGGTGTAAGTGGGCTTGAGGAGGCACTGTGGAACATGTTTGTGGAAGAGGAGATGTTTGAGGGTAATAACCTCTACCGCTGCAGTGGTTGTGGTCAGCTGGTTCGAGCTGCCAAGGTCAGTCGCCTCTCAAAAGTCCAACTCTTTTCATCTCTGGCCTGGTTTCTTCTGTTCTCTAAGGCCTTATACAATGAGCAATTGTCCAAACTTCCCCAAATCAGCAGTTGGAGGTTTACTGCCATTCAAAGACTTAAAGGGATAGTTTACCCAATAATGAAAATATACTCTCATTATTTACTCTCCCTCATGTGGTTTTAAACCTTTATGAGTTTCTTTCTTCTGTTGAACAAAATAAGTAATTTTGAAGAACGCTGAAAACCTGTAACCATTGACTTCTATAGTAGGAAAAAAATACTATGGAAGTCGGTGGTTACCAGTTTACAGCTTTCTTTAGAATTAATTATTTTGCATTTAACAAGAAGAAAGAAATATTGACTAACCATAGTAGGAAAAAAATGGTAACCATTGACTTCCATAGTAGGGAAAAAATACTATGGACGTCGATGGTTACCGACTTCCAACATTTATCAAAATATCTTTTGTGCTCAACAGAAGAAATTCACATAGGTTTTTGTACAAGTGAAGGGTGAGGAAATTTTAGCAGAATTTTCATTTTTATTTGTGTCTGTCCCATTAAAAAGTAATTTTGAAGAAAGCTGAAAACCTGTAACCATTGGCTTCCATAGTAGGAACAAAATACAATGGAAGTCAATGGTTACCGGTTTTAGGTTTTCTTCAAAATTAATTTTTTTGCATTCAACAGAAAAAAGAAACATTGACTAACCATAGTAGAAAAAAATGGTAACCATTGACTTCCATAGTAGGGAAAAATACTATGGAAGTCAGTGGTTACCGGTTTCCAACATTTTTCAAAATATCTTTTGTGTTTAATAGAAGAAACTCAAATAGGTTTTGTACACATGAAGGATGAGTAAATGATGATTTTGTGTTGGTGTGTCTATCCCATTAAGCTCTGTAAATCTTTTATGCTCACTAAAGCAACATTATATTTATTTAAACAGCAATACATCGACTATAGTTTTATTCTTGTGATGTAAAGCTAAATATTTAGCAACAATTAAACATTTTATTTATCAGTTAAAGTTGTGCTGCTTAACAGTTTTGTAATGCCAATATTTGATTAAGGCATAGTTTTAGATACACAGTCAGGTCTAATGTAGTAATTTTTACATTTTGTCTTTTGTTGCAGTCTGCTAAACTGAGAAAACTTCCCCCATTCCTGACCATTTCTCTGTTGAGATTCAACTTTGACTTCACCAAGTGTGAGCGCTACAAAGAAACGGGGAGCTACGTTTTTCCTCTTACTTTCAACCTCAGACCGTTTTGTGAGCAGGTACCTCACATGCATATATCTCCAGCTTCTAGACTAGGGTTGTCACGATACTGGTGTTCGGGGACACTGGAGCGTTTTAAAGTCGGCATTCATCAGCGGATCAATTGTATGTCAGCTTGTAGACAAACCAGCTGATCGAGAAGACTTTAAAATGCTTCAGTGTCTCTATATCTGTAGTTACACTCAGTAAACAGCGGTGAGTTTGGTGAACTGATGACCTTCAGGACCAATCACAGTCATTTCTGTTGAGCTTGTGAACACAATGGTAAACCAGCGCTGCTTAAGAACGCGCTCAACAGTGCTCAAATACAACTACAAAATTTCAATAACAATTGGTACCGAATTCCAATATCATGACAATCCTATTATAAACATATAATGTACAATTCACTGCAAACTCTGGCTCTAGCGGTTATGAGATTGTTAATCAGGATGAGGAGTTAGTCATTCCATCAAAAAAAAAAAAAGGTCTAAAAATCTAGCTAATTATTCTGTCGTAGTATCATTTTTCTTTAGCTTGCAAAGTATCTGTTTCTGCAGGAATAAGTTTACTGAAGAATTGTCTAAAAAAAAACAGATCGAGACCTGCCTAAGGCCCCGTTTACACTCATGCGTTTTCGTTTTGAATTTAGTTTTATCTAGTGTTTCTAAACATATCTCAGTCCACACTACTCCACCAAAAACGTATATCACGTGACCATTCGCTCACTCTGTGCATGTGCGTTAAAGTATAAACAGAAAGCATGTGTCTCACTTGGCATTTGGGTATTGTTAGTCAACAAACGCTGGTTGAATGATGAACGCGGGTGATTAGCGAGTGCTCGAACAATAGCTTGCCTCTTGCGAATATATGCTGTAGTAAAAAAGACAGAGTTTAACTGCATAATGGCGCCTAAAACGGACAATAGTGCAAACAACGCTCCCATTTCTGTGTCCATGTTTACAGTAAAGGCTGGTCTGCCATCATCCGGTAGCGTTATAGTCATGTGATAGGGGCTTTACGAATAAGGGAAGGATACGCAATGACCCAAAAGCCCCAATCAGGTAGCGGATCTCAGCAGCCACGTCTCCATTTTCAGATGTCTCCGTTTTCCCCCATCCACACTGAGACGGAGCAGCAGCGTTTTAGAATGAAAACGACCTCTCCAGCGTTTTCAAAAACGATCCGTTTTTGGGGCTCAAACTTAGGCGTAGTGTGGACGGATGGTGTAACCGTAGCAAAACTTATGCGTTTTAAAACGAAAACGCATTAGTGTAAACGGGCCCTAAAACACATTGACCCACATCAATTCAGTCTTCATATTACTTTGGCAATTATCAACGTTACAATTAGCACACATGTGTCAAATCCAGTTCCTGGAGGGCCTCAGCTCTGCACAGTTTGGCTTCAACCCTAATTAAACATACCTGACCAGACTAATTGATTCCTTCAGGCTTGTTTGAAACCTATAGGTAATGCTGCGGTCACACTACAGTTTGAGCATGCAAAATTCGGTTGTACAGCGCTGCGAAAAGGGGCAGTGTTAGACATTTTAAATAAGCAAGAGATTGAATGAATGAAATTCAATCAAATGGAAAATATTGTGGTAAAAGACATTTCCATATTTTAAAGGCCTGGCGCGGAACCGTGGAATTTAATGCAGTTCTTGTTGTCTGGCGTGAGACCCACATTACATTGTATCTTAAGTCAGTGAAGATCATTGATTTTGAACAAACAGATCTTAAACGTGGCGAGTTTATTATGGCATATCAGTTCAATGGAAGCACTGGAGCAGGCTTATTCAAAATTAAAAGTCCCTGTGCATACAGTGCTCAGCACATATAAGTACACCTTTCACAAATCTACCTTAAAATGATATATTTAATAGGAATCTATACAATATTATACTTGTGCATGTACATTAGATTAGTCAGTACTGAAGCCAAATCTGTAGCTTATTTAACAAAATAACTTACAATAACGGTCCAAAAGTTAGTACAGCAAAATTTATTTTATAGAAAAATAGTAAATACAAATAAAAAAAAAGAGGAAAGATCAAGAAAAGCAAAAAAAATATTTTTTTTTTGTAGAAATGCAATATTCTATATAATATTTGCAATATTTTGCTTGAATTTAACTGTATTATCTTTTACTTTCTAAATATGTTTGGTGACTAAAATATTATTTTAATAAATATATATGTTTATTAATTCTCTTTTGTTTATGCACCAAAATACATTGCCTATATTCACTGAGAAATGGATACAAATAATAATTTTCAAAATAGGGTGTACTCATATATGCTGAGCACTGTATAGCCCATTGTAGTGTTGTCATTCGTTATGAAGGCTCTCTATATCGAGTAACTTGATCAACCACATTGTCAAAAACTTGTGTTAAGAACTGTTATTATTGACTGTTAGTGTTTAATGTTACTTTAGAAATCAAACGCAACGTACTGTGCCAGCTGGCCAGTCAGAGTGCTCAAAAAGAGGGGTTTGTATCAGAACTCAAAAAGAGTGTTACAGACAGACTGAGAATAATGTACAGTATGAAGTTATTTGTTTTCAGAACAAAATTGTCTTGTTAAACCACCACATATTTATTTGTTAACTAATAATATACCTGTAGATGGAGAGCTTTAACATTGACATTTAGTCATTTAACAAAAGCTTTTGTCTAAAGCGATCTACAATTGAGGAGGCGTTCAGTGATTCAAGAACAGGCAATACACACAAGAAGTGCTAACGAAGGAACTGTTTGTGTTCAGAGAATTTAAGTGCTATAGTTAGGAGGGGGGAGAAGTGTTTTTTTTTTGTTTTTGTTCTGTTTATTTTAGAGAGAGAGAGAAGAGTGTTTACAGGTGGTTTGTCAAGCCCACTTACCTTAGTGAAGCACACTTCATAAATGCACAATGTTTTTTTTGTTAAGATATGGAGTGATTGTAAATAAGTGTCTGGTGCAAATGTGCAAAACTGGTGCAAGTATCGCTTATGGTGTAAGAGTGATGAAAGAGTGTGTTTTTTACATGTGGTTTGTCAAGCCTACTCACCTGTGTGAGGCACACTCCAAATTAATAATGTTTTGGTTTGTCGTGTGGTGAGGTGAGGTGGGGAATTTAATGAACTTCAGAGCAGAGATTAACCGTGCTGTGTTTCCAACAGAGCAACAGTCCAGACTCTGAATATTCCTACGAGCTCTTCTCTGTCATCATACATAAAGGAGGCTGTTATGGTGGTCATTATCATGTCTACATAAAAGACATTGATCAACTTGGCCACTGGGAGGCACCGGTTAGTTTTCTTTTTTTGTTGTTGCACTCTATGTTTGGTTCAATATACCAGTCTATTTAAAAAAAATACAAGTAATTTTTGATTTTTACTTAGGAGGAAGAGAAGAATGTGAAGACAAAAGTGAAGACTCAGAAGCAAGTGAACAAAACTGAGGAAAGAAAGACTGAGAGTGAGAATTCTCTAGAAACAGAGGATCCACTCTCTGTTCTTACTGGCATTCTGGCTCAGGTATGTTGTTACACGACACAATAAATCTGTTTGAAATACTATTAAAAATGAACATTTGTTACCCTAAAGTGGTTGCAAACCTTTTTTCTGTTGAATGCAAAAGACGACGTTTTGAAGAATGTTGCAAACTGGTAGAAGTTGACATCCATAGTAGAAAAAATACTATAGAACAGTCATGATTTCAGAATTATGTATGCATCCTGTTTTAAATGTATGTTGAGCAAATCAATTTTGCATACTGATTGTCTGTTGCTTTTTTCTTTCTTAGGAGGAATCGAAATGTGTGCTTGTAGACCAGCTGGGCCAAAAACTGATGAATAAAATTGGCACACCATGGAGCAAAAAATATAAAAAGCAGTATGGCTCCATTAGCAAGGTTAGGTTTCTGAACTTATGTTTTTTCATACAATAGTGACAGATACTAATACATAAACATTGATAAGTTTGGGGTTAATAAAGTTATTATTTTTTTTTTACTAACTATTAAATTCAATTGATTAAGTGACAGTAATATTACAAAATATTTAGATTTCAAATAAATACTGTTGAACTGTTTTCCTCAAAACAGAACTGGCAGAACAAAGCAGAGCATAATTATGAAAGACCATGTAACTTAAGTTATTGCTATTATTTATTTTGAAATAATTACCGTAGCTATTAATTAATAAAAAAAAAACGCTTTACCTGCTTAGAGGCTTTTTTTTACTTTTAAACTGAATTTACTGTTTACTAATTCTGTATTTGGGGTCTATATAACCCCAACAACTATATAACTTATAGTAATTATAAAGATATACACATATTACCCATACAGATTATACATCTTTTTTGTTTACCTTTCAGCTTTACAATAATGGTGTGATTTGGGAGATATGAAGTAATTTTGTACCTACTTTACCACAAAAACTCTCAACTACACCTTTCATGAAATATTACTTTTTGAAGTGACCTTTCCATAACAAAAATATCTAAATTTAATTTGTTTCTGGATATTAATCTAGGTGTTAGGTGTAGAATTTTGCGATCTGTTTTTAGCGATTAACCTAAAAAATGCATTTTATTTCCCATTCATTTTTAATGTGGAAATACCAGAAACACATTTTACATGCCTTCAGAACAACTGAATCAAGTACAGATTTTTTGTTCTGTGAATATGAATAGATAATTATGAAAAAGTCATCATTATCATCAGATAAAAATGAAGGAAACCACTATTTTTAAAAAGGAAAAGTTGATTGGGGTCATAAATACCCCAAGATCAAATTTAGGGTTAAATCTAATTTTTATTTGATGCAATTTTTACAGGTTTTTTTGTATTATTAATCAAATAAAACGCTGAGTTTATTTTACTTTTTCTTTTTTAATAATTTTTAAATATGTGCAAAACCCAGGTTTTTCAATAATGTTGTAGGCATATTTACTTTATATTTATATTTACAACAGTTAAATGAGAATGAAATATAATCAATGAATCACATATGTATGGATGTAATGGTAATAAATAGTGTCCTTGTTCATACTCTTGTTTTTTTTCTCCATGTTTACTGTACTAAACTGTTTACATTTGATCTATTGATAAATACAACTATATTGCGATTTAAAAAAAATTAATTGACAATTTTGTCGTTTTCCAGTTTCTCCAGAGCCACCCTGAAGTGTTCATGCTGATCTCTAATGGAACCCGTGTAGCCTTGAAAGCTGGCATACCAACAGAAACCAGTCCTCCAGAACAAGTCAATTCCACACCAGCGGACAGCTGCCCAGAGAACACAGAGCAGGAAACAGCAGGAGACAATGAAGATCCTGATCAATGTCACTGGTTTGACCTGAATGACTCCACTGTGACAGCCATTACAGTAAAGGACATCGAGAAGCAGTTTCAGGGAAAAGAGAGCGCCTACATGCTCTTTTACAGGAAGACAACTCTGAAAAGACCTCCAGAAGGTATGTTGTGTGTATATTGGGCCAGCATTTTTTTGTTATTTTTTTTAAGTTGCCAGATTTTAACCTAAATTTGACGGCCCTCAGAATATGTTCTGCTAGGAATATATGAGCATACAGTTGAGGTCAAAATGATTAGCCCTCCTGTGATTTTTATTTCTTGTTTTATTTTATTTTATTTTATTTTTTTTTTATTATTATTAGTTTTTTATATTATTATTATTATATATATTTTTTCAAGTATTATATGGACATGTTTGTACAAATATTAGAATAATTGTAGACTATTTTTTCTCTAACAAAGGTGTAGCAGAATTTGTCTTAAAGAAACAATGTGGTATTTTTTTGTTTCGAAATTAATCGCATGACTTCAAAATCCGCAGCCTAATGAGCTTTTCAACACCATTGATGGTCTTTTCTATATATTTTTTTTAAAATTCCATTTAATTTTTTAAATTTCATTTAATTTGCGTTTAATGCTTTGAAAAAATAGATTTTAATCCCAGTCTGTTTTGTGTTGTGCAAATGCATTCGTTTCAGTGATGAATCATAAAAGGGGATTATTTAAAACACCTTTTCAGTTCAATTCATCTTTATTTGTATAGCGCTTATACAATGTAGATTGTGTCAAAGCAGCTTCACATGGAAGATTATAGTGACTTGAAACAGTGTCAGTTCAGTTTTCAGTGTTTAAGTTCAGTTCAGTTTAGCTCAGGTCAGTGTGGGTTAATAATCACTACTGAGAGTCCAAACACTGAAGAGCAATTCCATCGATGCGCAGCTCTGCAGATCCTGAACCATGCAAGCCAGTGGCGACAGCGGCGAGGAAAAAAATTCATCAATTGGCGAAAGTGAAGAATTTAAAAAATCTCGAGAGAAACCAGGCTCAGTTGGGCACGACCATTTCTCCTATGGCCAAACGTCTTGTGCAGAGCTGCAGTCTAGGCGCAGAAGCTGGACCTTAGCGAAGACTCGTCTGTCCTTGAAGCATCACAGGAATCAGTCTCGTGCTCTCTACCATGACCACCACAGCAGCAGCTCAGGATACGGCCTGGTCCAGAAACCTTGGGATCATCTCGTCGCTGGTCTTGCATCGCATCAGTGGCACTGCATAGTCTGAGGGCCTCGAGATGAGTACCCCCAGGTGGAAATACAGAATAAGGAGAATAATTTGCGTAGCTGCTGTTCATAGCGTATATAAACAAGAAGCAAAATCCTGTGTGGGGCACATCATGTCATACCGCTATGTAATGCACTGAGTGTATGCTTTGCTAAAAAGATAGGTCTTTAATCTAGGTTTGAAGAGTGAGAGTGTGTCTGAGCCTCGGACATTATCAGGAAGGCTATTCCAGAGTTTAGGGGCCATAAATGAGAAGGCTCGACCTCCTTTACTCAATTTTGCTATTCTAGGTACTACTAGAAGCCCTGAGTTTTGAGATCTTAAAGAGCGGGTTGGGTTGTAGCGAGACAGGAGGTTGGTTAGATAAACAGGAGCTCGATTATTTAAGGTTTTATAGGTAAGAAGCCATATTTTAAATTCAATACGAAACTTAACAGGCAGCCAGTGTAGAGGATAAAATTGGGGTGATATGATCATATTTTCTAGACCTGGTAAGAACTCTGGCAGCTGCATTTTGTACTAGCTGAAGTTTGTTAATAGAGGATGCTGGGCAACCAGCAAACAGAGCATTACAGTAATCCAGCCTAGAAGTCATGAAAGCATGAACTAGCTTTTCTGCATCTGAGATGGATAGCATACTTCGCAATTTAGCAATATTTCTTAGATGAAAGAAGGCAGTTTTTGTGACATGGGATATATGATTTTTAAAGGTTAAATTGCTGTCTAATATGACACCCAGATCTTTTATAGTAGAGCTAACTCTAACTTTGTATCCCTCTAATTGCAGGTCGAGTTGTGAGAACTGCTGTGTACAGGATTTAGGCCCAATAAGTAATAATTCTGTTTTGTCTGAGTTTAAGAGAAGAAAATTGTTGGTCATCCAGTCTTTAACATCTTTAATACACTCAGTTAGCTTAGACAGTTCAGACATCCCATCAGGTTTAGTTGAAATGTATAATTATCATCTGGATAGCAGTGAAAACTGATCCCGTGTTTTCTAATAAAACACGTTTGTTCTTTTGTTTATCAGCTATTGGAAACCCTGCATACAAAGTGCCGCCTCACCTTTTGGAGATGGTGGAAGAGGAGAATGCAGGCCTTCAGCACAAAAGGTGGCTTCATATACACTTGTATCCAATCACATTATTAGCATTTTTTTGTGTTTTATTAAGTGTCAAAATTATTTTTCTCTTTTAGGGCTGAGTTTGATGCCAGCAGCAACAGCATTGAAGTGCGGCTGCATTTAGCACCTCATTATCACTGGCAAAACGGTGCCCTGCATCCTTCAGCTCCTGGTGAAGACTCCATTATCACAGTCACCTTTGACCGCAGAAAGACTGTGGGAGACTTGCGACTGGCCATCTATCAGGTGACATCACTAGTCGGTTTTCAATCCCAGTTCTACCTCTTAGCCCTTACCCTTACCCCTACCTCTTGTTTTGCACATTCACGTGAAGGGGTAGAGGTGTCCCAATTTCTTTTTAGCTTGAAGGCGTAGGGCTAAGCTGAAGGGCTAGATAGCTCTTGAAACTGAGAATTTCTCAGAATACACCAGCCACAACGGCAACATGGCTGCACACGCGAGTCAGGAAATACACAAGTTTAAGTATTTTTTGTATTACTATGATAACATGATATCATTGCCTTCTGTGATTTACTGAAGATAAACACCAAAAAATTATGCAATTGTAATAATTTCAGCAGTCACCATCGTCAATCTCATTTGAAGTAAGAGATCGCGACGATAAATGATGATGTGTGCCCCGGTGTTGTAGTGCTATCCCATTTCTTATGGGGTAAATTTGAAGTCCTTCCCCTTCACACAATGTTTCAAGGGCCAAGTGGATGAGGAAGGGGTAGGGGTAAAAAAATACAATTGGGATTGGGCCTTATTTCACAAGCTGCTCATTTTGTTTTGTATGATAGTTATTTATTTCTCTCTACAGTAAAAACATTAATCCGAATGAATGCATCATTTAAATAAGATCCAACTGAATTTTTTATTTGGTTTGTAGATGCAGGATCTTTGGGAAGGAGACATGGCATTGACTTTGGCTAAGAATGTGCCGGCTGGGTTACATTTGTATGATACACTGACAGGTGAACACGTCACTTATGCTTACATTTGCAGTAACATATTTAGTAAAGCACACTGTAACATTTCAGGAGTGACAACCACATTTACATTGCTCAGCTTATTTAAGTACACCCCTCACAAATCTCTTTTAAATTCATGTTTTTAATAGGAAGCTATACAATATTTGATACAATATTTTACATATACATTAGATTAGTAAGTACTGAAGCCAAATCTGGAGCTTATCTAGCAAATTAACTTACGATAAAGGTCCAAAAATTAGTACAGCCAAATTTATTTTTATTTATGTTATAGAAAAATATTAAAAACTAATTAAAAAGAGGAAAAATCAAGAAAAGCAAAAAAAAAAAATTGCTGAAATTTTGTAGGTTGTAATTTATTTTTGCAATATTTTGCTTAAATTTAATTATGTTGTTTTTCAATTTCTAACTATGTTTGGTGACTAACATATTATTTTAATAAATATATCTGATTAATAAATCTGTTTTGTTTAATTGCACCAAATTACATTGCCTATATTCACTGAGGAATGGATTAACAAATTCATTTTCAAAATGGGGTGTACTCATATATGCAGAGCACTGTATATACAGAAGTTAATCCCCTAAATTACTGTTCTGGATGTACAAACTCATTCTTAAAATTGTGATAATTGACAGCATGGTAACCTTACAATTGTTCTGGGTTCTTGTATGTTTAGTGTTTGCTATTTTGACCTGAGAAATGTTGTGTAGACAGAAGAAATGTTGCTTATTCATCTATAATCTGAATTGAATTACCAATATTATAATTCCACTTATTTTAGTGCTGTTGTTGCTCATTTGCACATTACATTCAAAGCAACTTTAAAGTATTCAAGCACAAAAACCTTTGTAGCTTCAACACGGGTTAATACAAATTCTTTGCAGTTTTATGTTATATTTGATTGCTCAGTTTCTGTACCTTAATTCTAAATGCTGTTTGACTCCTCGCAAAAACATAAAGAACTGCTTATTTCGTTTCTATCTTTCTTTTGTTGAATTTATCTGTGCGCACCCTACAAAATCACTACAGCTATTCTGAAATAATGAAATCTTTCCAAATAGAGCTTTATCTGCTGAAATTATCAAGTGTCAATATATATTCCAGGGAAAAAAATGCAGTTCAATGTTGTGCATCCCTAATTTGGATTTAAAAAATGAACTGACTGTGTACATGAATTAGACATTCAGCTGCACTACCAATCAAAAGTTCACGGACAAAAAAAAATAATAACAATTGTCAAAAATGAGAAAAGACATGAAACGTTACACAAGGTTTTTATTTTCAAAAAAAAAATCTTTTGAGCTTTCTGTTCACCAGAGTTCTTTTTTCTTACAAAAACATTAAGCAGGACAACTGTTTTCAACACTGATAATATTAAGGAGGAGTATTGCAAACATTGCATTTTAAACACCAAACCTGTATATTAGAATGATTTCTGAAGAATCACGTGAATCTGATGGCTGCTGAAATTTCTGTTTCACTAACACAAAAATAAATGTAATTTTTGGAATGAAAAACACAAATTTAAAGGTTTACCGAATCTTTGCTTTCTAGTTTACTATAAACACTTGTTTATAATTTATGTCTTTTGTGTCGTTTCAGATGACCAGATGTCCTTGTACAGTGCAGGAGTGCGGAACGGCTCTGATTTGTTTGTGTGGAATGGAAGAAAGGTGGGACATGTGGATTTTTTTAATGAAATATTCTCATAATATTTTCTTTTATAGCAAATTACTAATGCTTCTGCTGCTTTGCTTGTACACACTGACATCACTGACACTGATTCTACATAACTTGCCTTTAGTCTTGCAATTTAAGTCTTCATTTAAGTCTTTTTTTTCTACTAGGGACTTGGTGTAGAGGGCTTTTTTACAGTCTAGTAGCATGATTTGTTCTATATAAATCATCAGGGTTCTCATGGGTCATAGACTTTTTGGAATATCATAGAATTTAAAATGTATATTCCACACCTTGAAAGTCTGGGGACATATTTATTTATATGTATTTATATGGATTATATTTATATTTTAATTATTTATTTTTGTCCAAATCATGGAATGTCAGGGATTTCTTGTCATTTAAAATTTTATTTTCCATTTATCAAAATGTAAATTTACTGTTACATGTTTGTTTTCATTGTGTTATTATAATTAATAAAAAAAATTAATTAAGAAATTACATTTCTTTTAAAGCTTAACCTAAATTAGTTGGCACAAGTGGTCGCAAGCTAATTAGCCTGCAAGCTACTTACTTAAGTTACTTAAGTTTTCACTTTTTTTGCCTCTGCGTCTTGTATTTAGTCACGTATGTAAAATTTATAGCCTGGTCACACTGCACTTTTTGTCCCATAGACTTCCATTCATATGCATGTGAATGCAGTAAACTGGAAACGCAAACTCATGTGGCAAGTTTTGCATGTCACTGTGTCCCAAAGTTCAAGCTTGGTGAACTGTGACCTGCAAAATCGCATCACTTGAATGCCTAAACCCAATAGAAGATCAAAATGTGACCCCTCTGTACAGAAATGTAAAATATGGAGCAATTTATCAATGTCTAATCATATTGCTTTATCCCCTCCCCTCCCCTTTTTTTGCAGACAGAATTTAGTATTATCAAACTATACTGTGGCTGCAGCTTTAGATTTGTGTAAATTAATCACTATTTAATGCAGTGTTTCCCAACCATGTTCTTGGAGGCACACCAAATGTACATAATTTAGATGTCTCCCTTATCTGACCCATTACCTTTAGGTTTTGAAATCTCTTCTTATGTTCTGATGAGTTGATCCAGGTGTGTTTGATTAGGAAAAGGTTAAAAATGTGTAATGTTGGTGTGCCTTCAGGAATAGGCTTGGAAAACACTGATTTAATGTATTAATCAATGTTAAAGTTTCTTTCTTTCTTTCTTTCTTTCTTTCTTTCTTTCTTTCTTTCTTTCTTTCTTTCTTTCTTTCTTTCTTTCTTTCTTTCTTTCTTTCTTTTTTCTTTCTTTATTTCTTTCTGTATAAATGAATCTTTATTTCTTTCTGAATGAGTGACTTTCTTTTTTTCTCTCTGTATTAATGTTTCTTTCTATATAAATAAATGAATGAATGTCTGTTTAACTTTCTGAATGAATGAATAAGCAAATAAATGAATGAGTCTGAATGAATGAATGAATGAATGAGTGAGTGACTTTCTTCTTTATGAATGAATGAATGAGTGACTTTTTTCTTTCTGTATAAATGAATGAATGAATCTTTCTTTTCTAAATGAACAAATGAGTGTCTTTATGAATGAATGAACGACTCCTTTTTTCTTTATGAATGAATTTCTTTCTGTATGAATGGATGAATGAATCTGTCTTTTTTTCTTTCTGTATAAATTAATGAATCGTTCTTTCTGAATGAATGAATGAGTGGCTTTCTTTGTTTCTTTATGAATGAATGAATGAATGAATGATTGAGTGGCTTTCTTTTTTTCTGTATGACTGAATAAATGTCCGTCTGTCTGTCTTTTTTTCTTTTTTTGTATGAATGAATGAATTTTTTTTCTTTCTGTATGAATGAATGTCTGTCTGTCATTCTTTCTGTATGAATGAATGAAACTTTCTGAATGAATAAGCAAATGAATGAGTGAGTGTCTGAATGGAGTGACTTTATTTTCTTTTTTTTACTGTATAAATGAATAAATGAATCTTTTCTAAATGAACGAATGAGTGTCTTTTTGAATGACTGACTCCTTTTTTCTTTTTTTCTTTCTTTCTAATTGAATGAATTTCTGTCTTTCTGTATGAATGAATGAATCTTTCTTTATGAATTGATATACAAATGAGTGTCTTTATGAATGAATAAGTGACTTTCTTTCTGAAGAAATAAGCAAATGAGTGAGTGTCTGAATGAAGGAGTGACTTTATTTTCTTTTTTACTGTATTAATGAATAAATGAATCTTTCTTTTCTAAATGAACGAATGAGTGTCTTTCTTTTTGAATGAATTATTCTTTTTTTCTTTCTTTCTGATTGAATGAATTTCTGTCTTTCTGTATGAATGAATGAATCTTTCTTTATGAATTAATATACAAATGAGTGTCTTTCTTTATGAATGAATGAATAAGTGATTTTTATTCTGAATGAAGAAATGAATGAGTGCTCTTTCTTTCTTTCTGTTTGTTAGATTAAAAACAAAGTTTGTTGTAAAATGTTATATTATTTTTTTTATTTTATGTATGTAGATTAGTCTTTGTCCCTTTTTAAGAAGTATTTAATATGCTGTTATGCAAAAACAAATTTAGATGGAAGATGTCGTGGTTTCCGGCAGTTCCATTAATTAATTAAACTCAGTTTGGAGGTTATGAATATCAGAAGGATGGGCTTCATTTGAATATTTTCCAATAATACAAATCCAGTCCAGAGCAAACCCATCTGCAGTCTCCGAGGACAAATCTGATGTCCTTCAAATTTGCTGTACTTTTCATCCTTGCTTCCACCTTCACAGCTGGTTCCTAGTTCAACAGGTCTCTCTCCGCTCCTACTCCTTTATGACCCCAATTTAAATCTCCCTCTTCTTTTTGGCCCTTATGATGTAAAGATCTAATGTATTCATATCTGTTTTACCACATATTGTTGAAATTTGGCAATCATGATTAGTGTTTATGTTTTCAAACATCTAAACTGAACCCTTCTCTCCCATACATTGTGTCTTTTCAAACATACATGAAAGTTTCATTGTAGATTATATACATTTCATGCTTTTCTGGCTGTATTTACAAAGATGGTTCTGCATTGTATCCCCAAGTCCTCTCTCGTGCTCATTTATGACCCCTTGCCTTAACATACCGCCTGTTTACAAAGACATATAACGGCAAATTGATATGGCCCTCCACTCACCCAATTAAATGTGTCTTTACATAGATTTAGAAATAAAAATCTGTGTTGAACACCAGCTCTGAAATTGGCACTTCATTGGTGGAAAAAAAAGTGCCAAAATGATGATGATTCTCTCTCTCTCTCTCTCTCTCTCTCTCTCTCTCTCTCTCTCTCTCTCTCTCGTTCTTTATTTTTTTTAGGTCAGTGGTGTGGTGGTGCAAACCGGTGTGGAGTGGGAGCCTGTTTTGCTGACTGTGCTTCGGCCGTCTGTAGAGGAGCTGGGCTGTAGTGACTCTGGGCTTTCAGACACTGATGGATCTGGACTGGTGCGCTTCATGAAGGGTTTTGCTGGTGGAGCTACTTTAGGCACAGTTCTCGAGGCTTTAGGGCCCCAGGATGCCCTTCTGTGTCAGGAGCAGAGTCGTCCAGGGGCCAGTGGAGGTGGAGCTAGTGGATGGAGAGTTTTCCCACCTCAGGACATGCAGAGGACGCTTAGAGAGCTGTTTCTGAAGGACGGAGACGCTCTACTGCTGTTACAGCCAGAGGAGCTGGACAGCAGGTGAGAGAATATCTGATAACCTCAACAAAACATTAATTGCTTTACTTTTAGCTATTTAAGTAATGCTTGGCGGCGCAGTGGGTAGCACTCTCGCCTTACAGCAAGAAGATCGCTGGTTTGAGCCCTGGCTAGGTCAATTGGCTTTTCTGTGTGGAAATTGCATGTTCTCCTGGTGTTCGCATGGGTTTCCTCTGAGTGCTCAGTTTCTCCTACAGTCCAAAGACATGCACTATAGGTAAATTGGGTAAGCTAAAATTGTCCGTAGTGTATCTGTGTATGTAGGGCTAATGACCCACATTGTAAAAATTAGATGTTACGAAACACCACCATGGTGCGGCTAAATATCAACTTCGATATAAACAGCCAAGGGAGTAAGTAATGCTTGATTCATCAAAAATGCTGTCATCAGTTGCTCACTCTGTTATTCTAAACTAGGGAATTTGCACATGCCCAATGAACATGAATGATTGTATCATGCTTTTTAGGCTGTATAGGGTGGAGGGAGAGATCTCAAATACAATTAAAACACTAGTCTGGACAAAGGAGGGTTTAATTTTATTATGCCATTTTAAAACCAAAGCACACCCGTGTAAATGACACCTTAGTTTACTGTGAGTGAGAAATGAGGAGGAGGAGCACTAAAATAAACCCTGCCCTCTATTATGTTTTCTATTTGAGTAGAAAATACAACACTGAAGAAACAAAGGCAGAAGTAAAAAGTAAAAATGTATAGGTAAATGTAAAAGTGGTCATGTTTTTTTTCACACAGTATCTTCAGCCTCAGTGGAGATGTAGTTACAGTGACGACACCTTCAGACTGCCGCTGGCTGCAGGTGGAGTTTTGCCCACATAGTGGATTGAAGGAGGAAGAGGAGGAAGAGGAGCAGGGGAAGAAGAGGAGTAAAGTCTCAGCTTCAGGAAACATGGTGGGATTAATAACATGCATGTACACATAGAGTATATTAGAATCACTGATGTACTAATTTAGTATTTAAATTGTTTTTTACATATTATTTTCAATAAAAATGTTACTTTATTTTAATAATCTTGTTTCATTTTTGTTGTTATTTTGCTTTTGTCATTTTAGTACATTAGTTTACTTCAGTTTATTATCTATAGTTTTATGCCATCTTTATTTAAATTTTTAGATCTCAAAATCACTGTGTTGTAAACAGATGTTGTACATTTGCACTGATTTTGCTGTGTGTTTGTGTTGTGCGTGTGTGTCTCTCTCTCTTTTTTCTTTTAAGCTGCTGGCGGTAGTAAAGCAAAAAGCTCTTGAGGAACTTTGCCTTCAGGATGAACTCAGGGGTAATTAAACTTAATAATATTTCCCAACAATATCTATTCCTATCCAATAATGCCTATTAACTAGAGGAAGATACTCTAGTGTCTATGATATATATATTATTATTTTTCTAATTCCTACATATCCTGAAGAGCACTGTGGCCAATGGCTAATATTAAGCTGATACAGATATTTCAAGGTGCTCAATTTATAGAAGGAAAATAACAAATAAAGTAAATATAAAATTTAAATAAACATTATAAATGCATTTATTTTTTTAATATTTGAAAAATACAGCCTTTGCCATTGTTAGCAATAATATAAAGGCAAATTATATAGTATGTTTTAAAATTTGTCTTATATGCGAAGTGTTGTCAAAATAATGCTTCTAGCATTAATATGCCAAAGGATAAAAATGAAACACACACCATTTACTTTAAATTGGATCCAAACCTTTATTAGTTTATCTCTTTTGTTGTTGAACTCAGAAGAAGATATTTTGAATAATGTTGGAAGCAGATAACAATTGACATCCATAGAAAGAAAACAAATTCCATAGAATTCAATGGCTACCAGTTTTCAACATTCCTCAAATGATCTTCTTTTATGTTCTACAGAAGAAAAAAAAAAGCCAACAGATTTGTAACAAGTGGAGGAAGGGGAGAGGATGACAGAATTTTCATTATAAGAAAAAAAATAACAATAATAAGCATATATCAGCTGATAGCTCATCCTGTCTTTAATTGTCTTGTCAGGGGTCGAGTGCTGTCTGAGGCAAATGGATCGAACTGGAAAACTTTTACCTCCAGGTACTTTTCAAAGAACAATCATAAGCATCACTGCTAATGTGTAAGTTGTATGTGGTCAACTTGTTTGTGTGTGTTTTAGTGCATGAGCATCTGAGTGTTCGGGATGCTGGGATCAGGTTGATGACCTCACTCTACCTGTGCCCTGGACCAGTGCCAACAGCAACACAGGTGTGAACATGCATTCATAATTTTGACACAAATTTATCCGCTGTTAAAATGAAAATCCCACTCAGTGTTTGTTCTGCACAATTCCTCTTACAGTAAATCACATTCTACTGGACTGTCCTGCTTTTAATGACCACAGAAGGCTTTTTTTATGAAATTAACTCTTTATGAAATTAAGACTGGTTGTCTTTTAATTTTCCAGATTTTAATGAGAGTAAATAATTGTATTGGTCTATTAATAATTAATAAATAACTGTGTTTTGTCCATAAGATAGTACACCTCTAGTAAATCTTGGCAATTGACCTCTTCTGTAAAGCCTTGGGTGAAAAATCATCTTTGACTGTCTGATATTTGCTAAAAAGATATATTTAGTGGTCAAAATTTTTTGCAGATTTGAATTTAGCGAAAGTAAAACCTATATTCAGACTTCCTATGCTTTCACGAACAGCAGATTCAAGGACTTTTTAAAGCACCATTCATTTTAAATCATGTAATTTATACCTCAGCATGTCTACATCTTTCATGTAGTACCATGAAAGTCCTTACTGTACATAACATTTCACTTACAACTAAAATTTACATGAAACATTTTTGTTTTATGTCATGTTCAAATTCACATTTAAGTCATGTTCACACAACGTTAATCAAATTTGTTGAATTCAATACTGTTGATTTAAATGTGCTTCCAGAAATCGAGATAAAATGTGCATTATTTGCCAGTGTTATTGTACAAGATTTAAATGTAAGATTTTTAACTTAAGTTTTGTTATTCTGTTCTTGACAACTGAGTTCAACTGTTGAAATAAAACCATAAACAAATTTAATTAAAGCAATTTTAAGGACCTGTGTTTATTTTTAAGTACTTTCCAGGTCTTAAATTTATATGTCTGTAATTCAAGTGCTTTTAAGAAGTGTGGGAACCCTGCATTTTGTCTATTTATTTATTTTTAAAATCAGTGGTGCAAACTTGTCACCTTTTGGAGAAATTTGCTGTTTCCACCTCGGAAAAGGTCATTCATATGAATCGTGCAGATCTGTAATAAAATGAAAAATTAGTAGGTATAATTGTAAAGAATCATTTTGTATTGTCTTATGTGTGATTTGTTTTTTATTGTTCTGCACATTGGTCAATTCTTTGGTGTTTCATAGTGCTATTTTAATGAAACGGACATCTCTTTGAGGCTTGCTTAGTCACTAGGATAGTTCAAGCAAAAAATTACAACTTGTATGACTTTCTTTCTTATGTTGAACACAAAACAACATATTCTGAAAAACAGCCATAGTAGGAATAACATAAATCCAGTGGATGTCATTTTTTGTCCAACATTCCTTTTTTTATATGTATATGTATATTATGTATATTTTTCTTTTGTGTTCAACAAAAGAAATTCAGACAGATTTTGTGCAAGTGGTGGTAAATGGAGTAAATAAACCCTTTAATGTTTATTCCATCTTTTCTCCATGCAGATGTTCTTGTACTTCAGCGTTGGTTTAGCGCCCTTTGTAGGTCAGGAGCTGGAGATCATTGTGGAGGAGTCTCTAACCGTCAAAGAGGTGAGCTCTCTGGTCTTTTTACTGGAGTTGTACTGCTTATATTAAAGTAAGATGTTAAAAGTTGTGAGTTCTGTTGTTCCAGTGCCTTAAGGATATGTTGCAGATGACGAGACTGGAAGGTAATATTATTAAATGCTTGGTATATTTAACTTGGCTGTCTCAGATTTATTCATAAAATGTGTGTTTTTTTCTAAAGGTGAATCGTGGCACTTGAGGAGAGTGGACTGGTGTGAGGAGATTGGAGAACCACTTATGGATGAGGTAGGAGATTGTAATATAATACTATAGAATATGAATTTACTGTTATACACTGGACATCAATAGTTAGTAATAATTAAGTCAATTTCTTTTGAAGGCTGTTCTTTCTATGGCTGAGAAAGTGTAATATTGTCAAATAATGCTTTAGGATATTGGAAAGATATTACATTGTATTCAAGCATTCATATCGCACACAAACAAAACAACACAATTTCACTGATGACTTGTAAATATTTGGAAAGAATAATAAATGAAATGTGTAAAATAGCACTGTATAGTCTTCATTGTTAAAATAATTTAATACAATTAATATTTGTTAACGCTTTAAACTTAATAACTTCTTGGTTTTAATTCGCTTGAAACCTTACACAGTATTGATAAAACACATCAAAATGAAAGTCTTTCACTATTTTAGGGTTAAACTACACAGTAGAAGTCAGAATTATTTGCCCCCCTGAATTATTAGCCTCCCTGTTTATTTTTTCCCTTAAATTCTGTTTAGCGGAGAGAAGAATTTTTTCAACACATTTCTAAGCATAATAGTTTTAATAACTTATCTCTAATAACTGATTTATTTTAGATTTGCATGGTGACAGTAAATAATATTTTACTAGATATTTTTCAAGACACTTCTATACAGCTTAAAGTGACATTTAAAGGGTTAGGTTAGGGTAATTAGGTAAGTTATTGTATAATGATGGTTTATTCTGTAAACAATCGCAAAAAAAATTGCTTAAAGGGGATAATAATTTTGACCTTAAAATGGTTTTAAAAAATTAAAAACAGCTTTTACTCTAGCCAAAACAAAACAAATAAGACTCTTTTCAGAAAGAAAAAATATTATCAGACATACTGTAAAACATTTTTTGCTCTGTTAAACATCATTTGGGAAATATTTAAAAAAGAAAGAAAAAAATCAAAGGGGGGCTAATAATTCTGACTTCAACTGTGTATGTATGTATGTATGTATGTATGTATGTATGTATGTATGTATGTATGTATGTATGTATGTATGTATGTGTATATATATATATA
>CAIGQZ010000461.1:8476998-8487480 GCA_903798205.1 Danio tinwini | reverse complement strand
TTTTTTTCTCTCCATTGACTTATGTACAAATATGTATTTTTGGAGAGCATGGCTTCAGAAATGATCGTCCTTTTAATTCGGTTTCTTGTGAATCTGCATTGTGTTTTAGAATCTGCTAATAGACAATAATAAAGAATTCACTACTCTGGAGGATGAGATTGGCCAGCTGAGACTCAGGGAGGAGGCGGTGAATCAAAACACGAGGTGATTGTTTTATTTTGCTTCTTTCCAAGATTATTTATTAGTGTTATAAGCTTATGCTGATTACATTTGTATGTAAAAAAAAAACTATTGAAATGTGCTTTTGTGTTTCAATGTACACTCACTTTCAAAAGTTTGGGTTTAGGATATTTTTTCCAAATAAAGGAATTAAAACTTTTATTCACCAGGGGTTAAACTAATTTATCTAAAAATGACATTAAATTCCCTTCTGTTATAGGGTTAAAAATTAAAATTCTGTTATCAGGATGTCCACGGGGTCTTAAAAAAGTATTAAAAGTTAATAAACCAATTATGAGAAAATTAAGGCCATTAAAAGGTATTAAAAAGTCTTAATCCCATTTTTACGAGGTCTTAAATTTTCAAGCGTTCAAGAAAATTTTCAATGTTCAAGCGTTGTCCAAAGTGTTTGACTCCAAAAAAAACATAAATATATTTATTTTTCTCCTAATATTAACAACAGGGTGCTCGATCCAGGCGATTGGTCGGCCAAGCTCCTCTGTCTGGGTGATGTCATGTACTGTAACGCAGGAATGTGACACTCTCTAAATGTAGCGAAACCATAGAGCGAAACACAGCAAAATGGGAAAATGTAGTTTAAACAGTGGCTAAAGCCTATCGCTAAAAACAACCGCATAATTTATGCTTTCAAGCGTTGTTTTTTCCGAGCTTATGTGGGTTCTGTTGCATGGTTGTGCTCCATTAATTTGTTTAACCACAACTGTTTAAGAACTGTTTATTAAGTTAAGGGTTTGATACTGATTAGAACTTAAAGTGGCGATGAGGTCTTAAAATATTCTGAGAAGGTCTTTAAAAAGTCTTAAAAATGTATTGAAATTACCTTTAGGATTCCTGCATATACCCTGGTTATGAATTACTCACCTTCATGCACTTTCAATCCTTTCAGACTTTCGTTCATTTTCAGAGTACAAAGTAATTATTTTAAATGAAATCTGAGAGCTCTCTGACCCTCTGTAGCAGAGGTGCCCGCGGGCCAAAGTTGGCCCATGGTAGCCTTTTATTTGGCCCACTATTCCATCTAAAAAAAAGAGGGAGAATGATGGGGAGTTAGTTGGTTGGGGCAAATGCCTTTGACAGAAATCATCATTTTGAATTGAACATAATTCTGTGTTTAAACAGCAAAAGTCAGTCTAAGGCACTCGAAAGATGTGGAAAAAAATATTTAAAAGCCTTTATTCACATGGCTAATCCTTAAAAACCTACGCATTTCGGCAGAGAACTGCTTCCATCAGGGTAACCCTGATTACCAGGTTACCCTGATGAAGGCAGCTCTCGTCCAGAACGCATAGGTTTTTTAAGAATTAGCCATATGAATAAAGGCTTTTGTAATGTTTTTTCCACATTGCCTTGGACTGATTTTTGCTGTTTATTCTAATGAATCCCTTGCCCAAAGAGCACCAACACAATATTTAAGTTACCCCTGAGCCTTTTTTTGTTTGATTTTGGATAATCTTTTGTTTCTTTGTTTAATTTTGAGCTACAAAAAGTCAACTAAAATGAAATGTTTCATTTAAATGATGTAAATAAATCTGACTTTTAAAATGTAAATACTGTCAGATAGAGGACAATGCACAAGACATCGGTGAGCAAATCAAGGTAAAGGCAGGAACAGCTGGACTAGTATATTTAGCATTGAACTCTGTTGTGTTATAAATGGGATTGTTTATGTTGTTACTATAATAAGTTCATTATAACACATTAATTAATGATGCAGTATCATTTTTAACATGTTTTAAAGCAACATTTCTAGTTATGTTTTACATATTAGCAAATAAGTAGGAAATGATCCATGGCAAATTTAATGTAACACAGCTTGGTATATTTAACTATGGCACATAGCCCTCAATCAAGTTAGATTTTTGACCCTTTATAAGAAAAAGTTTGGGCACCCCTGCTTTATAAACCGCAATGGTCCAGAGACATAACAGTTCAGAAAAAGAACACTCTAAGGACACTAGTGTGCACTAAAAAACTCTAGATAGTTTAGTTTGCCAATGTTTTTTGCATAAGATCAGGGCGCCGGTTCGCATTTATGCTGCTAATGGTGATACACTTAAACCACTGAAGTCATATGAAATGTTTGCCAATATTTTTAGTAGCTTATTTTTTTTTGGATTTTGATCGTCTTTGGACCCTATAAATACCCATTTACATAAAAAAATCTAATGAAAAATATTTTGTTATTAATAAAATGGCCAATTAGACTGATTAAAACTAATCTCTGTGTGTGTATATCTTAGTGACTCACTGATAATGATGTCCACTAGGGGTCGCACTGCCACTGGAGAATGTTCACTAGACACCGGGTCCAAGAAGACGGGCTCTGCTAAAAACCGTAAACCCGAGGTGGCCTTATCGATCAACGTGGGAATGTTCAGGTAACCCACACTGTGCAGATCCTCCTCAGAGCCACCCGCTGCTGTTCTGCTGCCATACAGAATCTGCTCACCGAGTCTCAGAAGGTCAAACTGAAGACGCAGAGCCAGAAACCCACCCTGTGAACAAATCAGATTCTATGGGACACTGATCTAACTTCAAGTGGAAATATATCTCCAATCATTGAGATTTTCTTGAAGCATTTTCCTTGTCGTTTATATGCAATTAACTCCTGGAGCAGATCTCTTTAATACTGAGAGATCACCTTCAGCCTCTGCCAATGGATTTTTCTGCCTCAATTCAGAGAGAATTTTTTCTTTTAAAGGATGGATGTGATGTGTTGTGTGCAACTCTTATATTCTAGGCTTTTTTATTTTTACAAAATCATCATGATACTGTATGGGAAATGGTTTACACAGATTATGTGCAATTATTTATCGTTTATAAAGGTTATTTCACTCGAAAAAATAAAACTCTGATCATTTACTCACCCTCATGTCATTCCAAATCATATTGATCCCATTTTATTTCTGTTTGTTAAATGTTGAGTCTAGCTTTTCTTCATATTATGGTGAACTCTAAAAAAAAAATGCTGGGTTGTATTAACCCATTGTTAGGTCAAATATGCACAAACTTAACAGTTGGGTTAAAGTAATATCATTTACCCCCGATTTCACAAACAAGGTTTAAGGCTAGTCTTGGATTAAATTGCATGTTTGAGCTCTCTGAACTAAAAATAACTTGCAGTGAGATGTCTTAAAATATGGCAGTGTCATTTTTGTCTCCAGGTGTACACGAGTAATGTATTTTTCTAAGGCCGTTTTTAAAAATGTGGCTTAAATATCCTAATTTAACTAAGTTCTAGTGCTGGCTTAAGCTAAGCCCGGTTTGTGAAACTGGGCCTTAAAGTAAAAAAAATTAACTTAGTTAACTTAATTATTTTAATTAACCAAGTGGTTGGATTTGTCCATATTTAACCCACTATTGGGTTAATGCAACCCGCATGTTTTTAGAATGTGTCAAAGTTGTCATTTACTAAATGTAATTTATTTTTAAGCCTGGACGTAAATGGGAGCAAGATTTACTTCAGATTATCAATGAAAATATATTTACATTTTGGTCTTTTTCCTCATAGTTTTTTCTCAAAATAGCTTATTGGTGATATCGCCAATTTTTATACATTTATGGTGCTTGTTTTTGTGAAAGTCTTCAAAAACTTATGAAGTTTCTTTAAAATGTTTTTGAATGAACTTTTGCTTTTTATCTTTAGTCAATAAATCACGATAAATGCATATATTTTCCAAAAATAGTTTATTTCTCACAGCGCAATTAATTCAGGTTAGTTTTCATGTCAAGTTATCCAGTACTTCTGTACTTTTTTGTATTTAAGTTTATAAAATGTGTTGGATGAATAGTTAATGTGCTAATAGTTTACAGAAGTCTTAAACTGTCGGATCTCTGTCTCCTCTTCCACTGCCATCAGCTGCGTATGCAGAAATAATGCATTGGACTCTAACCAAAAAACCCTCAGCCCTCAATGGCCTTTTATTGAGAATTCAGTTGTTGTAGATGTAGAAACAAGATAAATGAAAATACTCTTCTGAATCAGAGATATGGTAATCAGGGATGTAGATCACTTTTGTTGTTGTGTTCCGTTGAGGAAAACAATAGAGATTGATTTATTCTGAAATGGTTCCGAGTACAAAAACAGTAGTTATTTAATAAACCATTTCCTTTATGTAATGAACTGCATGTTTTGTTAAATATTGTTTGGTTAACACTTTATTTTGATGGTCCATTTGAGTATTAGTAGACTGTCTGCTTATTATCTGTTGATACCGCTTCTTCAACAGATATTTAACTGACTATAAGAAACTTTGCAAGTACATGTCAACCAACCCTAACCCCAACCTAACAGTCTACTTATAATCTAATGAGAATTAGTTGGCGTGTAAATGCAATCTAACCTAAATTCAGCAAACGGACCATCAAAATAAAGTGTGATCATCGTTTGCCTAGTTTCTAATAAAACTGTAATGTTTAGTAGTACTGTTTTTAAAAATGACAACATGTTCAATAAGCATTGTTGAGTATGTAGTAATTAATTAGCTTTTTTTCCACTGATTATTTGTTTGCCATCAGGATTTCTGTTCATTAAACAAGTATACAATAAATAAATCCACTATTTGGAAGGTACCAATGTCAACAATATAGTGTCTTCTGTATCCTTGTGGCTCAAGTAAATAGCAAAGTGCTAACCGGAACATTTTAGATGTTTTTTTAGATACAGGTGCTGGTCATAGTTGATTTCACTAATTCCATTTAAGAAGTGAAACTTGTATAATGTATGCACTCATTTCACACAGACTGATCTATTTCAAGTGTTTATTTCTTATAATTTAACGACAACTATTGAAAACCCCAAATTCAGCATCTCAAAAAACAAGAATATTGTGAAAAGGTTTAGTGTTGAAGACACCTGGGGTTCGTTCTTCGTACGTGGATTACCTAATTAGCTGGATTTGGTAAATGACGATTTGACACAATCCAGAATCGTTTTATCTAAACTCATCCAAGAGTTGTTGTCATAGCAACAGTTCTGGTAGCTCAAACCTGCTTGGGAGCAGGCTTATTTTATTTAAACAGGATTAGATCCACTTTATTTCAAGCAAAGGTAATACTGAAAGTATGTGCCGAATGCTGACATTTTCTTACAGTAGTAACCTACAGATTATATACACTTGGTAAAAAAGTTTATATATATATACACATTTAGAATTTATAATAATTGATGTTACTTAATATTAAATAATTAATAATATTTATATTTTTACACATGTTAGTTTAAAATATGTATATAAATAAAACTTATACAACCTGCACTCCGAAATTAAAGCACAAAAATGGGGTTCTCCCCCAAGGGGATCAAAGAAAACATTTATTAATATGGATTTTTTTATTCTATTTTAAGGTACTGATTCAGATTAAGCACAATTTCTGTAAGATAATAAACATGCACAATATTCGTTTTTTTGTTTGTTTTTTATAAAGGAATAATAATCTGTGCAGTCATGCACATGTTTTGACAGCTTATATGACAGTGATTTGATGCTTTGCAAAAGTTGCAGACACCTTTACCAATATCAAAATGCTTTTTTGATGCAAAATTAATTTTAATTCCTTACGGCGATTAAGAAATTAAAATAGGCCTAGACTACTATAATAAAATAAATCCGAACAAAAAAATGTAAAACTAAATAAATTGCTAAATACTCTTGACACATGAAAGTGTAAAGTCTGCAGCCCACAACAAATGTGGAAAGTTATTGCATATCATATTTAACAAACTGTTTACTGTGAATTTTATATAATTTTGCTCACATGGATAATTGAATATTAATCACATGATGTCATTACGCTGCTGTGCCATCAGCCAATCGTTGCATTGCTGACCATGATTTTGAGGATCGATAGGTCTGTCCAGATCTCAGATCAGTTCATCCAGACATTTTAATCTGATCCGCGAACCTGTTTGAAGAACCAAATTAGCCAGAGATCAGTTATCAAGATTAAAAGATCCAGGATCTGTCAAATCATCTTAGATCATTTAAGCGAGGTACAAAGAATGGACCCCTGGCCACTCTAATCAGCTAATTAACTCAAAACACATGCAAAGGCCTTTATGTTGTCTCTCAGTCTAGTTCTGTAGGCTACACAATCATGGGGCAAGATGCAAAAGATTATTGCAAATGGCTGTTCACAGAGCTCTGTGTCCAAGCACAGTAATAGTGAGGCAAAGGGAAGGAAAAGAAGTGGTAGAAAAAAAAGTGTACAAGCAACAGGTATAACCTTAACCTGAAAAGAGTTGTGAAACAAAACCCATTCAAAATTGTGAGAGAGATTCACAAAGAGGACTGTAGCGAGAGATAAACAGGAGCTAGATCATTTAAAGCTTTATAGGTATGAAGCACTATTTTATAATCAATACAGAACTTTACAGGCCGCCAGTGTACATAAAATTGGGGTGATGTGGTCATATTTTTTGACCTGGTAAGAACTCTGGAGTTCTTACTAAAATTGAAGTTTACTAATAGAGGATTCTGGGGAACCAGCGAACAGAGCATTACTGTAATCCAGCATCTATGGCTTCTACTGTGGATTGCAGCAAAACAGCATCCACACAACTTGTTTTCTAGAAGAGCCAGGCGTAGGTGAAGTGCTATTCCTATGGCATCTTCAGTGGAGCAAAATGTGGGTGGGTCAAATGTAGAGGGAATACTGGATGTTATTTTAACTAACCTTTCAAAGCATTCATCGTGATTGGTTTGAGTACTATGGGGTGATAATGGTTTAGTGTTGTGGCTGGGCATTTCTTGAGTAGCGGTATGATGGTGGTGGCGGCATTGAAGCATGCTGCTATGGTGGCTTGGTCCAGAGAGGTATTGAATTGTCTGTGAGTACATCAGTAAGTGTGTCTCTAAGCACACGGCATATCTTTGGGACCTGCATCTTTTCAGGGGATTACCTTGAGTAGAGAGAGTCTTTTTTACTTCTTTCCTTAACTGCGTAACTTTTCTTTTCTTCCAGATGTCTTTGATTGTTTTCCTCAGCTGATGACTTTTTAAAAACTGCTTTTTTAATAATGTTGTGATAACTTTAAATAGGACTAACTAGTGGTATCAACATTTAGGAAATTGTAGGTTGTTCATTGAATTTAATCTTTGTGGTTTACATTGACAGAAAATTGTATAATGACATGGGTATGACCTAGTTTTACTCTATTACGCCACCTTTCCACTGCACACAACATTCGGACGTGATTGTCGGAATGCGCACCTTTGTGGCAGTCACACAGAATTTTCAGTTTTGTCGTGCCCCATGGGAGAGAAGCTGATTCTCGCGGTGTCCAAAACAAAGAAGTCCAAAGCAAGAGCCTTTATTCTTCATACGTTTACCATAGCTGAATGAATACTAGAAATTTATAGACCGCTAAAAAATGCTGGAAGGAAAGCGGAGACAGCATTAAAAAAAATAAAAAATTATTACTCATTCGCAGAAGTTTTATTATTTTAATGGATCCGACGCTCAGGTTTTTTTGTATACGAAGATGATCGGAAGTCCACAGAGCTCTCGGACTGCTCTCCATTTGAAATGAATGATTTCTGGTCTTTCGCTTGTTTGACATGTGCAGTGAAAAGGCGGCTTTAGGGTGGTTTATGAGGACATGCCTAGTGTCCTTTTAATTCAGAATGCTTAAAATGCGTACATAATGAAGTCTTGACATTCAAAATGTGCCACAGGTTTACTGTAGGTTTTGGGTTTAGGGGTAGGAGTTGGGTAAATCCATATAATAAGCGTTTTTAGAGTATAAAATATACAGGCTTCTGCAAAAATTTGGGCACCCCTCTGTGGCTGCATAATTATGTGCTCTTTATTTGAGATGATCGCAGTGAAATGCCATTCGGTTTTTAGAGAAAGCTAGATAATGTCATGTTTTTCAGACAGAAATACATAGTGTAGTAGTATTAATATGTGTGAAATAAAATTGAAACTGAGAAATAGGCTGTGCAAAAGTTTGGGCACCCTCTCTTTTATGTGGATTTCAAAACCTGTAGTCACTTAATGCTGATTGATTACAAAACAAAAATGATTTGAGGGACTTTGTGAACCTTAACAATTCTAACACAGGTAAAACCAATCATGAAAAAAAAGATATTTAAGATTGCTGATTGCTAGTTGTGCTTACTGTGAAACTGTAAGTAGCAACATGGGAACCTCAAAAGAACTTGCTTATGAGCTAAAACTATGATTATTCACCAACATGAATTAGGAGAAGGATGCAAAAAGCTATCACACAGGTTTAAAGTCTCTATCTCCACAGTCAGAAATATAGTAAGAAAATGGAAGGTCACAGGAACAGTTCGTGTGCAGGAAAAATGTGCTAGACCAAGAAAAATATCTGAAAGGCAAAGGTGTAGAATGGTCACAGACAAACCACAGACTACCTCCAAAAAGCTTCAGGAACATCTTGCTGCTAATAATGTCATTGTACATCATTCCACAGTTCAGCACATTCTTCACAAAGAGCAGCTCAATGGAAGATGATGTAGAACAGCCTTTTCTGCATGTTGTTAACGATAAGTAATGCAAAGGCTCATCTGGACAAGCCTAAATCATTTTGGAAAAATATACTGTGGACAGATTCCACAACCACAAGAGCTTTGCATGACGGAAAAAGAACACAGCGTTCCAGGAAAAGAACTTGCTCCCTGCTGTAAAATATTGTGGAGTGCCCATCATGCTGTGAGGATGTGTGGCAAGCACAGGTACTAGAGACCTTGTCAGAGTTAAAGGTGGCATGGATTTCACCCAGTATCAGCAGGTTCTGAAGAACAATGTTCATGAATCAGGCAAGAGGCTGAAGTTACAGCAGGCTTGGATGTTTCAGCAGGACAATGACCCAAAGCACAATTTCACATCTACCAAGGAATTCATGGTTGGACATGATACAATGTTCTAGAATGGCCATCCCAGTCCCCAGACTTGAACATCATCAAAAATCTTGGGGTTGATTTGAAAAGGGCCGTTCATGCTCGGCACCCACCAAACCTGAATGAATTAGAGGATTTTTGCAAGGAAGAATGGTCTAAAATGCCTTCAGCAAGTATTCAGGGACTTATTCTTCACTATAAGAAGGCTGTTATTTCAGCAAAACTTGGCTATACAAAAGATTTATGTAGTCATTTTGTTGGGGTGCCCACATTTTTGCACCTGTTTGTTTTTGTTAAGACTTAAATTGTATAGCATCTGTTGATTAAATAAATGTTATATCAGAACTGAAATGTTGCTTTTTTCCTATAGTGTATAACATATATCCAAATAAATTTGCTGATTTGAATGGCCAGCAGGCTATGGCTTGCAATTATGAAAATTATAAGGGGTGGCCAAACTTTTGAATAAAACTGTACGTCTATGGAGAGTCCCTGTAAACCATATATACAACTATATGTGTTTTTGTGTGTGCGTCTTTGAGGAGGATCCTAAACAGTTGTTGTTTGGTTTATTTTACAGCCATTTTGAAACGATAAGAATGTTAACAGATAGACAGCACCAAAGTCATTACAAAAGTGAAACTAAAGGAATTTCCTATGTTGAACACTACAGATATCTCTTTTACAACAGTTACCACACCCAATATGCCATGGCTGTACATATTTATAGAAAAACGAAAGCTCTTCAAGATGCTACATCAGTGTGAACGAGCTGAAAGAACTACTTTTCCATTTTGTTGAGGCAAATGAGCATCATGTCTACAGTGGACAGAGAACTTGTTCTAGAGGCGCTGTCTGCCCTTCTGGAAATTCAAGTAAAACCTTCCAGTGGACTCAAAGGAAAGTCTGATACTTTGGAACTCAATATTTGGAATTTTTTGCCGGTAGCCTTGAGCAAGTATTTCAATGGGCTGTCGACAGTTTCAGACCCAGCGCCAGCAGCAGGATTCAACTCTGATGTACGTACAGAGATGTTTGTAGACATGGATGAATTCTTCGCACCAGAATTTGATTATGATTTTACAGATTTAAGAGACAAGTCAGTTTGCATGCGAGGCAATGAGCAGTACATAAGGCCATGTGGATGGTACCGGATTGCTCTGAAAGTCCTGAACAAGTATCCTGATGGAAACTCTTGGCTGGGGACTGGTGGATGGAGGAGTCACTCGGTGGCTGATGAGTGGCCTGTGTCTTATCACGGAACCACTGCTGAAAGTGCAAGAGGAATCGTCAAAACGCATTATAAAGCAGGTTCTAGAGATCTGTACGGAAGAGGAATCTACTCAACATATGACATCGATCAGGCTTCAGGCTA
>CAIGQZ010000461.1:8437072-8472060 GCA_903798205.1 Danio tinwini | reverse complement strand
GAAACGTGTATGTCCACATATGTGCCAGAAACATATTTGTCCCCTACATGTAAAGCACATATATGTCCACATATGTCAGAAACATACATGTCCACATATATGCCGGAAACGTATATATCCCCTACATGTATAGCACATATATGTGCCATTTATGTCAGAAACATGTCTACACATGGGCCAGAAACATGTTCCCCACATGTATAGAACATATATGTCCCATATGTCAGAAACAAATATGTCCAATATCTGCCAGAAACATGTCCCCCACATGTGTAACATGAAATTTGAAATTTAAGACATTTTTAGACTTTTTAAGATCCTGCAGATACAGTGCATTTAAAATTTAGTTTGTTACCAACATACTTAATCAGTACTTGATATAGCTGTCTTGAAACATGATTTTTGTACAGTTAAAATAAATTAAAATAAAAAAAATTTAATTCAATTAAAATAATTAAATAAGCTCATTTTACAAGTCCCTATAGAGTTAAACAGTTGGGTTCTACCACAGTGTAATATACTCTGGGTCTGCTGGGGGCACTATTAGCTAAGCATAAATCATTGAATAGAATTAGATTATTAGCATCTCACTTTAAATGAACAAATTAGTTTAAATATTTTTTCCTTTTTAAATGGATAGTTCCCTCAAAAAATGAAAATTGTCATCATTTACTCAACCTTTATCAGTTGAACACAAAAGATGATATTTTGAAGAAAGCTGAAAACCTGTAACTATTGACTTCCATAGTATTTGTTTTTCTTTCTGTAGAAGTCAATAGTTACAGGTAACTGATGTTAAACAGATATATATTTTGCTAATGAATCAAAGAAACACTGCCTTTCGTTGTTTCTTTGCCTATATAATTTTATTTAAAATTTGGGTTGGGTGGGTAATAGTACACCACCTTTTTTTTAGGACTACACCAGTGGGCGGTTCATTCCGCTGTGGTGACCCCTATTTAATAATGGGACTAAGCTGAAAATGAAGGAATGAATAAAAGCTGTTTTACATTTTTTTAAAACAGTTTGAGGTCAAAATTATTAGCCCTATTAAGCAATTTTTTTTCCACTGTCTACAGAACAAACTATCAACATATATATATATAAAAAAAAAAATATATATATATATATACATATATATATATATATTATAATAAAAATATTTTTTTTGTTGATCAAATTAATAGAATATAACATTTTTTATGGGTTTCAGTACTGAAATATTTATCCTTAAAAGTTAAAATTGTTTTATTGTTTTTAAGTGTGTTAAAAAAAGTGAACAGAATGGATTGATAATTAGAATTCTTCAAATATGCACTGTAAGCTATATGTTTTTTTTTGCATTTACTCAAAGACAGACAGATAGATAAATAAATAGATAGATAGATAAATAGATAGATAGATAGATAGATAGATAGATAGATAGATAGATAGATAGATAGATAGATAGATAGATAGATAGATAGATAGATAGATGTGTAAATGTGAAGTGTAAGTGAATATCTATCTATCTATCTATCTATCTATCTATCTATCTATCTGATGTAGGAATTTAAATGAATTTCTAAATTAAGATATTAAACTTGCAGTTTTTCTTCTCAACAGGTAAACTAAACTTTTTTTGTCATACGTTAGATCTTTACTGTCAAGCCTCATATAAAAGTGCTAAATATTGCAAGGACAAGAATCTTAAAAACATGTATCTTTACACAACAGGGCATGGGGTGTTTAAAGAGACCGTCTGAAAATACTTCACGTTCCTTACATTATATGGAATCAATGGTAGAATGTAAGGCAAGTATTTTAAATCTTTTATCTTATTTTAAATTATTTCAAGCTATCCACTTAATCAGTGATAGCAACATGTAAATCCACAACACGAACAATAAGCTTCAAAAACATAAACCTGTAGGTCCAGCTGGTGGCCCGGTATTCACTAGAGAAGGATTGCTGCCGTAAGCGTCTGTTTTACCCTGTTGAGAGATAAAAACATACTCATTCTGTGTTCATCTCACTGTTGGTGGACTTTGTGCAGTATTTTTGCACTCACATGGGTGTTGTTTATTTGGTTTATTTTAGCCAGCACCTCTGGGTTGGGCTCACTGAAATTTGGTATCTCAGAGAAAATCATGCAGAACCTTTAATAGACGCAAGAAGAAATGGTCACTGCTGTCATTTTCCCCCGCATTGAAAAGAGTCAGCTGAGATGACCTACTCTCCGATCTTCTGGAGGTCTCCTGTTCTCCCAATATACAACGTAAGACAGCCTTTGAAGAGAGATGCATATCTGAAAAATATATACACAGGATTATTTTCTTGTGTTATATACATTTACTTTTACCAAATTTGAGCCTTATAATAACGTAATCAGTGTAACATGTATTCAAATGTATTATGGTGTCAATCCTCTCCCTATTATTATTAATGTTATTATTATTATTAATAATACTACTACCGTTTTTAATTTAATAAAGCCACATTATTTTACAGTCTATGGTCAAACCTGAGTAAATGGCGCCATCCAGTGGACAACATTAATCGTACAAGCAAACAGTAGTAGTAAATTTTAATAATAATAATAATAAATAATATTACTTCGGCCTAATTCTTAAGATCACTAAATAGTTAATTAAAGAACAGTGCACTAAAGAGTTATAGATAGAAATTTTAGCTATAAATATGCTGTTTCCATTAACATTCATAGAAAGAAAAAGAAATTAAAGAATGAAAGAAAGACTTTGGCTTTTAAAACCCCCTTTAATACAAAAATGTACAACTACAAAAATAATCATTCACACTAAAAAGACAAAACAAACAAACAAAAAAACAATTACCAATTAGAAATAAATTTCCCACACACTTACACCCCACTTTATTTTGAAATAAAGTATATTATTAGTTTGTGTATGACATGGAAAATCAACAGCAACTCTAAATCTTTAAAACAGCAACTGTAAACTCAAAATAAAGATTTAAAAAGAGACAATTCAAAAACTTAACCAACACTTTTACATTGATGTGTTTTCAATTTTGCTAATTTAATTTACAAATAAAGAAACGATTTGACTATAAGAACTTGTATTATTAATATTGTTACTATCATCCTCATCAGTAATGAACTGTACTTACCCTCGAGTGAGTCGAATGATGTCTCCGGTTTGAATCAGGCTTCCCACCTCGTCCCACACTGATATAGTGATACTTCCGGTCCTGTCAGCTACTTTACAGGAACGCACTTCGTGTCCGTCCTTTGTTTTAGACACACGACCTGAAAATACAAGAATTCTATAATATACTTTATATTCTGAATATTACTGCTTGCATAAAAATAAAAGTGAAGGGACTTTGATTTAAATTATTGAACGATTTGTTCTGAACATGTTGTGAATCAGTTCAACCGATTCCTAGAACAAATCCAACTTTAATGATTCATTCACAAGTAGGCTAATTTAATCTGTTTTATTTCGTTTATCAGCACAGAAATAATGTTCGTATGATATATAAAGTGTCATGATATATAAAGATGAATCTTATTTGTCGACTTAAATGCTGACTTTGAACTGTTTGTGAGCACACGGTCTTTTATTAAAGGTGGAGAAACAGCAAACGTTTCTCAACAAACTTACCAGTTTCCAGGACGATGAAAACCAAATTAATATTTTTTAATCCAGCTTTAAGGTCTTTAATCAAGTACGCATTGTCGTTTGGTGAAGTTGCCATTGTAAAAAGCAAGAAAAGAAAAAAAACACACTAAGAAAATCCAACTTAAGTGCGATCAAACGCTAACTACCTGCCACTTATTGAATGATTGATTGTGTCTCGCATATATATATAATTGATTACAGCGCTACTTTGATTCATTAATCTAAAATTGGCAAATTAGGTGACGCTCCTGTCTTGCAGACTGATTTTTTTGACCGAGTCAAACCTCTATTATCATCTGAAATGCTGTATAAATAGTAGACCAGTTACTCAGTGACTTCAGTTTATTCACGAATGCGTGATTTAAGACGTATTTTTAAAGTGTGGTTGTTAACTTATCAAAATTGAACATCGTCACGAACAGGATTCGAACCTGTGCGGGGAAACCCCATTGGATTTCGAGTCCAACGCCTTAACCTCTCGGCCACCGTGACTGGTTACACATAGCGTTTGAAAAACGTTCTATCTACCTTTACATACATCAGATGTGACATCACAACAAAGCCAGTTTCGTTGTACGTTTGGATTATTTTATGTTAAAAATGTAAAAGCTTGTGTTTACTCACATTTAGGAAGCCTCATAATATGGCTTCATTTCAAACAAACAGACAGATTACAAAATTCAGAAAGTAGAAGCGCGATGTTCGATAGTATAATCAAACAAAATATTCTGAGCGTTTAGTTTTTGAGTTTTCAAGATGGATTTAAGTATTTATTTCGCTAGTTATATGTATTTTTTTGCTGTTTTAATTGATTCAACACGACACCAGGTGGCGCTAGAGCCTAGATAATTGTGCAAACCGTTTTAAAACTAGACCAACTCTTCATTTTGAAAAGCGGTACGGGAGTTTATACAGTTGTTGGCAAAAATTAGTTGATAAGAACAAATTAAGACAGATATTGCAGATGCCAACGAATGTATAAAGTTGATAATTCCTCATTACCACGACATTTCAGGTTTGTCATTGTTTCTGCAGTGCTGGGTAGATTACTTACGACTTGTTGACGGTTAACCTTATCATTCGGTGGATTCAAATTAACGTTACAGTCAGTCACGTAAGTTAATTGTTATTAATTAAGGTAATACTTTGTAGTTTATGTTTTACATTTGGTTCACTTTAAGATTATAACTAATTTGAAAGGATTTAAGGTTATTAAAATAAAGAGGAAGACACCTTCGGTTTCTTACTATCAACGTATAGTGAAATGTATACACATTACATAAGCAATGGTTCCCCAAACTGTTGTTAATTAAGGACTATGTTTTTATGAAAAATTAATGATTAAATAATGCCAAAACTTTATACATAAATCTGAAATATTTTAGGGTATTGTTTGCTCTGTCTGCGTGACCATCAATTAATAACATAGGTAGATGCCAATACCTTGTTAAATTGTTAGGTTAAAGTCTTACAAAAGGTATTTGGAATCCTATATTACATGGACAAACATAAAATGGCTGTGAAATTGATATATTAAAGAACATTTTTATCAAAGTATTATTATTTTTTTTTATAAAAACAAGAGTTTTGGAGTTTCATTTACGTTATCTTAAGTACAATCAATTACTACAAAGCATTGGCGAAATGCTTACCTTCACTTAACTCCTGTCATTTTCAATCTATTCTACTTCTAACAACATTAAAGTTTGTAACTCAAAAAGTTATTTACCTTAAAATCAAAGTCTAGCTCATAGATAAGACATTTTCTGTCACGTTACAATTACTTTTGTCTGATGAAGATGGATTATGAGCAATTCCATGCAAAAAAAAAAAAAAAATCAGTCTTCAGTAAAATAGTGAAACAATTTCTATGTTTTTTTGTGTGAGCAATTATTGTACAGTACTTAAAAAAACGCAAAAAAATTTTCTGTCAATGTTTACAAACATTTATATTTAATTGACCAAAATCACACTAGTGCCAATTTCACATCCATAACAGAGAGCTGTCACATCCATAATGAAGCTTTTTCCTCATAAATGCAAACATGTAAAATAAAACAAAATCAGTATTTTTTGTTCTATATAGAGCTAACTCTTATCCTTTTGATTAGCATTATTGCTTTTGGCATGTGCAGTTTAATTCATGGAATTTCTACAAAATATGTTATAGACGGTAAACTCACTAACTTGTTTGGTCACATCCATAGCGCATATTTATTTTCCTCATTTAAAATATTAAAAATGTTTACAGATAGATTTTTTCTGATCCCATAACTCTGTGGTGAGTTGTTTTGGAAAATATAGGCATATATTACAATATAACGTTAACATTAGGCTTCCTTTGTGAATTTATGTTTTGAATTTTTACTGCAAATGTCACATCCATAACGCTGGAATTGCCCTTATACGAAAAGAAAAAACCAGACAAACTGCTTTGAAAAGGCTACAAACAATTCCAAAGAACAAGACCGACACGAAAATGCATAGTTCAACATTTTTATTTATTTGCATTTTAAGAACAGAACAGAGCGTGCTTCAATAACAACTTGGTAAACAGGTGTCGCAGAGACGTTATGAGGTCTCTGCTGTAACTCAGCCTTTTCTTTGGCATGTATTTGTAAAATATGATATAACCAAGACAAAATATAGCTCTCTTATATATTATGAAGTCTTAAAGGATATGCAAACATAGATTAGTGATTACAAGCGTCAGCGAAAATTAGTTAAAATATGTTATATTTTTAAAGACTCAAAAGAATTAAAACCTCATCCCTCTGATAGAAACATCCACCCAAAAGCAAAGATACACACTTCTGTTTTTTGTTCAGCATGTGACTGAAATAAAATGCTCTAATTACTTGCGGAAAGCAACTATATTCGTAAAACAAACACGAATATTGGTTCCCACTTAAATATATGCTAAACAGTTTTTGTATAATATAATAAGGACCACACTTGTAGAAAAATGATACTCCTTTTACTCATAAAGTACTTCAGACTTGATTCATCAGTGCTCTCCCTACATTATTTATTTATTTATTTAGGCTTTATCTGCTAACAGCACCATTTTAGTTCTGGGTTTGCATTATAATGATACATATATCCATATTAATTCTAAAATGCTGTTAGTCAATTCTCACATTTTCAAGCTTCAGCTAAACAATCCAAACCAACTTCCACTTTTCTTAATGTTTCAGATCTTCACACCTCTCTGGCTTATTTGCGTCCACCAGGGCTGATCGTCTCCTTCATCACTTTCAGAAATATGCCTGTAATCCTGACTGGCCTCACAGTGTCTGTTTCTCAGCCAGCACCATGCCGACAGGAGCTTGAGAAACTGTCTCTGAAAAAGAGGTGTATATCAAACGCAGGAATGCTTTCTGAGTAAAGTCCGAGACATATGCGGAGCTCAGGGAAGACCAGGATCCCCCATGTAAGCTGCATTCCAAATTCAAAGCAAAGCATGTGTGAGCATGGTGTATGCTCAGGACACATACAAGGTAAATCTAAATGTTTATTAGTCACTACAAAACAGAAATTGCATTTAGGACAGCTCACTTCCCAGCTAGCTTTCTCACATCTTTTGGTCTCTATATTTATGGGTTCACAGTATACATAGAGTGACTTGATCAAAACCAAATTGAGTACACATTTCTGATAAACGCAAAGAACATGGCAGTATATTTTTTGCTATCTCAAAAAAACGAGCTGGACCGACATTAGAAATGATCTAGGTTGCGTGAAAGTCAATATCAGTTTCAGCTGTGCACAGGCTGTTCCCGAAGAAATGATTTGTTGGATGAAAAACAGACTATGCTCAAAACACGTCCATTGGATAGATGGAGTGTGCTTGATTTTTTTGGCTGTAAGTTGTTTGTTTTCCCTTGCCAACTTTCTCAGCTGACAGGTAGACACTGGTGAAGGAAAACTGAAGGGGGTTTCTCATAAGCATAAGGCTCAAGAACCATGGGATTTTTAAAGCAATTGTCATATAGTTCATGAATTTTGCCTTGGAGAAGATTGTATTGTAAGTTTGTATTCTATGTGGACATGGTATAGATGTTTGGGGTTTTGGCAGGGATGGCTGGTACTGATAAGGGAGAGAGTGTTTTCTCAGCTTTGGAGGGTATCCTGGGGCTGGAATTTGAGGGTCAGGACTTTAGGATGCTTGTCCTACAGCAACACCCTCGGCTTGGCCTGCAGCTTCTGCAAGAGAGCTGCCTTCAATCTGCACATTTTTCTTTTCCTCCTCCTCATCCTCTCCTTGTAAAGCATTGTGGCAAACCTCTATCTTGGAGGTGTCCTGGGGCAGGGTTGCAGAAAGAGCGTACTCCTCACTTACGTCTTCTGTGATTGACAGCTCAACCTCAGCTGTGCCGTTCAGGATGCCGGGCACCACCTCTTTCTCCATTGCCTCCACAGCTGCCTTTACTTCCTCCTGTCCTGGAGCAAGTTGAGAGTGAACCTCTTTGAAGGACAGGTCTTCAGTTGGGCTCTCAATCGGTGCCAGTTCGATAGAGGCAATGGCACTCTCTGCTTGAGCTGAAGCTTCGCCCTCTACTTCAGCATCTCCACTGCGGTTCTTCTTGATGTTGAAGGTGAGAGGAGAAACCTTGAAGGAAGAGTTCTTGGCACTTGAGTTCTTCTGGTGGTTCGGTGTCAGGCTCTTCTTGATTTTCTCACGCTTCTCCGGGGACACGATCTTGGTGCTGATCTTGTTCATCTTCTTCTCGATGTTCTGCCTGGAGAATGCTTTCTTCAGGCTGTCTACTTTCTTCAGGCTGGAACGCTTGATCTTCTCAGCTCGAGACTTTTCGATTCTGGTTTCACTTTCAAGATTCAGAGCTGCCAAAAAATCCTCGTCATCCTCTTCTAGTGCCTGCTCATCATCCGAAGAGAGGGTGATAATTTGGAGGCCTTCCTCTTGAGAACGATTGGCATCGATGACTGGGGTCTCTTCCTCAACTTCAGGTAACGGTGTTGGTTCCTTCACAAACACACTTGAGGGGATTTCATTTTCCTCCTGTGCAATTATAAAAAAAAATCAAATGAATTATTCATGCAGCATTGTTTTTTTATACCACATACTGTATGAATTCTTTCAGCATGCAGTTCTGCTAAGTTTGGTGTTCTGAATTATTGAATTGCACAAGGCAAATTATTTTAATAGGCAATGCTTTCCCTACTTCTAATGCCTCAGTCAGTTGCTGCATACTAGATTTGTATTTCGTTGTCTAGACAACTGAGGTGTAAGAATGCTGATGATGCAAAAGGCAGTCGTGTTTGTGGAAGATATGTTCAATAGTTTCTACATAACATCATCTTTTACTAATGCATTTCAGAAGGCCTTAAAGCGATAGTTCACTCAAAAAAGGAAATTTACTCACTATTTATGTACTTTCTCCCTTAAGTGGTTTCAAACCTTTATGAGATTTGTTCTTCTGTTACACACAAAATAGATGTATTGAAGAAAGCTGAAAACGTGTAACATTGACTTCCATAGTAGGAAAAACTAATTTTAGGGAAGTCAGTAGTAGGTTTCCAAGATTATTCTTAATATATATATATATATATATATATATATATATATATAGTTCAACAAACCGGATTTGTGCAAGAAGAGGATGAGTAAATGATTTTGGTTGAACTATCCCTTTAATTATGTGAATGCTTTACCATGAAGTCCATAGCTTTGTATGCCAAAAAATGGCATTGCTAAAAACACTGAGCCCTAGGTATGTATTTTTAACATTTATGTATTTACTATGGCCCCCCTCAGTAAAAAATTCATTTTGGACCCCCAAAGCTCAGTGCCCTATTCACATTTATGTTCCCAAGTTCCCACTCACTTATCAAGTTCATGAAATCTAAGTATTCAAATAAATATATAAAACAATATCACTGTCTCTAGTACTCTAAGGCCCAATCCCAATTATATTTTTGAACCCCTTCTCCTTGGCCTTTGAAACAGAGTGTGAAGGAGAAGGGCTTCAAAATTTATCCTTAAGAAATGGGACAGCACTATAGCACCTGCACACGTCATCGTATGTCATAGCGAGCTCGTACTACATATGAGATTGAGGATGGCAACTGCTGTAGTTATTCCAGTTGTGTTATTTTTTTGGTATTTATTTTCAGGAAATCACCAAAAGCATATATCATGTTATCATAACGAAATAATGTGGCAATAAGATCGTAACTATACTGCGCATTTACACCGTGGCCATATTTATAAACACACGAAAACAACATTTACATTATACTATATATACACTGTAAAAAGGTCATTCCCAGCCACTAGACTTTTCTGAAAGGGTATTCGAGTGTCATCGAATGTCAGAATGTTGTGGGACTGCTATACAAGAGTTATTATTAGGGATTATAGATTTTAAGATATAAATTATTACATAGATATAAATTTATTGTTTTTTTATTTTATTTTATATATTTTTTTTTTAAGCATGACGGTAAGACACGAACGTGGTTATGAACGTATTAAAACATATGCTTGTTTGTTATAAATATTCGTAATTATGACAAAAAAATACAAATTAATGCATCTCTTGACTTCCGTGTGCAGTTGTATATGGTGTATTCTGGGAAATTTTCGCATCCTTAGGTTTCTAGTGTGGTCCTGAAAAATCTCTGTTTTGAGGGCTATCTAGCCCTTCCCCTTAGTCTTACGCCTTTAAGATAAAGAGAATTGGCACACCCCTACCTCTTCACATGAATGCGCAAAACAAGGGGTAGAGGTAAGGGGAAGGGCTAAAGGGTAGAATTGGGATTGGGCTTAAATCTTCTCTTAAAGTGATAGTTAACCCAAAAGTGAAAATTACCTCATCATTTTTATTGTAATATATTACAGAAGTCAAAGTTTTCAAAAAAAGAAAGAAACTCAAACAGGTTTTGAAGAATTTGTACATTTTAAAAAAATTATTATTAATTCTTTTTTGTGGGAACCATCCCTTAAAAACCCATGTTCTGGCAATAATAAAATCACTCCAAAATCTCTTCTAAATAAACAAGCTTCATTAAAATGCAGCGGTGTCCAATGCTGCTCCTGTAGGGCCAATGCCTCATTGAGTTTAGAAACTTTGCAGAGTACTTTACATATAGATTTAGGACATCTGGATGGGCTTTTTACATTATTACCTCATGGGTACATATTGGTACCTAAAAAGTACAAAAGTGTTCTTCTTAAAATTTGTAGGTACTAATATATACTTCTGAGGTACCAATATGGACCCTTTAAGTACAAATGTGTAGCTTTTAAAAAGGTACCACCCCAGTGCCAGCTCTTGTACCTTTAGTTCTGAGAGCGCAGAAGAAAAAAATTTGTAGGAAATAATTGAAAAATTCCTTCCTCTGTTAAATATCATTTGGTAAATATTTGACTTCAACTGTATGTAGTGTGGATACATATATAATACATATATATTTTTTTAGAGACACAAGGGGACAGGAACATTTGGTGTAAAAACATTGTGTACCGTCCCCCTTTTCCTTTCTGGCCACAATCATAAAGACCGAAGAATAGCGAGACGATATGGAAGGAAAGCCAGGCATGGCCCTACACAGCTCCTATCAGAGTTTCCACTGAGTTTTGGAGGACAGCCATGGAGCAGAGAAAGAGAGAGAGAGGCAGTTGGAAAGAGAGAGAAAGCAGGGAAGTGTGGTGCGGGGCTTTGATGGAGTAGGATGAGGGTCAGGAAGCATTTGGGTGGAGTGCAGCTTTAGGGATACCTGGACAGAAGTTTGTTTGCCCCCCCCCCCCATCAGAATGTTCCATGGCATGTTAGAAATGCGCAGGAGAGCCTTAGAGCCACTCTCTTAGCGATAAGTCTCTAAATTCTGATATGAATGAGGTCAGGTCTTGCAGGCAACCTCCCAGTTAATCACTTTAACTGTTCTGTTTTCAATATAGAAGCAAATGCAAATGTACACATGAGTGCAAATGCCAGCAAATTTGGGCGTACGTGTTCTCTTATGGGTCATTCACTCAGAACAAATAATATTTAGTGTGTAGATAGGTTCTCTTGGTTCATAGTAAATAATAGCTTTAGTCTTGGCTCACTTTTAGTATTTACACTGTAATTTGTAAGACCAAATTTAAAAATGCCAAACAAATTATATTTGCATGTAAGACATATACAGTACGGCACATACCAAATGTCTGCTGTTGTTTTGATTACTTTTTATAAGCTCTTCACAAGTTTTAAATATTCAGTATGTTTTGTTACAAAAACAAATATACCTTTTGTTGTATTTTTACAGTTCTGTCAAACAAATGTGATCACTAAGAAATCAAGATTTGCTTTAATAGCTTTCCAGGTAATAATTTTAGTTTCTTAAAACAATATTTTGACATTATTAGAACATTCCATTCACGTTATTATACTGTTCTAAACACATTTTTCTATATACGTTACAAGAATATTCCAAAACAATCAATAACGTTACATGCTAACATTTACACAACTTTTAGGGAACATAAATTTTAGACTAGTCTTAAAAAAAATCACTATTTTTGGGTAAGTTACTTAAAGTAATAGATTACAAATGACTGATTACTACTGAAAAATTGTAATCTGATTACATTACTAATTACCTCATGAAAAAAGTAATTAGATTACTAATTACTTTACTTTGAAGTTACTTTTAAAATGTATAAAATATATAAAAAAAATACAAAATAAACTGCAGCTCTTTCAGTAATTTAATATGCACTGAAAAACATTACAATGGGTTGATCACAGCAGCTTGACATATTTAAAATACTTAAAGAGTTCACCCAAAACATTATTCCCTTTTTTCAATCTAGTTTTTTTTACACAAAAGAAGACATTTAGAAGAAAACTGGATACCTGTAACCACTGACATTCATAGTATAAAAAAGCACTGCAGTGTTTGGGTGTTCTGTGTTTGTCTGAGGTAATTAGTATACCAAAATGTGTATATTCCAAAGTATGAAGCTGATCGGTCAGTTCTTGTCACGTGACTCATGGTTTTCAACTAGGTGCTCCTGGGAAATGTATTTTAAAATATATATGCGCACACAAAAGATGTGATATGTGAACGGCCCCATAAGCATCTATGCTTCTCTTCACATTCAGAAGGTACTTTCACTCCTGATCCTGAACAAAAATTAAATGTAGCCTCTTTTGACTGAGTTGGGTCATCGTGTTTTTGTTGGGTGATGGTGTTCTTCTTGGTGATGAGTATTGTCGTGGAATGCTTTCTGTTTTAGTGCTAGAACAAGTTGCTGGTCGAGTTGAAAGCAGTCGAAAGTTCTTTAGAGACTGGACAGACTGCATCTCACAGCAATAGTTTTATTTTTATTCTCAATGAAATCAAAGTAATGTCTGTATTTCCACTTGAAGAAGCAATTACTTTTTACTTTTACCATTTCAGCTTGCATTCTCCAGCAATGTAAAAGTGCATGCTTTTAACTGATGTAGCAGAAAACGTGATTTAAAAGAAGCATTTTTTTCTTCTAAAAACTATATTTGTAACATAAGTAACGCAATTACATTGACTTTAGTTACTGTAATCAGATTACACAAATTTAAAATGTAATTCGTTCTTTAAATTTAATTAGAGTACAGTTACTGTGGAACGCGTTACACCCAACTCTGATAGTCACCAATTTATTTATCAAGTCTGGTCATAACTTTTTATATATATTTACTTCATTTCATTCACTGAGTTTTTTTTTATTCAAATCCAAGAGCGTGACTGATTATTCTTTGGCTAAATGTCACCTGGTCGAACTAGTTTGTAAGAGTCTTAACATGTTGGCTGTGCAAATGGCTCCCGAACTAAATGTATTATTAGCTTTTTGGTGCAGACCAAATAAACCACAAGCAATTGCACCAGAGTCTCCTTAAACCAAATATGCCAAATGGGAACACACCCTTAGTTTTTTTAAGTGTTATTTTAAATAATCAGCAAGCATACTACTTTTCTTTACATACTCGGCGGTTGCATATTTCTTAATAGAAACTGCATTACAAGTTGGGACTGTTTTAAAAGTTCATTTAAGTCTCATTTTATTCCGCAAACTTCCAAATCACAAAACAGAATTGAGTTATCATATCCTGTAAAGGATCTAGGCTGCCCTCAGAAATAAAACAGATGATGGAATTGTAATAGACAGAATACTACGCAGACAATGAGTTTGAACATGCTTTGATGACTTCAAGGGCTTTAATGTTCACATCTGCTCTTATAACATGATAGAAAGTTGTTCCTCTCTGAAGCTCCTGTTGTAATTCTTGGTGTGCAAGGGAATGCCAGTTTGGCCTGTCAAAGCTTTGACCTAACAGAAGAAAACTATAACAAAAAAGGATACATAATGACTGACGCCGATCCCCATGGATATATACGCCATGCACTAAATCAGGGGTGAATACCGTATTTGGGATTTATTAGATCTGTCCACCCACAAAAGAGCTTTACTTTGGAAGTCAGATATGGATCAAAGGTATTGGTATGATATTGCTGGCACGCTTTGGGAATGAATCTGGCTTACTCCCTGCAAACTTTAACACAGCAGTTTCCATGTTCCATCAGTCTCTGATTAGAGTTGCCACGACGATTATTAAACTTGGATACTTGCTGTAGAAAACAGTGAGATGTAACATTGCCAATGATCTTTTATTTGCATTTAAGGATCATGAATACAAATTGCCACATGTAGGTTTTGCATTGTTGCTCTCCAGTTGCTTTGTTGTAGTATTAGCCTTTTTGTTATTGTTGTGCTGGGGTTGTATTTAGTGAGCTGTATCTAGGTTTAGGGTAGTATGTGTTTAAGTTAAGCATCAAGAATTAGGTGATAAAATGGCAAATGTTTTGGAAATCATATGGAAAAGATGAACTGCAAAAGAAATTAGCTATTTATTTTAAGAATGTTTAAAGGAGAAGCAAAATATCAGCTGAACAAAATCAGCTTTATAAAAAGAACCGCTATATACACAGTCTTGTGTAACAGTGTTAATGTTTGTGATGTTTGGCATGACAAATATGCTTTTCAGTTCTAACAGATTATGATTTAGACAATAATAAAAGCAGTTCAATTATAGCACTGACTTGAAATTGTAACCATAGCACACATAAATAAATACAAGTTCTTCTCCTAGGTTTTATAATAATAATTTTTGTGAACCTGTTACATAAACTGGGAGCTTTTATTTAGATTAACAACTTGAAAACATTATATTTATTACACAGAAGCAAAAGGCTTTTTATTAATTAAAATTGTTGCATTGTGACTTTATGTAAATGATACAAGTGTTCTGTGTAATTTAAGTTAACAAAAATATGCTTAAACAAAACATTGTCATACAAAATCTGAAGATAAGCTTAGCGTTGGGTACAGAAACCCTGTGCCATATTGGTACCTATGTAACCAGTATGCACCGGACCAAATAAGCATACGAATTTCGGTGCCTAATTTCGCAGGTGCTGTGACAAGGACGTAAGTATAGAGGAGCACATCAAAGGCACACATAGGTACACGTTGTGTCACACCATCTGTAAACATTTAATTCTAAACAACTTTGAGGGATACAAACACCTTCGCCGATGTTGTCAGAAGGTAGAAGGCAACACAGTCGGTACGGTGCATCCGGTGAGTGACTTCGATTCATTAATGCGCACGATTGCATTAAGCAAATTTGCTTAAACTAAGCATTCTAAAGTATGGCTATGTTTTACAAGGATTCTGAATCAGCAACGTGCAACAGATGCTTTGCAATGGTTGCGTGTAAGGGGGGAACACGTCAGGGTTGCGTGTAAGGGGTAAACACACTTAATATGTGAATGGAGTATGCTGTCGCCAAATGCAGTGAAAAGACCTACATAACGCGGTAATAGTTTGATTTAGGTGTTTACATATCTGTGTTGCACTTATATAATGTGACTAAAAATGAATTATTTTCAAATTGGAATTATTTGATTTCTGTTTAGTTCTATTATGACTTTAGTCAGACTAAGGTCATCAAAAATCGCTGTTTATATGGTATTGTCTTAATCATATTAAAATATTGGTATTGGTGTCCATGTAAATGTACTCCGTGATGATTCAAGCCCAAACCCAAAAGAGTTCAGTGATTTTTGATGACAGCCTTTCCACTGGTTAGTAAGCTAATGTCATGTTCATTTCATAATCTTGCATTCATGCTAACAAATGATCAAAAAAATATCAATGCAATTTAAATATATAAAATATAAAATGATGTATACTTTAATTATATTGTTCAATTAAAATGATTCAACAATTTTTTTGCCATTTCTGTGTGGAGTTTGCATGCTCTCCTCGTGTTGGCGTGGGTTTCCTCCAGACCAAAGTCCAATTCGTCCAAAACAAAGTTTTAATTCGCGCCACGCATATCGCGCCATTTGCGCATATCGCGCCACAGGATGTCTATTCGTGCCTTTGCATTGACTTCACATGTAAATAACTCGCGCTTGACGCTTCTTCCACGTCTAGTGTGAACGCAGCAAAAAAAAAAGCTGGCTTTCATACAATCTATTTGTGTTGGTACAACATATAGGAATTAAGTTAACATATTAGTTTTTGACAATTTAAGTGGATTGAACATAAAACAATTAAGTTGTTCCCAAAAAAACCTCAAGAATTGTTGTTTCAGCTCATATAAAAGAAGCACTTCGAACAAACAACAAACATCTTTTTTTTTGTGTGTATCTGAACATTCTTACATTGATATAAAATAAATACAGTGAGAGTGAAATTGTCATGGTTGACTTTTATGAAAATGCTGTCACAAAGTAAACATGTTTTATTATAACATATAAATTAATAATTTTTTTAAAGAACATTTTTGTAGGGTTATTTTTGCTAATCTGCTGATTTTTAACTCAAAATAATTATTTTTGCAGTTTGTTCAAGCTACTTATTTAAAATCAGCTGAAACAAAACAATTCTGTAGATTTTTTTATGGGAAGAAACTTAATTGTTATGTTCAATCTACTTAAATTAGTTCCGCTAACTTAATAGATTTGTGTTGGAAAAACATGAATGAATAGTGTGCAACCCTGCATTTTTTAGTGTATAGTACAATTTACTGGAAACTCCAAGAAGTTGGTGCTGTTTGTTGAGTTTGTGCATTGTTTGGATGTCCCTGACATTTGCTCTTAGCTTACTTTTGTTTGCATTTGCATGTTTTCAAGTGCTTTCCTTAAGACACTAGGTTCAATTCATAGCTCGAATAGCTCATTTTGAAAAGCTAGAGGGAAAAGTTGCAGAGCCACTTGACTAGCCTGTGGGGCAAGAAGACTATCTATCAACACTCATTAAATCAATCTTAAGTTTTAACTATAGCAATGCCAGTAACTCACAAATCCCAAGTAAAGGGACAGGAAATGTGGAAATGTGTGTGTGACAACAACTTGCATAATTGCGTTGTTTTAAGTAAACCGTTTCTCTCGACTTGACCAAGTTAACCAGGTTGAGGCTTGCCCCCGGAAGCAGTGTATTTTAAATCACTTTAGATGAACCGCTCATGCTAATGGCAAAAACAGAATGTAACATACGCCCTTGGAATAATGCATTAGATACAATGAAGCAGATACAAACAGGTTAAAGAATGCCTCTTCAGGCCTCCAGAGACACAAGTTCCTGTCGTTTACTCAGTGGGGAAGCAAACGTTCATTCCATGCATTTCTCCCTTTTAGGTCTGAGATCTGGAAGTGACTAGTAAATGACTACAACCTTTAAATTTTGGACTGTTTTTGTCACTGGAGAGAATGATTACCTCATGCTGAGCAGCATGCCAAGCAATATTCTAGCTTTGATTCATTTGCGTACAAAACCGGTCTCTCGTGCCTCAGGCGATGAAGGAGCTCATGATAGCCGAGTTGATATATGTTTTCTAATATATTCACAAGACCTTACAAGGGGTAGATGCAGGTTTTGTGTTCAAAATTTCAAGGTTAATAAAGGAATGAATTTTTTATAGAGAGTGTTTTAGTAAGTATTCTGAGTCATTGAATGCATACAATGCTTGCTTTGTACCAGCTCTCTTTGTAAAGGAGAAGAATAGACTGGCTTTTTTGATGTTTATTTGACCAGATGCAGCCCTAATAGACACATAAAAGCATGCATTACTTTTAGTCTTTTAAAGTTTCTCATAGGGCTGTTCGATTATGGGGGAAAAAATAATCACAATTACTTTGGTCATAATTGTAATCATGATTTTTCAAAACGAGATACAGCTGAAGTCAAATTATTGGCCCTCCTGTGAATTTTTTTTTTTATAAATATTTCCTAAATGATGTTAAACAGAGCAAGGATTTTTTGTAGTATTGGGGGAATTTTGTAGTATTGTGGCCTAAAGTAGTCAACATTTGAAATGGATAAAAAAGGTTTTAAAAATCAGCAAGACAAGAATAGTTAAAGGACAATTTTGATGAAAGTATTTGATCCACTTCAAATATAAACTACTGCATATATAAAATAATAAGTGATCATGCTAAATTGACACTTTATGTTTAATCTTGCAGATAGATGTGTAAAACCTAGTGGTCCATGTTATTAGTGAAATATAAAGATATAAAACTACATTAGATTCATGTCATTTACAGTGTACTATGTCATCAAATGATTCTTGTTCTAAATATGCTATGAAGTTATTTTGGTATGCAAACTGTTGCTACAGAATGACATTTTAATGGGTCTCCTCTGTTCAGAATGGTAAAAACAAAGTTGAATAAAATTAAACAGGTCACAATCTAATGTACAGAAAAGCTGTATGTCACTTTTATAGTTTGGATGCTTGAAAACCTTTTTAGTCTTTAACGCAAATCCCAGCTGATTTACACATTCAGGCACCTCTCTGTACCAGACTCCCCTCTATGGCTGTCAGTGAGAGCATTATCAGAGACACTTTCCAGTTGCTTTCACTATACTCACTTCATATTCTAAACACACTTGACATGTACGTCAACCTTAAGGCTTACTTATGAAGGATTGGGGGTAAATATTTGCTCACAGGTGGGTGTGGAGAGTAGAGAGAGAGAGATGTAAGTTACTGTGTTTGGAGGTTACAGAGGGTGGGGGGCATTTTTAAGCTCCATGTTATGTTTTTTTTAATCTTCAGTCATCCAGACCTTATGATTCCCTGAAAACCTTAATGCTTGCATTCCCTTTTCCTGACGCCCATTAACATTACATCTGACAGGAAGGAGCTGTTTAACCTCATAAACTGTCCTGCACTGTATGCTGGTCTGTGAAAAAAGCACAAAAAGCAGGCTTGGTCTCCTCAAAAATAGTCGAAAGGGTCTTTGCTACACACTGGAAGCGAGAAAGAAAAAAAGGCTAATGTTTGTTTGGAGTGTCGAATAGTAACCAACTAGTGTGTACACATTGACACATACAAGTTCATATTTGGATATATCATATGTAAAAATTGTGCAAACAATGCATGTTTAAGTATATTGTTTCAACCATTAGCATTACAACAACCTAGGCTTATTGTGGATATGTACCTAGGTCTACATTTCTGGCGACAGAGATACGTCTGCTTGCAGTTGTTTTTGCAAATCCGCCACAGGCCACTTTGTATGCTTTTTGATGATCTCAAATTTCTCTTGTGCATCATCTTCTCACGTAAATCCACCAGAGGGGGCAATATACAACTCAGCCGACCAGAACAGCTTGCTGTCGAATGTCTGACTGACCGACTGACCCACCCACTCCTTTTCTAAGCCCAACCGATAGTGTTTTCAAAAGCAATCTAGAAAAAGAAAAGCCATCACGGTTGCGTTATTTCACCACGTTTTTAGCCTGTTGTTTATTTATTTTTTTTTATTTATTTTATTTTTTGCTTTTATTTTACCTGGTTTCTGGAACCGTTTTTTACCAGACTCAAACCCCATTGTTGCAGTCAACTCCGCTCCGCGTCCCAAGTCCGCCAACGTACACGGCGAACCACTGGGCAAACTGGTAACACCAGAAAAGCCGTCCACATGGAGATAAGTGGTCACCTGGTATCACTAAAAGGAACATCATACCGGCCCATAGCGATATACGTCTGACTGCATAATTCACACTCTCCAGAAATGTAGACATGGATACCTATCCACAAAGAGACGGTGTTGCATTACAAATATGTAAAATAAGTTTGAATATATTAACTGTAATTTTATATGTATATTAATGGCCATATATCAGATTTCTGTATGGGTTAGTTTTGCTGTATAATGTAGTTTTTTTTAAAGTACTGAGACTATTTTAAGTAGCATATCAAAATGTCTTAGGCCCTATTTTGTCAGGTCTTGATGCCCAATTCTGATTTGTTGTCTATATCTGATTTTTTTTGCCTGTTCGTTTACACGTTTTTTAAAATTGTGACCCATATCCAATTCATGTGTTTACACTTGCCACACAATTTATGACGTTGCGCATACGTAAGGCGGGTACTAGCATCTGTGCCACACTAGCCACGAAGGAAGAATTGTCTTGCTTTTAGCTCTGCCAAATATGAACCCAACTTTAAAATGATTTTGAGGTGTAAGAGGAGGGAAAGGGCCGTCATCACAGCTTACGCCTATGGTTTATATATGGTGTCCTCCACCATTCGGAGGAATTTGTGGTCCTACGTCATTAAACCATGGAGAAGTTTCACATTGTCGCAAGTTTAATGCATACAAAACGAAATGCCAATCAACAAATCAATAAATCCGATCTGCCTGTTTACATGATAGTCGCATTGTCACATATGTTTATTTCCACATATGAAAGAGGCCTGAAACTGATCTCTGAATATCTGAATGCATGCATTTTTTTTTCATGTTTTAGAACTGTCTTAGAATAGACCCGATTTGTGTCACATACGAGCAAAAAATCTGAATTGGGTCACATTTTAACTGGCAGTGCAAACAGGGCCATATTGTAGTACATATGTCACTTATGTTACACAAACAGCCTTGCAACTGAACAAGTTGAGGCAATAATCGAGCATGCTTTACAATACTTTTTTATTTAAGATTTATTGTCAGTTAAAGCGGTAGAGCAGGTGCAGTATGTTACCTTTATCTTTTTTACATGTTAACAGCAGACTACAAAGTAAAATAAAACAATGCAGCATACTAAAAAGAGCTCTTTCTGTAGATACTTTTGTTATACCTCGTCAGATCCAGTTACTAACTAATCTGCAATTTTCCTGATGTCTGAAACTGGAGCATGTAGAAAAAAAGTCTCATTCCATTAAAATGATACACAAGGATTATTTGTACGGCAAGCTTATAACTTGTTTAAGTCTTTTTTTAAGGGAACCTTCCCCATACATTAGTAGACTTATTAGAAAAAAGGTGAATACTTTAAAGTTATAGTTCACCCAAAATAATAATAAAAAAAATTGTACTATTTACTCATACTGAAATGATTTGAAGTTTTTATGAATTTCTTTCTTCTTTTGAACAAAAAACATGTCCTGCATTTCCTCTTTAAAATGAACGCTACGTGGTGGTATGACGCCGTACCTTTTTGCCATTACCAGCTGACTGCTTACCTCTGTGTGGACGACTTTACCGCTGTTACCAGTTTGTCCAGTTAGCTAGCCATGTACGTTGGCGGACTTGAGACGGACTTGCTGACCACGACAAAAAAATAAAATAAACAAGTAAATAACAGGGTGAGAATGTGGTAAAATCTGAAAATGTGGTAAAAGTTAGACGAGGGCTTTTCTTTTCCTGTATTGTTTTTGAAAACTGCTGATTGGGTTTAGGAAAGTGAGTGGGCGGGTTAAGCTGTGCTTTTGAAAGCTCTATTCAGTTGACAGTCAGTCGCCAGGGGCTTCTTGTGGATTTACACAAAACCAACAGGCACAAATGGCACTGGATCTGAAAAAGCATACACAGCGCCCTCTGGTGGATTTGCAAAAACAAATCTGCAAAAAAAACACGTAGCTTCTGGGATGTATTTGGCGCTCTCCAGAAATGTATGTAGGGGTTTTGTTTTCAGAATGAGCCTGAGCCTTTTTTACATGACATCCATATAGGAACAAAAAATACTATGGAGGTCAAAAGTGCTTTTTTCTAACTTTCTTCAGGATATGTGAAGATAACAGAAGAAAGAAAATCAGTTTTCATGAAGGTTGAGTAAATCATGACAGAATTTTCATTTTTGGGTGAAGTATCCCTTTAACGGTTACTTGTACTGTAGCTAAAATCAATGACGTGTGTCTGCGCGTGTCTTTTCGTGTGTAAGAAGTCAGGTGGAACAAAACACATGGAGCAGGACAGGGTGGGAAAGCTAAGCGGAAGAGGGCTTCCCTTTCTAAAAAAAAAAAAAAAAACAACTCTTAAAAAAACAAACACTTTAGCAACAATGGCCACATTTACATGTACACCAACTGCCTGATTATTTCCACTGATCACAGTAAGTAATTACACGGATTAGGATGTTTACATGACAGAAGCAAACCTCTGTAAACTTGTTAACATGCTTCTCACCATTGCAACAATAATTTGTTTTGTCATTTCTACAGTAGAGTGACCTGTTTTGTTACTTTGTTCATTGCCAGAATTATGGCAGAATCATTATTCCTGTATAATGAGATTTACTTCACGTTTTGCTGTAGAGTATTCAGTTTTCATTAGGTTCAGCTTGATCCCGCTGCCTTAAGGGGGACCTATTATGCAAAATTGACTTTTTTGCATGATGTTTGAACACCGAGGTGTCCACAATGTGTGTAAACAACCAGCCCATAATGGTAAAAAGCTACTCACTTATATTTAAATCATTAAAGTCGTAATCATTTGTCATTTAAAGGATTAGTTCAACCAAAAATCTAAATTCTTTTATTATCTCATTTTGTTGTTGTTTATCTTCAGAACACAAGATAATTTAGATGAAATCCTAGAGCTCTTATCCTCCATAGACAGCAACAGTCATGAGACTTTCAAAGTCCATAAAAGTAACCAAAAATGTTGTTAAAACATTCTATGTGACTTAAGTAGTTCAACTGTAATCATAAAAGGCACTAAAAACACTTTTGTGCACCAAAAGAAATACTGTAAAAATGACTTTTTCACCAGTGTCTTCCACATCTGATCAGGGTGTGCATTTACTATGGACAAAAAGATCCATTCGTGTTGCGATGCTGACTAACGGCAGAATGTTGCCCATAATAATGGACCAAGATCTATGATGTATGATGAGGTATGATGTCTACACTCAAAAAATATATTTGTGATGCTTGTTTAAACTACATATTTAAAGTAAGAGCAAACAACACAATTCTTGAGATTTTTTTGGGACAACTTAATTTTCTTTGTTTAACTTAAATTTCTTAAGTTAACTAAATAAATTTGTGTTGGGACAACATGAATGAATTGCGTGGAAGCCTGTATTTTTTCAGTGTATGGAGGATAAGAGAGCTCTCGGATTTCATTTCAAATGTAAACATTTTAAAATGTCTCTAGGAACTGGAATGACATCAGGGGGAGTAATTAGTAATTATAACCGAATAAAAGTGCTTGAGTGAACTATTTAACTCATGGGTCATGGCTAAGCCCTTATGGAATCTGCGCACAGAGGAATCTGTAGATTTTTTTTAAATTTTAAAATAAATTTTTTTTTCAGCCCACCATTGAGTCTATTTTTTATACTCATGTAAATATGTTTATACTAATTTCAGTAATATTATTAACTAAAATGCAAATATTTTTATATGATTTATTTTGAATGCAGTTTGTGTTTTAGTAGATATATAACATGAGACTTGCTTTGTTTACTTAACTAGATCTAATTGGATTTGCATTTTATGTTTTACGTTTTTAGTTACTATTCACCTAAAATTATTCTACATACATTTGCAGATAAAAAAAACTTATTTGTTTGTTTATTTATTTATTTTAGTTTTTTTTTTCTTCTTCTTACAAAATTTTGTGCAGAAATAGCAAAAAAAGATTATTTATTTTCAAAATAAGTTTATAAAAAATAAATATTTTCTGTCTTTTAGTAAATGTTACATGAGAGACATTGTTTTGTTTACCAAACAAGTGTATCCAATTGGATTTGCATTGTAAACCTTAAAATAAAGTTTAATTACGATTCGCCTAAAACCATTCTGCATAAATCTGCAAATTTAAAATATTTATGTATTTTTATTTTATTTTATTTAGTTTTCTTCTTCTTACAAAATGTTGTGCAAATATTTCTTTTAGAACTTATTTTGAAAATAAATGATACATTTTTTGCTGTCTTTTAGTAAATATATTATGAGAGACTTGTTTTGTTTACCAAACAAGTGCATCTAATTGGATTTGCATTGTAAACCTTAAAAGTTAAAGTTTTTATTTTATTTTTTCATGTTTTATGTTTTTAGTTTTGCCCAATATCAATATCAGTTTGTTTTAAAATTTGTTGTTAAATCCACGTCTTATTAAATAGCTCTCTACAATAGTTAATTCTCTAACATATAAAAATAATTGATCTGTGTCCATTATTTCCTAAATTTATTTCTGTTTAAACAGTCGCAGTAATACGTGGAATAATGTGCAGTCAGTGACAGCGAGTCGTTATTGCAAAATAAACTGCAACAGGGTGATCAGGACCCTGCAGTGATTTATTACTTAACCTCCCTTCTGAAAGAAGAAGTTGATGTAAATCGGTGTGAAAGGGCAAGCTTTTATTGCAACTTGCTTTGTAATTGATGTGCAGTCTGCCTACTGTTCCAGGCCGGTTTTCCCAGTGTGTGTGTGTCCACACGAGTTCCCATGGCATTGTGAGTGTGCATGGTTTTTCCCTCTGTGCTGGCATTGCTCCCTGTCACGGGACACACACAATAACAGCTTTTGTCCCTTCAGTGTGTGTGACTGTGTATTTTGATAGCACCAAAGAGCCAGGGTTCTGTCAGCATTCATAACTGTAGTGCAAAAGGATGTCTGTTTTTGTAGATAATGACAGTGTATGTCCAGCTCAGGAAGGACCAGCGTTAAACCTTCAGACATACTATCCTAATCAGAATATACTGTATCACATCCTACATCATCTTTATAGGTCCCATTAAAATTAAAATGAAGTTTTTTAGATGTTAGTATCAGTATTGTTAGTTTTTAGGATATCTATATTAGCTAGTGTGCTCCAAAACAGTGTAAAAATTGGTGTTTAGCAGATATAAAACTGATATAAACACGTAAAGCTTGTAGTATGTCACCTTGGCCTATATGGAGCAGCAAATTCTTTCACATCACCTCAAACTACAGTGGCTCATCAAATTATAACCAATCAAATGCTTTCTAGTATCTGACATGCCCCGTCCTCTTCAAGACGCTTCACATTTGCTTTTCATTTGATGCACTTAAGCTCAATTGCTCTCACTGGCAGAGCGGTGATAAAAGCAAAATGCTATTGGCTGTTTTTTTTTTTAAAAAAGGGAAGAGCTACACTGTCCCAACCTCTCTTTCTGTTTCGGTTGATATTACGTCAAACATCGCATTCAAAGAACTTCATGAGACCTTTAAAGGTTCACCAAACAACAGAAAATTCTGTCAGCATTTGCTCGCCTTTCATTTGTTCCAAACCGTTTTGAATTTTTTTTCTTCTGTTGAACACAAGAGAACATATTTGGAAGAAACCTGCATTTATCTGATGCAGTGTTTACTACAGGTTTTAAATATACTTGCGATGGTAGCCAGATTGGAACACATCCTTTACTCATGACACATAAATAATTAACTACATGTGACAAGTTCAGGTTTCTTTTTTGGCATGATATTTAGTACAGTATTGCCAAAGCATTTTAGGTATGTATAAAATATGATATATATTAACATCATCAAATAAATAACGTATACAGCAAATGAGAAACAAATTACAGGAAAAATGAATAAAAACAGACAATATCTCTAAAATGTATATTTATTAATAATTAATAATTAGAATAAAAAGTGTAGATTAAAAAGAGTAAAGTAAAGAAAAAATAGAAAAAAGAAACTCATAAAGGTTTGTAAGATGGTGAGTAACTAGTAAATAAATGTTCATTTTTGGGGAACTATCCCTTTATTCTTTTAGTGTGCTCAGTAGCATATGCCTGTACTCAATTTTGATTTGATTGTCAAATATGGATTTACATGATTTGCTTGCATTTCATTTGATTTTATTGTGGCTGTTGAAAAAAGGGAGTGTGCACCTGCAGGCAGTACTGTATATTAGACAGCTGTCAGATAAGGACAAATAGGTTACATATTTTGATGTACAATGAATGCTACACTAAGAATTGGTTCACAAAATGTCTGTTTTCATATATTTAACACAAGTAATACCCTTTTATTAAATGCAATAGTTGAGTCTGAAATTGTAAAAATGCTTTTATTTTATTTTATTTATTTAGTTTTATTACTTTATTTTAGTATTTTTCATGGATTAGAAACACCCAGTGTGATCACACTACCTGACTGGCCAAAAAGGGATTCCTGTATGTTCCATTAATGCATTCAAAATAGGTTTTAATTTGTACCAGTTAGATTTTTTTTACTGAAATCAACCCCCCCCCCCCCCCCCCCCACAAATAATTGAAGTCCAAATCTAAATTGTATAGAGGACTTGTAAATTGGATCAGGAACTGCGTATCAGTACCCAGCCCTAGAAACTGTAATGGTCCCATGTGCAAAAGCATTTTCAGTCCCTTTCATGTAACATTTCACATAAGCATCCAGTATTTAACCCTGTACAGTGAAATGAACTTCGAGGCCACATTTCCATAAGGGATATTTGCTCAGATGTTCTAATGTTCTGTTATATTCAACGTGTCAATAAATCAATGTATATTTACAGTCATAATATCTGTCTGTCCTCACCAAAAATCTATGCTAGACTTTATCAGTAAGGCCAGATATACAGTAAAGTGAATTCTGTAACAGTTGTTAGTGACGGCAACATTCACACATTCCATATTTAGAAAACAGATCATTCGTTTTATCTACTAACCGCTTGATGTTTGTTTGGAGTTGGTAAGTTTTTTTGGAGTTGGTTAATTAGTTTGTTTATACTGTTTCATGTATTTGTTTGCATTGTATTTTAGTTTTTAACATCTATTTTGCACATTTGTAGCATTAAAAAAAAGACTGTTGAAAGTTGAAGAGTTGAGCTTTACCATGTTTTTTAATCCATTGATCTGGTCTCCCGATCTGGTGGGAACACTTTTAGCTTAGCTTAGCATAGATTATTGAACCAGATTAGACCATTAGCATCTCGCTCAAATGACCAAACAGTTTTGAAAATTCCTAAATTCCTATTAAAAGCTCGACTTCTGTTGTTACATTGTCTACCAAGAGAAATGAAATATTGCTATTTTCTAAGCTGATATGGCTATAGGAACTAGGGCTGCATGATATTGGGAAAATATGACATTTCAATGTTTTGTTTTTCTGCAATATAATGTGATATAAATTACTTTAATAGCTCTATTTGGAATTAATTAAATTTTGTGTGATTGGGATTGAATCATTTACATAAAATGTTTTACTATTTTCAAGCATTGCTTCAAGCAACTATTTTCAAGCATTGATGAATATGGATCAAAGATACAAGTGAAAAAAAGGGCTTTACTATTTTCTCAGGAGTCTCAGGAATAGTTTTCAGCTACAGAAATTAAATAGTAAAATGTAAAACAGCACTAAATTATCTTTATCTTATTAATAATTGTATAAATTTAACCTTTACTAAAGTTACAAACTCTAATATTTCTAGTGCCTGAATGCTTTAAACTTACCTGATATGCTCACACAAACACAGGACTTAAAAACACATGCAAGTGATACTTTTTTTACTCTGTCATGGTTACACTTTGCAATTGTGATTCCTGGAAAACTATAATATCAACTCAACATTGCAGATCCTGCGATGTCACCATTGTATATGCGGACATTGTGAAATAGATTATGAAATGATATATTGTGCAGCCCTAATAAGAACTATACTCTCATTCTCACAACTTTGCTGCCATACCATGGCTGCAGCAGGGGCAAATATATTACAACTTCCGTGTATTCCAGTTCACATAGATACACTTCAGGATCTGCACCAAAGTAAAAATGTTCTGAATTGTCTCTCACAGATGTCTCCAGTTGGTTATGTTGGATATATTGATAAAAGTCAGCCAATTGTCAGGCTCAGGCTCAAATGTTTTTATCTAGTGACTTATTATAAACCTCTACATCTTGTAACATGTAAATGTGTCTGATTTAGCCTGTGTTGTAGATTAAAAACAAACGTCAAACCATGTTTACTACAGATTTTACCCGTAAATAGAAAAAACGCTATTATAAAACCCTTTAGTGAAATCATGTGAGAAATGATGCTGAATTATTCTTCTGAGTTACGATTTCTTTCCTGCATAACTATATTGCAATGAAGCCCTTTTCTTATTTGGTCTCAATTATATGTTTTACCCACTGTACACTAGTGGGAACTGCAAAAGTAAGCTTGGTTTGAATAGAGATAATGTCTTTTTGATGGACAATGGAAAACAAACACTCTTGTCTCCCTTCTCTCTGCCTACAGGCTTTCTTGCACTCACACTTTTCACCCCCTTCTCTCTCCCTCTCTCTTTCTCTGGAGAGGCACAGATAGCCTTATTAGGTGATAGTGAAGGGCTAGTTGTAAAAATATATTCCATCTTGTGCTTTCCTATTCCAGATCTGGCTCCCAGTATGAAGAAAATCGAAGCATTGTGCACTGATAGTAATGAAAACTTGGATATGTTTGCAACAATAACTCAACCCATATGTTAAGTTTTGAGAAACACAGGGAGAATTAGTTAAATGTGTTCATTGAGAGGTTGCATCATGCTCACGAATTGCAAATGGAATGATGTTTGGCTTAATCCAGGAAGTCTCATTATAAGCTAACAAGCTCTGTACTTCTTTTCTCTTTTATGGTGACCAGCGTCTTGCTTCATATATCATGGCATTCTAATCAATTGCAGTTACTGGCCTATTTATATCATTTTGAAAGTGGGAGAGACTCACTCCACTTCTGGAATGTGAGAGTTTGAGCCAGAGTTTCTGCTTATGCAAGAACAGCGTTCTCTCTCACTCTCTCCCGCCTGTAGTCTGCCTGGGGGGAGCCAAACACCCCAATCTGAAAGCAGCAAAGGAAGATAAAAGTGGAAAACGCAGGCAGAGAGGGTGTGGTGAACACCTGAATGTAGCTATGGAGATGAGAAAATAAAACTGAGAATGTCAAAAGACAAAGAAACCTTTTGTGGACTTAGGAAACCATAACATTTTCTGGCCCCAATTCTTTGTCAATGTATTTTAGTAGTTGACTCTTGATTGGGGAGAGAAGACTTTAAAAGGATTCTCCTTGCTAAAGTCGTGTCTGTTTAATGATCTGAGGATTGTTGCAGTCTGCTCAGATCCTATTGTTCCCAAGAAATAATCCAGACAACCCCAGGGGACAGCGGAAGGGAGTTTTATGAAGAAGGAAGATTAAATAAACCAAAGATTATGTGAGAATGTTTTGTCAGGGTCAGGCATGTCTGATGGAAATGTAAACCCACATGAAAATACTATATTGTAAATGGTGTAGTGTTTTGTTGAGCCTTACAATTGTAGAATACTTGAATTAATCTGTGGTGATGATTCTATAATTGCAATCATAACTAAATAACCATACTAATGTTAACAAATGACCCAACAATTAAGTTTTTACTACAGAAACTGTGGTATATTGTAGTATAATATAACCTTGTGGTAGAAAACGAAAAGATACTGCAGTACTACAATTTATCAGTTCACTAAAGTTTAATACTATAGTATCCTCCAGCATTTATTTATCCTCCAGAGAATTGCAAGTACCCAGTGATAGGTTGCAGCTGGAAGGGCATCTGCTGTGTAAAACATATGCTGGATAAGTTGGCAGTTCATTCTGCTGTGGCGACCCCAGATTAATAAAGGGACTAAGCCGAAAAGAAAATGAATGAATGAATGAGTTGCAAGTACTATAATACATAAAGTATAATGCACTTTAATATAGTATGGTTTGAAAACACTATATTATTTACTATAAATGTACTGTTTTAATCTGGAAAAGAGACCATTTGCCTGCATGCTAACCTGATTACACCAAGTAGGACATGTTCCTGGATTAACATCTATGTTGATCCTGGAACAACGTTCCAATCAGAATTAAGGGATACATTTACTGTTTACCTTAAGTTTAGGCTTACGGTTAGGTTTATGCACTTCTACATGATTGTTATCCAACTAATATTCCTCTATGATTTTGGAAATAATTTACAATTATGGTTAGGTTTAGGGGTAGGGAATAGCTATGGATTACAATTTCGAACAAAAATTATGTTCCAGGATCAACATCGCTGTTAATCCAGGATCGCATTGTACTTGGCAAAATCATGGTATGTTTGCCTACATGTCCATTGCAGTCCCACCCTAGACACAGGAAAGATCTGAAGACCACAAGAACCCCTTTGCTGGATTAAGCACATTCCCTTTAAACCCTGACCAGACATGTCTGGACTGCTTTGCAGATGATTAGAAAATGAAAAAGCGCATATCAAATCCTTCAAGTAACAAGCCTGAAATAATTGGGACAAAAAGGGAAAGCTATCATATTCTACAATTGGTTTTCAGTGAAAATAAATGACGTAGGTGCCATAGCAACCAACACAACATTTTTTGGCCCACTTTAACAAACAACACTCTGTCTTTGAGGTCAACTGCAGAAAGTGTTCTCAGAAAGAGTGCACTCACTGTTGTGTAAAAGTTGGGGGCACTAGTTCATCAAAGAAAATTTACCTTCCATCTTAGTTTAAACATGATCTTCACACAGAGATGAAAAGATGACCTTCTGAAAATGGGTTTTACTAGATACTAGACTATGCCTCGTTCTTTACATCATCTGTAACCACACAGCTGGGAATAGAGAGGGGGAAATGGAAGCGCTCTTGCCGAGTTTGGAATCACTGAGTCATTCGCTTGATTGCAGGTCTTGCAGTAAACAGCAACTAGCCACTGTAGCATAGCACATTTCAGCATGGTTCTTCTGACAACAGGATACACATTACACTGCACTGTAGCTGATCTCTGGACACACCTTCTATTCAAGGCTATTGTGCTTTAAATAATAGCTTTTGGCAGAGCTTCAAAACAAGCCTCCCCTATTGAATCTCTCTGGAGCTCTCTAGCTCTCTCTTAGTTTTAAGCTCCTGTTGCTTCTTTTTCTCTGAAATTTAGCTGTGACTGAAATTCTAGCTGGGCGTTCAAGAGGTTTATACTTCTGAGTACAGAATTTGCAAGGACATCCAGGTGTAGCAAGGACATTGCAGGTGTTCTAATGTTCACAAATAAAGGCATTGGTGGGACTAGGATTGGCAGTCCCTGAAAACCCCCAAAGGAATAGTCATTAGAGATAATAGGCAACCACGTAATTCTTGCTTCCATTCTGCCACACCCCAAAATGACCTTAAGTGACTTCACACCCCCTTATAAGCATTGCATTCGTCTTTAAACTCTGAACTCTCACCCTTCTACTGTGCTTCATAAATGGTCCAACCCTAGGGAGTCTTGTGATCCATTCTTTGAGATAATTAAGTCAAATGGTATTTCTACTTGTCTGTGTAAGACGGTAATATTCCTTAATGTTAACAGAATTGGAGACAGGTAAACTTAGTTCAGTGCGCATCGACACACAGCAGTGAACACACACAATGCAATCATTCACCTGAGCAGATATACAATACCCATTGCTTAGAGCCTCCAAGCCTTTCCCCACTACCACACACACACGTTGTTATTGCTAGTTTACAAGGACTCTCTATAGGTCTAGTATGTTTCATACTGTAAAGACTGCTTATTATAAGGCCACCTTTTCCTCTAAACCCAACCCTTACAAAAAACTTGTGGCAAATTTTGACCATGTTAAGTATGATTTTTAAGTGTTAAGGACATAAGACATGTCCTCATAAATCACCTAAATGTTGAAATACCTAGGTCATACCCATGCCATCATACAAAAATCCATCCTTGTAAATCACTAAAACCAGAACACCACACACTGGACTTTTACCTGGAAGATGAGCACTTTGAAGTTGTTCCTCTTGATCAGGTGAGCGTGGTTGGCTTCCAATTTTTTCACCTGGACGGCCTGCCTATCCATCTTGTCTTTGACCTCCTTCATGTGGACACTGACTTTGCGGCTCTTCTCCAGGAGTTTGCTAACCGTGTTGGAGGTGGAAGTGTGACTCTTAGAGAGCTTGGTCATGTCGTTCTGGATGCCCCTCACTGCCCCCTCTATCTCAACTTGTCTCATCTCCATCTTATGCTGGTTCTCTTGCACCGTGTCCAGCATGTTCACCAGCTTATCTAGAAGGGTCAGGACAGTGATGGCATTCACTTGACCTGTGGGCGAAGCTCCATCTCTGGGGAGAGTTCCTGTGGTGCCTCCAGCCAAAGGTCCAGGACTGCTGGGTTCTCCAGCAGATGCGTTGGTAGCACCAGTGCCCAACTGGGAGAGGCTATGGGTGGGTGAAGACTGAGTAGGGCTGGGGCTTGGCACCACCAGCTCCTGGTTCTCATGCGTGCTCACCATGCTGCTCCTCTCTGCCTGCACTGCATCTTCTCCCATTCTGAAGCTGTTTTATTTGGTCCTGTCTAACTTTATTTAGGAAAACAGTTTAGTTCTTCACCTTTTAAGTGATCTGGTCTTGCTGTGTCGAGTTCCTCGTGTAGTGGATTTTCACTCCTCCACGTTCTTACAACTTAATTCTTGTTTACAGACTTGGGAAGAACTTTTCAGCTTCCAGGTTCAGCGTTCCCACCCCTTTTTTTGAAGATAGCCACACTCTCACTCTTTCCCGTCTCTCCCACCCTCTCTGGTGCAATTGGAAGAGCTGCGCAGAGGCTTCCCCACAGCTTAAAAAGCCCATCCACACCCTATGAGGGTGGAGCTTGTTGCCATGGCGGCTAACCCGGCCCATTGGTAAGGGAGTTATGTGTTTGCAAGTGCGACTATGTGGGTGTGTATACAGTGGAACATGAGCAACTCTCTCCACATGTAGTACCTCCCCCTAACCCTCTCCTTCTCTCTCTTTTTGGCTGTCCAGGGTTTGTTCTGTTTATATTGAAAAGAGCAATAGTATATTAAGAGTCATGTTTGAAGAATGAGCTCATCTCTGCCAGAGAAATAAAGTTGGGGGAGTTAAAGATACAGAAAGGAAGATAGAACAAAGGTGTGTGTTTGTCCTTTTGAACAAAGATTTGCTAAGCAAGTTTTCTATTCGGGTAGATATGCACAAGAATGTGTTTGCCTGTGTTTATTTTGTAGGAGCTCTTTGTAGAGTTGTAGCCGTACTAAGTTTATTCTGGAAAAAAATGTCACACAAACAGTTCTCATGGCGTGTGAGTGGAGTCATTTTTCCTGCCTGCAGCTGTAGCGGGAGCATGGCGAAACTCAACAGTGCAACTGGAAAACTCTGAGTTTGAGTTTCACTATGCAGGGAAACAGAGTGAACAATAACACCTTGTCACTTTCAGCATGAAAGCATCACATCTTAAAATAAAATGTGAACATGGTAAAATTGTAAAAAACATAACACAAAACTCCATCTAACTACTTCTCCTCATTTTTTGGGGTGTTTGCCTCTTGTACACGCAAACACAATGTCTTAATTGCTCCAGTTTCCTGCTTTTTGTTTTGTTGTACATGTCTCCATTATGTCATCTTCCCCTCTTTTTCCTTTGGAGGGTGATGGCAATGGAAACATGGATTTCTGAGAGCGGAAAAGAGTCTGTTCATGGTCCCCTTAACCTCTGACCTCTATTCTGGGGTTATTTTACATGCTTTGAGAGATTACATAACCTTTTATCACAGCATACAAGTATGAATTTTGGCACAAGTCCATTTCAGATGTACTAACTGCAAAGCGGTTCATAGACATGTGTGTACTTGTAGTGCCAGGTAGTAGTAAATAATATGGTACCTTTGGAACATTTCCTTAATTAGCAATAGCAGTTCAACATGCACTAAAATGACATAGGCAGTAAGAGAGTTCTCCTGCATATTAGCATTATGTTTAAAGAAAGGTGGAGATTTCTACCTTATCAACTTTTATCTCCATTGTTTTCATTCCGGGGAACATCGCATCCTGATCTCTTGTTTTCCATGGGAATCTCACAAAAGGCTTGAAGGTCTATGGCTCAGATTGCAATTTTTTTTTTAAAGAAATGACTCGTCGCCCCCTGGAGAAAGCAGTATGTAATTACAACATCAGACCACAAGTGCAACACACAAACAAGACCAGATTGTCTGTCTGGAATAGCACTGCTGCTTCCTTGGAAACTCTTACAGTGAAGTGACACAAGGTCAACGTATGGGAGTCAACAACACCTCTTTTATTCAGTGATAGTCAAAGAGTATCTTCTTAAAGTATTTAGGAATATACTTTTAAACAATCTGATCTGAAGTTACTCAGCTTTTGTGTGAAAAATAGTGGCCGGCATTGGAATTTAAAAGAGTTGTTCACCAAAATTGAAATGAATTTATTTGCTCATTTACTTACCCACCATTTGTACAGTGTTTGAGTTTCTTTCTTCTGTGGAACACTAAAGAAGACATTTTGAGGAATGTTGCCTGGTAGCTATTTACTTCTATAGTATTTTTTTTTTCACTGCTGTGGAATTCGAACATTCTTAAAAATTGTATCTTTTGTCAAAAAGAAAAACAAATGTTTGAAACCACTTGATGGTCAATAATTATTATTATTTTTTATTTACCTAAAAATCCAAACTTTGTCAGACTAGAAATGAGTCAAGTTATTTTAATACTGTACATCTTTTGGAAATTCTGTAAATGCATGACAATGATGCCAATAAGCTTTGTCTTGACATATTGTATGTAAGGCTTTCTTTACCTTTGTGTTTTTGCCTTAAAATAATACATACTGAGTGTAATGCATGGTTAAAGTAGCCATTTAACTGAATTTAATTCATTCATTCATTTTCCTTCGGCTTGGTCCCTTATTTATCAGGGGTTGCCACAGCGGAATGAACCACCAACTATTCCGGCATAATCTCAAACTTGACCTTTACTTTATATCTTTAATATCTTTTAGTTTCTAATAGCATCGTTGTCTAACACTATCTTTTTTTTATCTATATTTTTGGTGTTTTTTTGTTAAACAGCGCTGTATATGTACATCATTTGAAAGTTTGGTTTCCCTTGAAGCTGAAATTTGGTTTTGCCAGAAGACCTTGACTTTCTGTGTGAAGCATTTGATAAATTTTTTTTTTCAATATTGACTCAAGTTCAATATCGACTCTCTCTCTCTCTCTCTCTCTCTCTCTCTCTCTCTCTCT